>BSBM01000763.1:285000-442500 GCA_027924585.1 Larix kaempferi | reverse complement strand
TGAGGATGATGGTGATGAGGATGATGATGATGGTGGTGATGAAGATGATCATGATGATGATGATGATCACGATCATCATCATGACCATCATCCTCATCAACATCATCATCATCCTCATCATGTCATCATCATCACCATCACCATCATCATCCTCATCATGTCATCATCATCACCATCACCATCATCATCCTCATCACCATCATCCTCATCCTCATCATCATAGTCCTCCTCTTCATCATCACCATCATCATAATCATCCTCACCATCATCATCATCATCATCATTCTCATCTTCATCATCATTGTCATCTCCCCCTTCCTGATCAACATCTCCATCATCATCATCATCTTCATCATCATCTTCATCATCATCATCATCAACATATTCACCATCATCATCATCATCATCATCATCATCACCACCATCATCATCATCATCATCTACATCATCCTCCTCATCTTCATTGTCATCTCCCCCTTCCTTATCAACATCTCCATCATCACCATCATCTTCACTATCGTCATCATCAGCTTCATGATCATGATCATCATCTGCATCACCATCGTCATCATCATCAACATCTTCATGATCATGATCATCATCTGCATCACCATCATCATCATCATCAACATCTTCATCATCATCACCATCATCACCATCATCATCATCTTCATCATCATCACCATCATCACCACCATCCTCATCACCATCATCATCATCATCATCACCATCATCATTTCATCACCATCACCATCATCGTCATTATCCTCATCACCATCATCCTCGTCATCATCATCATCGTCCTCCTCTTCATCATCACCATCATCATCATCATCATCATCATCATCATCCTCATGATGATGATGATGATGGTGATGAGGATGGTGGTGATGAGGATGGTCACATCTCCATCATCCTCGTCATCATCGTCGTCCTCCTCTCCCCCATCATCATCAAACCCTCCTTGCATCATCATCATCATCATACGCATCTCCCCCTTCCTCATCAACATCTCCATCATGATGATGATGATCATCATCATCATCATCATCATGGAGACGACAATGATGATGAAGAGGAGGACAATGATGATGATGATGAGTATGATGACGATGACGATGATGATGATGATGATGAGGATGGTGACGACGACGATGATGATGATGATGATGATGATGATGATGATGATGATGATGATGATGGAGATGTTGATGAGGAATGGGGGAGATGACAATGATGATGAAGATGATGATGGTGCTGAAGATGAAGACCCTCCTCCTCATCATCAAATCCTCCTCGCATCATCATCACCATCATCATGATCATCACCATCACCATCACCATCACCATCATCAACATCTCCATCATCATTGTCATCCCCCGCTCCCTCATCAACATCTCCATCATCATCATGTTCTCCATCATCATCATCATCATCGTCATCACCATCACCATCACCATCACCATCATCATCAACATCAACATCTCCATCATCATCATCATCATCATCATCATCATCATCATCATCATCTTATATCCTCCTTATATCCAAAATTAGACAAGCTCCATATGATGATGAAAACTATTTAGATAATGCTAATGAAGATGAAGTTGATGATGACATTTTAACCCCATCACTTTCCCATAATCTGTATAACATTTAACTCTTAATCTACAATCCATATAACCCTAACCCCAAAACCCCTAAACACCTAGAAGCACTTAAATGCACTTAGGGATTATATGTTAGAATAGGGCCTAAAGGATTTTATGGGGGAGGGGCTCTAGGAATAAACCGACACATTTAGATTTGTTGGGTAATAAATGCAGTGAACGTTACCCACCGAACTATACAACGTTCAGCAGGGACGCGCACGCACTGCAGGGACGCACATGTGCTAGCAGCGCGTGCGCATCCCTGTTGAACATGAAATTTAGAAAAACACCCACGCTCTTCTCCTACATTTTCTCCCTGCTTCATCGCGTTTTGTTCATTGTTTTCACACACAGTCCGACAATCATTTACATTTTATATTGAATTCATACACCATTTGTATAGAATACACAACATTTGGGGCTCTATTTGGCTATTTGGATTGAATACGCACCTCTTGGGCTCTATTTGGATCATTTGAGTGAATACACAACAGTTAAACTCTATTTGGCTCCTTGGATTGAATTCTCATGCTACTTGGACTCACATGAACTCTTCTTACATATAGTGGACACATCAAAAGAGCATTTTACATTTGAAGCAAAGAGCAATCATAATCCTTGAGGTATGGTGACAATTTTATCTTGTTAAATGTATTCTAGTCTTCATTCACTTGTTTGAATGGAATCTATTTTGGTTTTTCTTCATGAATTGTATGATAGATCTATTTTAGTCTTCTTAATCTTCAACATAGACAATAAAAACATCTTACCAAAAAAAAACAACAACATGCACCAAGCAATGCTTTCAACCTTTCATGAAGATAATAAAAAAAATTTACTTGTATCACCACCAATAGCATTTCATAATCACATAACTCCATCTAATAGGCAAACATTTGTTGAATTCCTGATGGTTTCACTACAACAACTCACACAAACACCTAAAGAATTGAAAACTCTTAGTCTTTTGGGGCTATTTTCCCTCATCCATACCATGAAAATCAAGTCAGTAGGAGCTTCTCCCTTGTAGGGAATTTGCTCGTACTAACATCCAATACCAACATCCAATACCATCCTACTGATTTCCTAGAGGTGTTGTTGTAATTATATGTAGGGCATTCCCAATAGCTTTTAAAATTATATGAAAACATTCTCACTAGATGTTGTTGTACATAATCAATTGCTACATCGAGCTTTAATAATCATGCACATTGAGTTTTAATATCTTGTTTGTTGTTCATTCTTGCAGGGTTGATATTTTTGTTTTTTCTAAAAAATGCATTGAATATGGGGAATATATGTAATGATAAAAGACAGTCTAGAAGGAAGGAGCTGCCCCCTGAAAAGGCCCATGAGATAAGAGAAAATGCCAGGTTGTACATGCAAAACCATAGAAATCAAAATGTTAGTGCCTTAGATCCATCAACAAGCAATGACGAAGTGGTTGAAGTCAATCAAATCTTGCCTGATGTCGAGTATGAAGGGTTGGATGTTGAACAATTTCTTAATTGGAAACCTCCCCAAGAAGAGCACACACATGGAGAACACACTCCCTTGCAGGACCAATTTGTGAACGAAGGGCCACAACAAACCGTTGACGAGACTCGTACTTCCTTTCCGACTCCCTTGCCTCAACTATCAACTGGACGACAAAGAAGTCCCATACGTATTCATGTGGATGAAAGTTCATTTTCAGGACTTGAAGGTAAGATGCCCAAACGCACTATTGATTTCCATTGTAGCAAGATAATCAAATATTTTTTTGAATCCAAAACCGATGCAGTAAAATGTCAATTGTTTCTTGCTTTGTTAAAATCACATTGTCTAGCTCATGTTAGGAGAATTTTGGGCATAAAGGTAGTTAGAATTTTACAGGCCAACAATCATGTTGTTAGAAATCTACAATCTGCATTTAATTTGATTGGAAAAACTTCTCGTACAAAATATTTTAATGTGTCCCGTCGTGTACTGTCGGAATCGATTGTAGACAAATTCACAAGGAAACATCGCCTACTATCACACACATGTAAAATCTTTAAAGTAGACATAAAGACTCTTCAAAAGTATTCTGCCATTAGAGAAAAACTTGAGACCCCAGGCCAAAAAATTTGTTGGGCCTTTGTTGGTAGGTTACCTTGTTCAGACATGAAGCTCATTGATGCTGTTAAAGAACTAGTGCAAATTTTTTGGCATGATAACACTAGACTGTCATTGAATCAAATATATGTTTTAAAGTTGAGAAAAGGTGTTAGGTGGGTGAACCCCATGTGAAGCGCTTCCTTGACACGACACAAATAGAACTCTATGAGAGGTTCAAGAATGAGCACACACAATTGAACTTCGGCCAAAGGTCCTTTGAAAAATGCAAACCCTGGTATGTTAGAATTTGCATTGATCGCAATACATGTTGTTATAGATACCATGTAGAATTTGAGTACTATTATGATACATATAGACATATATTTTGCGGTTTGTATACTAACATTGTGCAAGATTTCCCATCGTTACAACCACTGAATGCATCCAGAGAATTTATACATAGCATAATGTGTCCAAGACCTGAAGGACACAAATATAATAAAAGATCATGTTTATATGGGACATGTTCCAGTTGTAGTGGATTTGCATTATTGAGCCGTTGCATCCACACAACCACGGAGCACGAATTTGGGAGGATGTCAGTAGAAATGCAGAACTTCCAGTACATAACATATAAAGTAGATAGTTTGAAGGAAAGCAAAAAAATTGCATTGGTGAAGTCACAAGTAATCTAAGTTTCCATACTTTAATACTGTACATGTTGAATTTGTACATATATATTCAGATTGAAAATGTCACATTGTATTAATGCCCTTGGTTTTGTGGCACCAGGTACAAATTTGCAATTTCATGAAGGAATTCTACCAAAAGACCGAGCAGTATGCATAGCATGTCCATGTAGAATGATGGCAGGATGAACAATACAGATAGTGCAGGGACAGCTTTCCCAATGGCACAATATTATCGGTTGTGGACTTTGCTGAAAACTACACCCTACAGCCACAGAATGAGATTCAAAGTCAATACTACCATTCAAACCAAGTTAGCATAATGGTCCATATCACGTATAGGCACATTCGAAAGAGCAGCAATGACATGAGGATAATATTGAAAGAGACCAACTTCTACATCAGTGACGACATGTTCCACGACCTGCATTATGTGCAGCATTGCTTCAAAATTTTCTATGATCAGCTGAAGGAGAGAGGTGTATAGATGGATCAACATTGGATATGGTCAGATGGTTGTGCAGGCTAGTTAAAAAATGCACGTGTTTTCTAGTGGTTGAGTATTTTGCACAAGACTTATGATGTGCTGCATGTATGGAACTATTTTCAGACCGGGCATGGAAAGGAAGAGCACTATGGGGCTGGAGCATGTCTCAAAACTGCCCTACGAAGGGAGGAGATGAGGTGCATGAGAGACCCTCATATTCGGAATGTTGAATCCATAGTTCAATGGTGCAAAGAAAAATGTCAGATCGAACAACGGAGCAACACATACCAACAGGTAGAGGACATGTTGTCAAAAATTTCTCGAATGTAGTTGATATAGATCGATCGCATTCTTATAGTTGTAGTAATGTGCAAGGCACTTGTGGATTTCATTCAGTTTGAAGCTCAAAAAACCCCTTATTTGAAATATGGACACAAAAACTTGCTTGCTTTTGTGGGTCTTGCAGCAGTTGTGAGTGGGATGAGTGCAAATCAATGGATTGGGTTGATGAATGGGATGATGTGTCACTTGTAGTGGACCCACGTGCAGTTGTTGAAAAAATCTAGTTAGAGGAAGTCCAATCCTCTATTTCGAATGAATATGATCATATATCTGATATTGTACAACCAGGTAACCATTTTTGCATGCATATCCTGGTTCCCTCCTTGTTTTTGTAATTATCCAAGTTATCAAACCACTACTTGTTGGAATATGACCTTAAAATGCATTTTTGCAGGACACATATACGCAGTTGTCACCCCGACAAACAGTGTAATTGGGATGAATTATTAGTTGGCACGATGCATCCAGGGGAAGCAAACCCTCCTCGCATCATTAACCGATAGTGAAGGCATTAGCTTTCCGACTGGCTCGAAGGTTGTTCAAGGGGAATATTTTACAGTAGATGGAAAGGGACCAAAGAGCAATGGCTACACATACACGGATTATATACCAGGTTCACGGTTGTCTCACTTTACGCGCCTCATCATTGGTACAAACATCCAACTGCAAACAATTTTAACGAAGACATCAAACAAGGTATGCTACTTGCTACCTCATGTAGAGCATGAGAGGTTGTTCGAGACCATAAAAAACTGAGAGGAGACAGAAGGCCTAATTGATTGAGGAACATAGTGTATCCATGTGATCGTTTATTCATGCATGATTACTGTTATTCATGTTAGATAGTTTATTTGATATCATTATCTTATATCATTTATTTGATGTTTGAGTTATGATTAAGTTATGATTTATAGCCATGTGATTGTTTATTCATGCATGATTAATGTTATTCATGTTAGATAGGAATTTGATATCTTATATCTTATATCTTTTATTTGATGTATGAGTTATGATTAAGCTATGATTTATAGCCATGTGATTGTTTATTCATGCATGATTAACCCTAGAAGCACTAATATAACCCTACAAACGTAATCTAGCCCTAGAAATCCTAGAAAGCTAAAATAACCCTAGAACACTAACTTAACACTAGAAAACTAAGCTAGAATACTATAAACCTAATACAGTCCTAGAAACCTAAACTAGCCCTAGAAACACTAATCTAACCCTCAGAAACTAATCTAGAATCCTAGAAACCTAATCTGGATATTGCCCCTATTTTCTCTACCACTCACTCCATTCGGAGATTTAGGAATTGTTTCAATATTGGTCTAGTACTTGGATGAATATGAGGATCATTTAGGAGCTATGATTCTTCTTCATTGGCTTCTTGAGTTGGTTCTTCATTTCCTTCATCCACATAATAATGGATAATTTCATTGTTGTTCAAATATGTTGGCAACGAGGGCATGTTAAGGATTTTTTTCATTAGCGTTAGTAACAATATTCATATTCATATTCATGATGGCTTAAGATAACCATTCATCCTAAGGTTTTTGGTTTTGCAATGTCACTTGTTCATTGAGGATTCTTACCACTTGAAAACCTTAAATCATATTCAATTCAATAGTGTCATTTTGAATCGGTTCTAGAGAATATGTATGTGGTTCATGTGATGCAACAAATTCCATATTGTCTTGAGCTACTTCATCATCTAATTGAGTAGCACTAACATGTTCATCATTGTCACCTAATGGTTGGAAATTTCCTTGAGGGAGGCTTTAGACCTACCTCACCCATTTCAATGCTTGAGTTTTTGGAGGTTGACCTCCCACCCCACATGTCCTCGTCATCATTATCTTCTTCATCATCATCTTCATCACCATCTTCATCACCATCACCATCATCATCAACGTCTTCATCATCATTAGCGACATCATCATCATCATCAACATCTTCATCATCATTGTCCTCTCTAGGTTCCTCATCAACATCTCCATCATCCTCATCATCATCTTGATCACCATCACCATCATCATCAACATCTTCATCATCATCACCATCATCATCATCATCATCAACATCTTCATCATCATTTTCATCTCTAGGTTCCTCATCAACATCTCCATCATCATCATCTTCTCCATCATCATCATCATCATCATCTTCATCATCATTGTCATCTCTAGGTTCCTCATCAACATCTCCATCATCATAATCTTCTCCGTCATCATCATCATCATCTTCATCACCATCACCATCATCATCAACGTCTTCATCATCATAACCATCTTCATCATCATCACCATCTTCTTCATCATTGTCAAACCTAGGCTCCTCATCAACATCTCCATCATCATCATCTTCTTCGTCATCATCATCAATATCTTCATCACCATAACCATCACCATCATCATCAACGTATTCATCATCATCACCATCTTCATCATCATTGTCATCTCTAGGTTCCTCATCAACATCTCCATCACCATCATCATCATCTTCATCAGCATCAGCATCATCATCAACGTCTTCATCAGCATCATCATCATCATCATCATTGTCATCAACATCTTCATCATCATTTTCATCTCTAGGTTCCTCATCAACATCTCCATCATCATCATCTTCTCCATCATCATCATCATCATATTCATCACCATCACCATCATCATCAACTCTTCATCATCATCACCATCATCATCATCATCATCATCATCATCAACAACATCTTCATCATCATTGTCATTTCTAGGTTCCTCATCAACATCTCCATCATCATCATCTTCTTCGTCATCATCATCATCATCTTCATCGCCATCACCATCATCGTCAATGTTTTCAGCATCATCACCATCTTCATCATCATCACCATGTTCATCATCATCACCATATTCATCATCATTGTCATCTCTACGATCCTCATCAACATATCCATCATCATCATCTTCTTCATCATCATCATCATCATCATCATCATCCCCATCCCCATCACCATCATCATCAACATCTTCATCATCATCACCATCATCATCATCATCACCATAAGTGCCCGGTGGATGATTTTCCAAAGTTGACCCCTGTGTGCAAAAATTGCACACTCCCTTACTGAGCAAAACCCTAGTTTCCAAAATGGACCTAAAAGGTCACACCCGGGCCATAGGAACGGAGGAGAGGGGCGCTCCTAGCACTATCCCAACGTCCTGAATCCAACGGAGTTGACCGTTTGTCGATCAGAGCCACGTTCATCATTCTATGGCTCATTCCGTCTCACATCCAAAAGGCCTTCAGGGACACCTATTGGATACATACCGGGGGCATAGAACTCTAATTGTGCAACAAAACTGGGTTCCTGGGAGTCTTGCAAGTGTGTCTAGGGAGGTTCCAGTGGGGAACACTAGCCATAAGTGCCCAGTCGATGATTTTGCAAATTTGACCCCAATGTGCAAAAATTCCAGACTCCCTTACTGAGCAAAACCCTAGTTTCCAAAATGGACCTACAAGGTGACACTTGAGCCACGGGACCGAAGAAGAGGGGAAACCCTAGCACTATCCCAACGTCCTGAATCCAACGGAGTCGACGATTTGTCAATCGGAGCCACGGTCGTCATTCTATGGCTCGTTCCATCTCACATGCAAAATGCCTTCAGGGACACTTGCTGGGGGCATAGAACTCCAATCGTGTAACAAAACCGGGTTCCGGGGAGTCCTGTAAGTGTGTCTAGGAAGGTTCTAGCTGGGAACACTAGCCATAAGTGTTCAGTGGACGATTTTTCAAAGTTGACCCCTGTTTGCAAAAATTGCACACTCCCTTACTGAGCAAAACCCTAGTTTCCAAAATGGACCTACAAGGTGACACCCAGGCCACGGTACCGGAGGAGAGGGGAACCCCTAGCACTATCCCTATGTCCTAAATCCAATGTAGTCGACGGTTTGTCGATCGGAGCCACGGTCGTCATTGTATGGCTTGTTCCGTCTCTCATCCAAAAGGCCTTCAGGGATACCTGCCGGGGGCATAGAACTCCAACCGTGCAACAAAACCAGGTTTCGGTCAATCCTGCAAGTGTGTCTAGGGTGGTTCCAGCTAGGAACACTAGCCATAAGTTCCCAATCAACGATTTTGCAAAGTTTACCCCCATGTGCAAAAATTGCACACTCCCTTACTGAGCAAAACCCTAGTTTCCAAAATGGACCTACAAGGTGACACCTTAGCCATGGGACCGGAGGAGAGGGGCACCCCTAGAACTATCCAGAAGTCCTGAATCCAACGGAGTCGACGGTTGGTTGATCTGAGCCACGATCATCATTCTATGGCTAGTTCCGTCTTGCATCCAAAAATCCTTCTCAGACACCTGTTGGATACTTACCGGGGGCATAGAACTCCAACCGTGCAACAAAAGCTGGTTTCGGGGAGTCCTGCAACTGTGTCGAGGGAGGTTCCGGCTGGGAACGCTAGCCATATGTTCTTGGTGGAGGATTTTCCAAAGTTGACCGCCGTGTGCAAAAATTGCACACTCCCTTACTGAGCAAAACCATGGTTTCCAAAATGGACCTACAAGGTGACACCCAGGCCACGGGACCAGAGGAGAGGGGCACCCCTAGCACTATCCCGATGTCCTGAATCCAACAGAGTCGACGATTTGTCGATCGGAGCCATAGTCGTCATTCTATGGCTCGTTCCATCTTGGATCCAAAAGGCCTTCAGGGACACCTGTTGGATACCTGCCGGGGTCATAGAACTCCAACCGTGCAACAAAACCCAGTTCTGCGGAGTCCTATAAGTGTGTCTAGGGAGAGTTTAGCTGGGAACACTAGCCATAAGTACCTGGTCGACAATTTTGCAAATTTGAGCCAAATGTGAAGGTCTTTCGAATATTGCTCATGGGGGGCATTTCTCGTCTGGAGGCCCCCGGTCGTGCATGGCCACCGTGGATAGGTCCACAATGGCCACGTCGACCTATGGGAACAGACAGAATCCAAGTCCACTTGCCGGTTTGGGTCCCGTGCCTCCAGAGCAATTCCTCAAAGTGTCCCTGAATGGCCCTGGGTTGGCCGACAAAAATGCCCGCAACACCCAAACCGTGGCTCCGATCACGAATCTGTTAATTCGAATGCATCCGAGACGTCGGGTTTCAGCTAGGCCCCCCCCCACAACGTGCGTCGAAGTCCCCAAAACGGTGCCAATCTTCCATCTCATTATCATCCTCATCCTCATCATCGTCCCCATCTTCATCATCATCAGCATCCTCATCATCATCACCTTCATCATCATCATCATCATCATCATCATCATTGTCATCATCGTCATCATCATCACCCTCTTCCTGATCATCATCGTCATCATCATTATCAACATATTCATTATGATCTTCATCATCGTAATCATCATCACCATCATCTTCATCATCGTAATCATCATCATCATCATCTTCGTCATCATCATCATTATAATCACCATCACCATCTTCATCATCATCATCATCATCATCATTGTCGTCGTCATGAAAATGATGATGATGATGATGATGATTATGTGATGATGATAATGAAGACGATGCTGATGATGATGATGATGATGATGATGATGATGGTGATGAGGATGATGATGATGAGGATGAAGACGTTGAAGATGATGATGATGAAGATGAAGATGATGGTGATGAAGGTGATGATGATGATGATGATGATGATGATGATGATGAGGATCATGATGATGATGATGATGATGATGATGATGATGATGAAAATGAAGAGGATGGTGATGACGACCACACCAATGATGATGAAGATGATGAAGATGGTGATGATGATGAAGCAGATGATGATGATGAATATGGGGATGAAGATGATGATAATGATGATGATGATGATGAAGATGGTGACGAGGATGATGATGATGATGAAGATGGTGATGATGATGAAGCAGATGATAATGATGAATATGGAGATGAAGATGATGATGATGATGATGATGATGATGATGATGATGATGAAGATGGTGATGAGGATGATGATGATGATGAAGATGATGATGGAGATGACAATGATGATGATGAAGATGAAGATGATGGCGATGAAGATGATGATGATGATGATGAAGATGATGAAGATGATGATGATAATGATGATGATGACGATGATAATGATGAAGATGATGATGACTATCACCTACCCAAATTTTGAGAATAATTGTTTTATTTTATTTTGCAAAATACTTTATTATAATTACAGAGTTTTGTAATTATGACCAAATCTGGTCAAAGATGACTGTAATGAATCATTATTATTATTTAATAAATTAGAAAAGGAGACAGACATTCAAGAAAGTTGTTACAAGAGTGTTCACTGGCCCACTAGGAGGAATGGAACTGCTAGAAGGAATGGGACAGATGGCAGCAATTGCACTCTACCACTAGCTGTTGGTATGGGACAACTACACCTAAAATTGTGGCATTCCCCCTCCAGGTGGAGGGAGGTGAGCAAGTAGCTCACTAATGACCAGTTAACTACAAAAAGGCCTAGGCAGCCTATAATAGGCAATTCGAATTGAGCAGGCAGCTCTTACAATATTTTCTGCAGAAATATTCCTCATGTGCATCAGGTGATGACTGAGAGATTTGAAGTAGGGAGGCTATGTGAGAGTGCAAATCATTAGAGTAAATTTGGGTAAAAAATGGGCCTCCTAAGAAAATAATAAAATAATAGTAGAGAGAGAGTAAAAAACTACTTTTTTGGATCATATTTTCAACTTATCTCCTTGTAGGTTTACTCAAATTTCAAGCGGGAGGACTCGTTGGATGCATAATTAAATTAGGCATCCAATGAGTACCCATGTTTCATACTTTTAACAACATCCACACCATGAAAAATCGAAAATACATTAAAAAACGTGTTTCTAGTGAGAGAAAACACATTTTTTAATGTATTTTCGATTTTTCATGGTGTGGATGTTGTTAGAAGTATGCAACATGGGTACTCATTGGATGCATAATTTAATTATGCATCCAACGAGTCCTCCCGCTTGAAATTTGAGTAAACTAACAAGTAGATAAGTTGAAAATACGATCCAAAAAAGTAGTTTTTATTTTTTCCCTCCAATTTTTTTAGGTGCTCCCTTGTTGAATTTTAAAGCATTTTGATTGGCTAATACATGATGACATGGAATTTGTATTATTTTTGGAAGGCCGATTTTAAATTTAAATTTCCTCTAATGGTAAGTCTGCAAAATATTTCTGAGAAGGGAAACCAGAGGTGCTGGTGCAAGTCTCTTTGACTGTTGAGTCTGTAGGACTAGATAAACTACTTGCTGCTGCAAGATTGAGGACCTAAGATTTTAAGTTTCTTCCACCTGGTGGTTCAGTGAATAGGATCGGGGGTCCTAAGGCAGGCTTATTGGTTGTTTTCAAGAGTAGGTTGGGAGGAACAGGATACTTGGGTGTTTGTCCTCTTATCTACTGGTTCAGGTTCTACTTTCTATATATGTTACCCTTGCTTTTACATTAAAGGTGGTTGATTTTGAATTACATTGATGAATAGATGAAAAGATTAATAAAAAAAACTTCACTGTATTTTTCCCCATGTTGGTTTCTGCATCGTACTCTAGTACAGGAAGTGAAATTAAGATCAGATAATTGATGGGCAGAATGCCGAGTGAATAGATAGATTCAGACTATAGTGTTTTTCTAAATTCTATCAGTTACATGTTAAAAAAAAAACAGAAACAGAATAGTATATAATGACAGTTACAGGAAGTATTCTATTGCACTTGGTCATGGAAGAAAGGCAATTACAGATTTATTCAATACTAACCATTGTTACAAACTAATAGTATATTCTTTACAAAAGAAATATTTTGGATATCATATGTTTAGTCACTATTGTTGCAGACCTTACTTTTTCTAAGAATTCTAACAGCTGCAAGAACTCTTCAAAAATAGATTTATCTATTTAAAAAATAAATAAATACTTATTCCTTTATATCAAAATTTGTTGCAGTAAGCACACCTCATCTTCTTTTAATCTATTATCTAGAGTTTTTCTTCTTCCACATTCACATCATAGTTCGTGTCCAAGCCTAAATTTTCGAAAATCAATCCAATGTTTGTGCAAGACTTAGTAATTACTTCAAAATATCAGATGTTAAACACAGGTCACATTCCTTTTCTATTCATCATTTAGAAATATGCTTTCAATATCCTATTGCACTCTTGTCCAAACTCTATGCACTACTCGTTTATTTCCCCAAAATAAAATTGAAAACCTTGATTCTTTTCATTATCGAATCCTGCTACCATTGCAAAACTCTAGTTTAGGCTCTCGGCCATCACCCGATTACCCATTTGTTAAACACTTTACATTAGTAAAACATTGTTTTAAACATAGTGCAATCACGGATCAAATACTACAACTATCACCAGGTTCGATGTAGACTTTAGTTACCATACGGTTTTGACCCAAAAGAAAACACATAGTCCATCTATCATCTCACAGAAACGCTTACAACACATAACGTTTATCATAAAAAACCACTTATTATTACTTCTTCATTTAACGATTTGGGATTCAAATATTACACCAAAAACCCTGAGGTTTTCAAAACCATTCATAAAAAATTAATTTACGAGGGTTCATCCCCTTAGGGTTACAACATCTAAATGAGTAACATTACACTATTATTTATAGTAAATACTGCAACAACCAACCTGGTCAACACAATAGTAAAGCTGGGCACATAATAACACTGTCCACCCAGTTCTTGGACAAAACCGTGCCAAAAACCAAACACACAGAACGGTGTCAAAGACCGTTCTTGACCCTCAACTGACAGGGTAACCAATGAGGTAAGGATACCACTGAAGCGTACTGGTGGACAAGCAAAACTCCTCCACCGCCTTCAAGGAAATGGTCCTCCGACGAAGGCCAACCTGCAACAGTAATTGCAACTAGTTAAACAAGATTTCCAAATTACGTATGAAGACATTTAAAACACCGAGATGGGCGAGAAGGATTCGTACCTTCGCAACGAGGAGAATCTACTGTAAGCTAGTTGACAAAGCCACCATCCACTTTCGGAAAACGAAGAGCTCCAGTTTCTTAGAACACAACAAAGTTACCATCTACTGAGAATTGAAACTGGTGCCATAGCTCAACAAGGACCTTAGATAGACATCTATCAAACTCACACAGTGAAACAAGTTGCAAGCTCAACCCTTCATTTTCTTTTAACTACCACGATATTTTTTTTACTGACTTGCCCGGCTTCTTAAACAGGACTGTCACTTGCAGGTCTACCATAGGTCCCAGGTTCGAGCCTAAGGAATGCCGAGAACATCAAACCCTAGACCACTCAGCCGGTTGGCCTTCCAACCCCTACCACCAAAACGTTGCAAAGAACATGCCTCAAAAACTCCTCATAGGTTACTTTTTGGGTTTCCATTATAATCACAAGAATTCACAAATCAACGGCGGAGATTGTTACCAACCGGGCGTATTGGAAAGCTACCACATTTAATACTCCATTAATTATTACAACCACGATGATGCCAACATCACTACCTAGGGACAATATTGCATCCAGCTCGGAGGAGAAATGTTATATCAGAATTGCCAATTCGGAAGACTGCAGATCAAGCCTTCTACAGCTCAACAAAACTAGTTAAAGTGTGAGGACCTTCACGTTCCCTCCTCCATGAAGGCATCCATGCATCCCTACCTTCAATGCTTAGAAAGACAACTTGAATGTCGAGCCAACCCTTAGAACAATGCAATCTGCATTGTACTGCAAGCTTTTATTACTCCATCATCACACCTTTGGGTCAAGGTATCAATATTACATGCATTTCATATCATTCCATAGTTAACATATCAAGGTTATGGTGAGTAATTTTGTTGTATATAGGTCGATCTTGGAATATTCGATACAGTCCGTCAACTTTTCATAGTTGCACCATCATTTAATTCGTTCAGTCCACAAATGAATTATATGTAGTACATATATAAGTTATGAAATAAGGTGTTGATAGTAGGGCATTCCAAATAGTAACGTGACAATAGTATTTCATTTCATCATTATTCACGTTGCACATAATTTTCATCTATAGTGTTGTATAGTCCTTTAAGGTATGATTATATATTTTATATTAGTCATTTAGAATGATTTATATAGATCTATCCATGTAAAGGTAGTTAGGCTTTGAGATAATAATAACTTTGGCTGGTGGGTAAGCTAGTATGCAATCGACATTTAAAAAAATTTTATCCATACCTGCCACAAGAATCTACTTAAGAGTTTGCACCAAGATGATGATTATTTGAAACATAAATTATTGCTCTAAAAAAAAAAAAAAAACCACTTGTCATCACTTAAATCCTTACCTGCTGACCTGCGCAAGAAGGACAGGTACAAATGCCTTAGTTAAACGTAGCTAAGTAAGCCTCAGGGTACGTCGTAGGACCCCTTCATCAATCTTACAAGCAAACTGTCAGTACGTCATCAATTACATCATATTAACGTAAACATAGGTACATCATATAAGTACTTCCAGAATTAAGACTATATTTATTGATGTTACAATCATAAAATATCACATAGTACAGTTAACACAAAGAAGAGAAATGCCGTAAGCATGTGAAAGGTTGTATGACTTGTCATGGTCAGTAATTTGTCTTTAGTTAAAAGTCGCAATGATTAATTGTTTGTTACATTAATGACTTTGTTAACTAGTATTGCATTTACAAGCATTTAATATTTCTGCACTTACGATTATTAACATTCTAGGCTGATTTAAAAATTTTAAATTTTTATGAAAATATGGGATGTTACATGTGCTATCAAAGCTCATGTTTGAACTCTAGGCCTAAATGGGGCCATGAAACCCGCAACGGAAATTTTCTGACTGTGAAAATTTTTACTAACTCAAAGTTAAATTATTTTCATATAAAGAAAATTGCTTTAAGTTACAGATATGGAAGGATCAGCTGAGCATATGGAGGACAGATTTCCACCAAATAGCCATACTACGGGACCTTAATTGGAAGGAGGATTCCATGGCAATCTGAATGACAGTTCATCCGAATTATTACGTTCTTTTCAAGAATTGAAAGCAGAGATAAGAGCAGTAAAGCAGGACAATGAAAGAATTCTGAGAACACAAGAAGAGTTGAAGCAAGTACTGTTCGACCAATACCCAATAGATGAAAAGGAAGTTGAACGTGCTTCCGAGAATGAAGAATTACCTTATGAGGGAAAAAGTAAACAAGCAAAAATAGCTGATGAAAACAACAACTCAACATCGCAAAACATCCATGTAAAAAGAAGCATAACTATTCTAGTGACAGCAGTGAAGGAGATTTCAAGCCAAAGAGGAAAAGAAATAAACAGTAGGAACAAATATCTGGTGAATTCAAGAAAATCAAACCCCCAACTTTCAATGGCGAAACAGAGAAAGGAGAGACAGCTAAGCGTGGATGTCTGGCATGAAAAAGTATTTTCAGATCTACGATTATTCAAAATCCTTAAAGGCAAAAATGGCAATTTACAATCTGACCGAGAAAGCAGATATTTGGTGGCAAGACCTTAAAAGGATAAAAGGCATAAAAGATAGAGATGTGAGTTGGAGTACTTTTAAAAGATACTTCAAGAAGAAATTCTTATCTGAGCAGTATTACGAAGAAAAATACAAAGAATTCTATGATCTGAAACTAGGGATGATGAACATGAAAGAACTGAACAGCAAGTTTTTAAGTTTGCTAAGGTATGTGCCATACATGGTGGAAGAAAAATCGAAGGTTCAGAGGTACCTGATTTGTCTACCCTTCAACATCAAGGACATAATAGAGTATGATAACCCTAAGACATTGGAAGAAGCCATGAGGAAAGAAACTTTTTGCTTTGACCAGAACAGGAAAAGAGAAGGGGTGCCTAACTGGAAAAACCCAAAACCCGGTAACGTTGAACAGAAAAAGAAAAATTTCAGATATGGTGGAAATTTTGGTTTCCAAAAGAAAAATTTCCAAAATTGAAATTTTCAAGGGAACATTTCCAGAAATAATCAGCAGCAGAAATTTATAGCTCACAGAAATGTTCCCAATGTTGCCAGGACCAATGAGCAGAAGCCACCTATAAAATGCTTTGAGTGCCAAGGACCTCATTATGCTTTAGATTGTCCCCTTAAGAAGCGGACAACTAACCATATTCACTCCATACAGTCTGAAGCTACTGTAGGAGATTTGGCAAGAGGGACACCTAGAATTAATGCAGCATTGGACAATCAGCAAGCATAAACACCAAGTCTCAATGGTAGAGGTTGAAGGTATGTTACAAAACCATCCAATTTCTATTTTAATTGATCCGGGTGCTAGTTTGAGTTACATATCACCTATTATTGTCGAAAATTTTAAGTTGAAAAAAAAAAAATTCAATAAATCATGGTTGTGTCAGACTAGCAACAGGAACGAAAAGAAAAGTTTGTGATTTTGTGGAAAGTTGTGTTTTAGCTATGAATCAACTAAAAACAAGGATCAAGTTAAATGTTTTACCTTTAGGATCTTATGACATATTAATTGGAATGGACTGGTCGGAAGCCCATCATGTCATTCTGAATTGTTATGAGAAGAGTTTCACGTGCTTAAATGATGAAGGAAGAAGAGTCTAGGTAAAGGGTATTCCTAGAAGGACATCCCTCAGACAGATTTCAACAATACAGGTAAAGAAAGCAATTATAAAGGGATGTCAAATGTTTGCAGTAAATGTGGTAAATGAGGAGTTAAGTACTATGGAAGACAAACTGAAAATTGAAGACATACCTGTCTTAAATGATTTCCAAGATGCTTTTCCTGAAGAGATTCCAGGATTACCTCCTAAAAGAGATCTAGACTTTACTATTGAGTTAAATACCTGGTGCAGTCCCAAATTCTAAATCTCCAAACCAAATGAATATACTAGAGTTAAATGAGTTAAAATCTCAGTTGAAGGAACTGATTGATAGGAAGTATATAAGACCCAGTGTGTCCCCTTGGGGAGCACTGGTCATTTTTGTAAAGAAAAAAGATGGCACCTTAAGACTTTGCATCGATTACCATCAATTGAATAAAATGGAAATCAAGAATAGATATCCGCTGCCCCACATTGATGATCTATTTGATCAGCTACGTGGAGCAATGATATTCTCCAAGATTGACTTATGGTACGGATATCATTAGCTTCGTGTGAAGGATGAAGACATTTGCAAAATAGCCTTTACAATGCGATATGGACATTATGAGTTTTTGGTCATGCCATTTGGGTTGACTAATGCCCCGACAGTATTTATGTGCCTAATGAATAAAATTCTGCACAAATACTTGGATAAATTTTCCGTTGTGTTTATCGATGACATTTTAGTATATTCTAAAACCAAGGAAGAGCATGATGAACATCTGCGTATCATTCTACAAGTTCTGAGGGATCACCAGTTGTATGCTAAGTTCAGTAAGTGTGATTTTACAAAGATAAGATTCAGTACTTAGGACACATAATCTCTAAGGAAGGAATTTCAGTTGACCCCGCTAAGACAAAGGCCATTAATGAATGGCTGGTTCCTAAAGATGTGATGGATGTACGATCATTCATGGGTATTACTGGGTACTACAGAAAGTTCATTGAAGGGTTTTCAAGGATTGCAAACCCCATAACGTCCTTACAGAAGAAGGGAAAGAAGTTTGTATGGGATCAAAAGTGTGCGGACATTTTTAAAAGGCTGAAAGAATTACTAACTACAACACCTATTTTGAGGATTGCAGACCCTAATAAGGATTCTCTAGTTTGTACAGACACCTGTGATGACGGACTGGGAGGAGTCCTAACACAGGAGGGACATGCTGTTGCATACGAGTCTAGAAAGCTGAAAATACATGAGAAAAATTACTCTAGTTATGATATGGAATTATTAGCAGTAATTCATGCTTTGAAAATGTGGCGTCACGACCTTATTGGTAGAAATTTTACCTTAATGACAGATAACATGGGGGGCTGAAATATTTATTAGACCAAACAAATCTGAACGCTAGACAAGCTAGATGGCTAACTTTTCTGAGTGAATATGATTTTGAAATTCAGCACATTAAAGGGAAGGAGAATAAGGTTGCTAATGCATTAAGTCGTAATGCAAGGATACATTTTATTTCAGCTATCAGCACGTATGCCACAGACTTGGAAAAATAGATTTTTGAAGGAATAAAAAATGATGAAGAATACAGAAAATTACATGAAAAGACAACAGAAAACAATTCTGAAAATTCTATGACAAATTACCGTTTGAAGGAAAATGGCTTACTGCTGTACAAAAACAGACTGTATGTACCAAACATACCGGTAGTAAAAATTATGATTTTGGATAAGATGCACAAAAGCCACTACTCTTGCCATCCAGGTTATCAGAAAACCATCACAATACTACGGAAAGAGTACTATTGGCCCAGAATGAAGGATGAAGTAGCAGAATATATAGCTAAGTGTTTTGACTGTCAAAAAGTAAAGGTGGAACATCAACATCCTGCTGGGTTGCTATAGCCATTGTCTATAACCAGCTGGAAATGGGAAATCATAAGTATAGATTTTATCACTGGGATGCCAAAGAATAAAAAATAGAACGACTCCATCATGGTGGTATTAGACAAACTTAGCAAAGCAGCGCATTTTATTCCTATAAAAACTACCCATAAAGCTCCTGACATTGCAGAAATTTTTATGAAGTAGATTTTTCGACTGCATGGGATACCAAAGG
The DNA here is from genome assembly GCA_027924585.1 of Larix kaempferi. NCBI lineage: Eukaryota > Viridiplantae > Streptophyta > Pinopsida > Pinales > Pinaceae > Larix > Larix kaempferi. The sequence continues at coordinate 422,485 of BSBM01000763.1, read as the reverse complement.
TAATAGTTTCAGACCGAGATTCAAAGTTCAAAGGAAATTTTTGGAGGTCCTTGTTTAAAGGGTTAAATACAACCTTAAATTTCAGCACAGCGTTTCATCCGCAAATAGATGGACAGACTGAAAGGGTGAATCAGATATTTGAAGACATGCTCAAAATGTATGTTAAGGATCAGCTTGGTAAGTGGGAGGAATACTTGCATCTAGCAGAGTTTGCATATAACAATCACTACCATGCATTATCCAAGCTTAGCCCGTTTGAAATCCTTTATGGTAGGAAATGTAGCACACCTGTTTCGTGGAGTGATCTAGTTAGCAGAGTCATTTTAGGGCCTGAATTGATGCAGGAGTTAGAACTATTTGTGAAGCAGGTACAAGGAAATCTTAAAGCTACCCAAGATAGACAGAAAAGTCAAGCAAACCTTAAAAGAACTCATAAAGAATTCCAGGTTGGGGAGCATGTTTTTCTTAAGGTAAGGCCGAAAAAGAGTTCATTGAATTTGGGAAGTTGTGCCAAACTGGCACCTAGGTATTATGGCCCTTTCGAAATTTTGTCAAGGGTTGGACCCATGGCATATCAATTGGCCTTGCCCTCAAACCTCAAAATACATAATGTTTTTCACGTTTCATTGTTAAGGAAATATGTGCACAATGCTACTCATATTGTAAATTGGAATGATGTTCAGGTGGAACAAGACGACAATTTTTCGGTGAAACCGGATTGTATCCTCGCAAGGAAGGAAACCCTACTCCGGAATCGCACCATTGGACAAGTAAAGGTGCAATGGAAGCACCTTGGCCCAGCAGAGGCAACATGGGAGTTGGAAAGTAGTATGCGGGCAACATACCCAACTCTGTTTTAGGAACATTCATATAGTGAATAAACAACATCGAGGATGATGTTGAGGCTTAAGGGGGGGTGTATGTCACCTACCCAAATTTTGAGAATAATTGTTTTATTTTATTTTGCAAAATACTTTATTATAATTACAGAGTTTTGTAATTATGACCAAATCTGGTCAAAGATGACTGTAATGACTCATTATTATTATTTAATAAACTAGAAAAGGAGACAAACATTCAAGAAAGTTGTTACAAGAGTGTTCAATGGCCCACTAGGAGGAATGGAAGCTGCTAGAAGGCATGGGATAGATGGAAGCAATTGCACTCTACCAATAGCTTTTGGGATGGGACAACTACACCTAAAATTGTGGCATTCCACCTCCAGGTCGAGGGAGGTGAGCAGGTAGCTCACTAATGACCAGTTAACTACAAAAAGGCCTAGGCAGCTTATATAGGGAAATTCGAATTGAGCAGGCAGCTCTTACAATATTTCCTGCAGAAATATTCCTCATGTGCATCAGGTGATGACTGAGAGATTCAAAGTAGGGAGGCTATGTGAGAGTGCAAATGTAGGTCTAAAAAATATTTATGAGGAGGGAAACCAGAGGTGCTGGCGCGGGTCTCTTTGACTGCTGATTCTGTAAGACTGGATAAACTACTAGCTGCTGCAAGATTGAGGAGCTAAGCTTCTAAGTTTCTTCCTCCTGGTGGTTCAGTGAACAGGCTCGGGGGTCCTCAGCCAGGCTTATTGGTTGTTTTCAGGAGTAGGTTGGGAGGAACAAGGTACTTGGGTGTTTGTCCTCTTATCTACTGGTTCAGGTTCTACTTTCTATATCTATTACCATTTTTTTTACATTAAAGGTGGTTGATTTTGAATTACATTGATGAATAGTTGAAAATATTAATAAATTAACTTCACTGTATTTTTCCCCATGCAGGTTTCTGCATCGTACTCTAGTACAGGAAGTGAAATTAAGATCAGATAATTGATGGGTAGAATGCCAAGTGAATAGATAGATTTAGACTGTAGTGTTCTTCTAAATTCTATCAGTTACATGTTAAAAAAAAAAAAAAACATAATAGTATATAATGACAGTTACAGGAAGTATTCTACTACACTTGGTCATGGAAGAAAGAGAATTACAGATTTATTCAATACTAACAATTGTTGCAAACTAATACTATATCCTTTGCAAAAGAAATAATTTGGATATCAGATGTTTAGGCACTATTGTTGCAGACCTTACTTTTTCTAAAAATTCTAACAGCTACAAGAACTCTTGAAAAACAAAGTTGTCTATTTAAACAATAAATAAATACTTATTCCTTTATATCAAAATTTGTTGCAGTAAGCACACCTCATCTTCTTTTAATCTATTATCTAGAGTTTTTCTTCTTCCAAATTCACATCATAGTTTGTGTCCAAGCCTACATTTTCGAAAATCAATCCAATGTTTGTGCAAGACTTAGTAATTACTTCAAAATCTCAGATGTTAAACATAGGTCACATTCCTTTTCTATTCATCATTTAGAAATATGCTTTCAATATCCTATTGCACTCCTGTCCAAAATCTATGCATTACTCTTTTATTTCGCCAAAATAAAATTGAAAACCTAGATTCTTTTCATTATCGAATCCTGCTACCATTGCAAAACTCTAGTTTAGGCTCTCGGCCATGACCTGATTACCCATTTATTAAACACTTTACATTAGTAAAACATTGTTTTAAACACAGTGCAATCACGGATCAAATCCTACAACTATCACCAGGTTCGATGTAGACTTTAGTTACCATATGGTTTTAACCCAAAAGACAACGCACAGTCCATCTATCGTCTCACAGAAATGCTTACAGCACATAACGTTTATCATCAAAAACCACTTATTATTACTTCTTCATTTGACGATTAGGGATTCAAATATTACACTGAAAACCCTGAGGTTTTCAAAACCATTCATAACAAATCCATTTACGAGGGTTCATCCCCTTAGGGTTACAACATCTAAATGAGTAACATTCCACTACTATTTACAGTAAATACTGCAACAACCAAATTGGCCAACACAATAGTAAAGCTGGGCACATAGCAACACTGTCCACCTACTTCTTGGACAAAACCGTGCCAAATACCAAACACCCAGAACGGTGTCAAAGACCGTTCTTGACCCTCAACTGACAGGGTGACCAATGAGGTGAGGATACCACCGAAGCTTACCGGTGGACAAGAAAAACTCCTCCATCACCTTCAAGGAAATGGTCCTCAAACGAAGGCCAACATTGCACAGTAATTGCAATTGGTTAAACAAGATTTCCAAATTACGTATGAAGGCATTTAAAACAACGAGATGGGAGAGAAGGATTCGTACCTTCGCAACGAGGAGACTCTCCTGTAGTATGGTTGACGAAGCCACCATCCACTTTTGGAAAACAAAGAGCTCCAGTTTATGAGAAGACAACAAAGTTACCATCTACTGAGAATTTAAACCAGCGCCATCGCTCAATAAGGACCTTAGATAGACATCTCTCAAACTCACACAATGAAACAAGTTGCAGGCTCAACCCTTCATTTTCTTTTAACTACTGAAATATTTTTTTTACTGACTTGCCCGACTTCTTAAACAGGACTGTCACTTGCAGGTCTACCACAGGTCCCAGGTTCGAGCCTGAGGAATGTCGAGAACATCACACCCTAGACCACTCGGCCAGTCGGCCTTCCAACCCCTACCACCGAAACGTTGCAAAGAACATGCCTCGAAAAATCCTCATAGGTTACGTTTAGGGTTTCCATTACAATCGCAATAATTCACAAATCAATGGAAGAGATTGTTTCCAACCGGGCATATTGGAAAGCTACCACATTTAATACTCCATTAATTATTACAACCATGACGATGCCAACATCACTACCTAAGGACAATATTGCATCCAGCTTGGAGGAGAAACGTTATATCAACATTGCCAATTCGGAAGACTGCAGATCAAGCATTCTATAGCTCAACAAAACCAGTTAAAGTGTGAGGACCTTCACGTTCCCTCCTCCACGAAGGCATCCACGCATCCCTACCTTCAATGCTTAGACAGACAACTTGAATGTCAAGCCAACCCTTAGAATGTTGCAATCTGCATCATACTAGAAGGTTTTATTACTCCATCATCACACTTTCCAGGTCAAGGTATCGATATTCCATGCATTTCATATCATTCCATAGTTAACATATCAAGGTTATGGTGAGTAATTTTGTTGTCTATAGGTGGATCTTGGAATATGTGATACATTCCATCTACTTTTCATAGTTGCACCATCGTTTAATTCGTTTAGTCCACAAATGAATTATATGTAGTACATATATAAGTTATGAAATAAGGTGTTGATAGTAGGGCATTTCAAATAGTAACGTGACAATAGTATTTCATTTCATAGTTATTCACATTGCACATAATTTTCATCTATAGTGTTGTATAGTCTTTTAGGGTATGATTATATATTTTATATTAGTCATTTAGAATGATTTATATAGATCTATCCATGTAAAGGTAGTTAGGCTTTGAGATAATAATAAATTTGGCCGGTGGGTAAGCTAGTATGCAATCGACATTTTAAAACAAATTATCCATACCTGCCGCAAGAATCTACTTAAGAGTTTGCACCAAGATAACGATTATTTGAAACATAAATTATTGCTCTAAAAAAAAAAAAAACCACTTGTCGTCGCTTAAATCCGTACCTGCTCACCTGCGCAAGAAGGATAGGTACAAATGCCTTAGCTAAACGTAGCTAAGTAAGCCTCAAGGTACCTCGTAGGACCCCTTCATCAATCTTACAAGGAAACTGTCAGTACGTCATCAATTACATCATATTAACGTAAACATAGGTACAACATATAAGTACTTCTAGAATTCAGACCGAATTAAGACTGTATTTATTGATGTTACAATCATAAACTATCACATAGTACAGTTAACACAAAGAAGAGCAATGCCGTAAGCATGTGAAAGGTAGTATGACATGTCACGGTCAGTAATTTGCCTTTGGTTAAAAGTTGCAATGATTAATTGTTTGCTGCATTAATGACTTTGTTAATTAGTATTGCATTTACAAGCATTTAATATTTCCACACTTACGATTATTAACATTTTAGGCTGATTTAAAAATTTTAATTTTTTATGAAAATATGGGATGTTACAATGACGGTGATGATGATGACGATGACGATTATGATGATGATGATCATTATCATCCTCATCATCATGATCGTCCTCATATTCATCATCATCATCATCCTCATCATCATCATCTTCATCATGATCATCATGATCATCATCATCGTCATCATCGTTCTCATCCTCATCATCATCCTCATCATCATCATCTTCATCATCATCGTCTTCATCTTCATCATCATCATCATCGTCATCGTCACCGTCATCACCCTACCTCTAACCACACCTCCCATCTCTCTTTCTCACTCCCTACAACTAACACCATCTCCTCTCTCTCTCTCTCTCCCTCCCCTCCTCCCCCTAAACATTACTAAACCCCTCTCTCAATCTCTCTCTCTCTCTCTCCCCCTCATTAAACCCCCTCCTAGCCCCTTACCCCTAACAAACCCCCCCTCTCTCACTCTTAATTCCCTGATTCTACACCTCTCTCTCTCTCTCTCTCTCTAAACCCCCTCTCCCTCTCCCTAACCTCTCCCCCATCCCTAACCATCCTACTCTTTCTATCTCTCTCCTACTCCCACTAGCCCTAAACCCCCTCCTCTCCCTAGCCCTTACTAAGTCGGGCTCTCTCAATCTCTCTCTCTTCCCTACACCTCCACCTCCCTACGCTTCTTAGTACATTCTTGAGCATTGGTTTGGGCACAGTATAAAAGACCAATTTACAGGAAACCTTCGCTACAAGGTATTTCCATTATAGTGAGAGAGAGAGAGAGAGAGAGAGAGAAATAGAGAGGGACATAGGGGGGAGAAGAACGGAGGGGGGTTACATAGACACAAAGAGAGAGAGAGAGATAACAATTATAGAGAGAGAGTGAGAGGATGAGGGTTAGGGGGAGAGGGGAGCATGGTTAAGGAGATAGTGAGAGAGGGGGGAGGGGAAAGAGGGGGATTAGGAATAGATGGGAGGAGTGAGAGGGAGAGTGTTGGTTGTGGAGCCTGATCTTCCAGTCTCATAGATGATGTTGTTTCAGTTGTGTTTGTACCCCAGGTTTGGTTATGATCTCGGCACACACAACAGGGGGTCCGAGGGGGTAAGATTAATAAGAAATGTTTATTATGGGTTATTTTTGCGCCAACATATTACAAGCCCATGGTTTTGGGTAGCCCGTGGTATTTTTCGATGGTATTTCCCCTTTAAAAGGAAGACATTGTAATACAGCTGTGTAATGTATTGTAGCATTGTAAAGATCTATGAGATCATGTAAGAGAGAATGAGATATCTATGAAGAGCAAGTTGCAGCGGATGTGTTGCGGGTTGTATCCCTTCATTTTGTTGGATTGTATAATAATAAGGACTGGAAATTTCTGTTTCGACGTATCCCATCTTGGGTGACCCACATTATATTGGTTTCTCTCTTGTAATTTGTTTGTGTAATTTATATTTGCATCTTGTTTATTGTTATTGCTCTGCGATCCTATTTTTCTAATAGAGAGGATGATGGTTATGGTTAGGGAGATGGAGATAGGAGGGAGAGCGAGAATGAGAGGAAGTTAAGGTAAAGAGGAGGGAGAGGGAGAGGAAGAGGAAGTTTAGGTAGAGAGGGTGATAGAGGAGGATTAACGGGGGAGAGAATGAGAGCGAGAGAGAGAGAGAGAGAGAGAGAGAGAGAGGGGTTGAAATGGGGTGGAGGGGAGGAGGGTTAGGGTGGGAGAGGGAGAGAGGGGATGAGGGTTAGGGAGGGACACGAACATACAAAGGAGAGGAGGTGGATTAGAGTTAGGGAGAGGGGTGGTAGGGGGAGGGGGTTGAGATAGATTAAGATGACATCAAAACTACATTTCGGATTAGTAAGCAAATACGTGCACGCGCTTTTAGCGTGTGCGTGCTTTTAGTGCGTACGCGTGTATTTAAAACAATGCGTACATGCCATTTAAATTTCTAAATTTTGGTGAGCAATTCCTTTCCCACCAACGTGGTGGATGACTTGGCCGCTTTGGTTTTAGGTTTGAGTTGCCAAAGCAGGTGGCTTGGACTGTGTTATAAAAAAATAAATCTGATTCTAGAACTTCTTCTATTTCGAGCATGATTCTGTGTATGCTACACTTGTCAAATGCTAATGAAATTGCACACACTTGTAGAAATATGTGTGCAAATTCTGAATATGTAATTTTTTATTAAATCTATCATTTTTTTCTATTTTTTATTTAATTTTAATTGGTTTAATGTCAGTCTTACACAAAAATTAGGTTATGTCTTCCGTCTATAACTTTTGATTGGCTCACCTATTTTGAAAACGGAAAAAAACCCGCACAAGTACACACAAATACCTACATCCTGAAAAAAAAAAAAAAAAAAAAGTTCATTGATTATGTTAAGACCATGATGTTGGGGCCCAACACTTGACCTAGTCATTTTAGGGCTTCGTTGACTTCCTTAATTTAAAAAAAATAAAATTAACATAAATAAATATGGAAAAATAGCGCTGCACTAGACCGGCTTGTTATCTATGACTCTACATATTTTTTTTCTCAAGTTGCCACCATTTGCATACCAAACCTGAGGCCCAACACAAACATATTCATTATGTTTTCTTAAAAAAATAACATACCAACCTTATGAGAACCCCATTTTTTGGGAGTTATACTTAATTTCCATAAATAAAAGTTATATATTTTGGAAGGTAATCCGACTGTCTACATTTCATCTTCTTACGCCATATTCCAAAAAGTTGTGTAGGTAGATCTAATATTGATTTTTTACATTCAAATTTTTGTTTTTCCAGAAGTCCACTGCGACTAACGCATCATGAGTGACTGGCATTAGCTTGCACCAGCCCTTATGGAAATATATTATATGGCTAAATTCTTTTGAAAGTGATTCAACTAATGTTTACATGTACTCATGTAAATATAAATTTGAAGCTACTTTGTTTAGAGTCTCTTATGAGAAGAAATAAAGGGTCTCCTTATATAGTAGCTTTTGAAGGCCGAGTCTACTCTTACATATAATGTAATAAGAAAATTTAAGAGAATACATAATTCATACAAAATAATAAACTGTAGATTACTTTCAAATCCAAATACTACACACTTATATAAGTGTTATCAGAACACAACACACTTATATAAGTGTTATTAGATCTAACTCTTTCCAATATTGGAAAGATAAGTTGAGAGAATATCTCAACAATCTCCAACAACCGTAACAAATGTCAAACCAAATCTACATGCATTAATGGAAGCATTATCTCTAACAATTCCCTTTAATGCTTACATTACAAAACAAAAAATACAATATTGAATCTTGTCTGATTGGTCTTCATGAGCTCTTACCCCCCTCTGAAATCTTCGGTTTATGCTCTTTCTTCTCCACAACATTGAGCTTCCCACTTGACTCGTTTAAATTGCAACTACTTTTGACCATCAATAATTGAATACTTTACTATTCCAAAATACATAGCTCGCCATGTAACTGTAAGAACCTGCAAAACCTCCTTGGCTAATGTACATGCAGCAGAAATAGAGTTAAATTGCAGCGAATTGACTTCATTGAATTCAAATTTGATAAGGAAATTATGACTTCAGTTCATCTCTATCGCTCCTAGCAGTTATATTGGGTTCAATCCCTATCTCCACGTGATCTCCTATACACTCTGCACATGCGCTATGGATGGTTGGCTCTTCCTCTTATAATGGCAATTTGTGATGACGGAAAATACGGTCAAACAATGGCTTCTTCAAATTCACACTCAACAGTGCTCTATTGGATAAATCGATTATGGTGTCTCCTTCTACGACTTGCTATTGCCAATATATGAAATTCATTACGTGATATCTGCGATCTAAGCATTGATCAAATATGCCACGATATGAGCAGAATAAGAAGCAATCTCCGAGAATTAGATCTTAATTACCACACATTTTCCCCATTTTGCAGATCGCCTCCTTCTCTGTGATCTCTTCCAGTAGTCGAAGATTTATATCTTGTTTTTATCATGCGCTTCCTTCAATGCAATGATCGGTACCTTACTCAGGTCCAATATGTGGGTTGCATCTTCTTTATGTCTTTTCCCTTCATGTTGGAAGCAAGATAACGACTATGCAAATGAGGGCTCTATCATCCACAAAACAATGGTTGCAGTAAAAAAAACCCAGATTGCAATTCTCATGGTCAAATTAACACATACAAGCATATGAAAATCTCTAACACTCTAATCTACAATCAAATCGACTATCAAATCTCTCACATCCTCTGGCCCTCTCATGAAGGAGTCAAGCCAAAACAGGGTCTGATACCAAATAAGAAAATTGAATAGGAGACATAATTCATACAAAATAATAATGTGTATATTATTTTCAAATTTAAATACAACACATTTATATAAGTATTATCACATCTAACTCTTTCTAGTCTTGGAGAGATAGGTTGAAAGAATATCTCAACAATTTCCAACAATCCTAACAAATCTCAAACGAAACCTACATCCATTAATAGAAACATTATCTCTAAAATCTTTCGAAAAGTGATTTAACTAATGTTTACCCATACTCATGTAAACATAAATTTGAATCTACTTTGTTTAAAGTCTCGTGTGAGAATAAATAGAGGGGTTTCCTTAAGTAATAGATTTTGGAGGCTAGGTCGATTCTTAAATATAACATAAATATATTATATGACTAAAGTATTTTGAAACCAATTCAACTAATGTTTACCCATACTCATGTAAATATCAATTTGAAGCTACTTTTTTCACAGTCACATGAGAGAATAAATAGAAGGTCTTCCTTATGTAGTAGCTTTTGTAGGCCACGTTAATTCTTACATATAACATGATGTATGTAGACTGCAAAATGATAGGCAATGGCCCAAAATAGTAGAGTGCAATATCAAAACTGCGATGTCAATTAGATTTAGAATTTTTTAAGTGGGCTTTGAAATTTCTTGTTGATATATCTGAAAATAATCGCATAAATATCACTACTTTCAAATTATTGGCTTAGTTATCCAAATACATGGAGGAGTCTGAGTTTGGACGATATGTACTTGTTTTATAATTTTTGGACTTAGTTTTTCGATTTTTTTATATATTTGTCTATGTTATTTCTTTTTAATATAGTAGTAGATATTTTAATTATTTGTAGCAGAACAAATAAACATTACTTAAAGAATAACTATGCACAGAAATAAAGAAACACAGAGATTTATCTTGGGAAGCCCTTCTACTCAAGGGAAGAAAACACGACAACCTTTCTTACTGAGAGAAATAATGTCAGATACAAAGTACATCATATATACAAGATACAGATAAATCCTAGAGAAAGTCTTTTATTGTCCTTGTCTTCTCTCTCCTGCACCTCACACTAGATCAACTAACTTGAGTGAACTTGGATGAATTAAATGAGTGAGAGGTCACTCTATTTATACAATCTTGTTGGAGCCAACTTTGCACATTTTAAGGAACCGATTTACATAATAATAATTGTTTATTCTTCTTTGAGGGCCAAATTAGCTGTGAGGATACCTCATGAAGCTATAATCATCAACACTCCCTCTTATCTAGTGAGGTATCATCATGCAGGAACACATCTATATATCATTTGAGTATCACGGCTTGTCTTGAACGTCTCGTCATGATAAGGAAGGTCTTCAACACAAATCAGTCCATCGAGATGTGTCATGCTTCAACTTAGTCCGTCGATGAGCATCAGAGAACTGCACTTCTCAATTTGTTGAGAAGTGTCATGCTACAACCCAGTCTATCGAGGAGCATTATCCTACAACTCAGTCCATCAAGGAGCATAAGTGAACTGCACTTCTTAGTCCATTGGGAAGTTCCATGCTACAATCCAATCTGTCAGGGAGCATCATGCTACAAATCAGTTTGTCGACGAGCATAAGTGAATTTCACTTCTCAATCCATTGAGAATTTCCATGCTACAACCCAATCCCTCGGGGAGAATCATGCTACAACTCATTCCATCGAAGAGCATAAGTGAGTTGCACTTCTCAGTCCGTTGAGAAGTGCCATGCTACAACCCAATCCATCGGGGAACATCATGATACAACTTAGTTTGTTGAGGAGCATAAGTAAACTGCACTTCTTAGTCCGCTGAGAGGTGACAGGATACAACCCAATCCGTCGAGGAGAAGCATGCGACAACTCAGTCCATTGAGGAGCATAATTGAACTGCACTTCTCAGTCTGTTGAGAAGTGCCATGATACAACCCAATCCATCGGGGAGCATCATGCTACAACTCAGTCCATTAAGGCGCATAAGTGAATTGCACTTCTTAGTTCGTTGAGAAATGCAATGCTACAACCCAATCCACCTTGGAGTATCATTCTACAACTCAGTCCATCGAGGAGCATAATGAACTGCACTTCTTAGTCCGTTGAGAAGTGCCAGAGTACAACCCAATCCGTCGAGGAGCATCATGATACGACTCAGTTCGTCAAGGAGCATAAGTGAACTACACTTCTCATTCCATTGAGAAGTGGCATGCTACAACCCAATCCATCGAGGAGCATCATGCAGAATAGTCAACTCCCTCTCTCTCCCTCTCAAAGAAGAGTCACACCATTCTCCTTGTCTTAGGGATAATGTCACATCGATGTTGGAGCCATTATAAATCCCTCTCAACGAGGGAGGCATTTTCCATTACTCCAAGCTCATTACAGAAGTACATGAACTGTGATCTGATCATCTGTGAGAATATACTGGAGCTGGACTGCTCGTATCTACACCATAGCATACCACTGCAAGCTTCACTACTGGACACTGTTGCTCATTCATAAGTAAGTTTACTAAAATGAGCCTCTTTCTCTCTCTATGTCACTGGATATTATTCCAGACTCCCTCTGGAACTGTGTTAGAGACTACCTCTGTAACTCTGCATCATACTCTCCCTCTGGATCTGCTCACTAAGTAGTCCAATAGCTTATACGAGGTTTCATAATAGATGCATCTTGAACACTAGCTTTGCACAGCTTCTTACGAGAGTGTAATGCAAATATCAAGTCTATTGTTATCCAAATAAATCATTGACCTAATCAGTTGTTTGTTCATGGTAGGATCTTCCAACTTTGACTCAGAAGCTGGGTCATTTAACTTCACCATAGGTGTAGCCATGGAATTATAGTCCATCATCCCAAATATCCTTAGGACATCAATAGTATCATATCTCAAACCTCTAATCTCAAGTAATAATGTATTGGGTCAAGGTCCTTCATCTCGAACTCAAAGGCTAACTCCCCCTGTATTTGTCAATGAATCTCTCTGTCTTGGTGGGGAACAACATCATGATTGAGGAATCAATATTAGCAATGTGTTCCACCTGCACATGCTGAATTATGGGCCACTGTTCTAACTGAACAAATCTAAACACTCATGTATAAGTAATGCTCTAACAAATTTATGATTCCAATTGGAAACCAACTACTCTTCGTGTGGTCCCCATATCTCAGGTAGCACACTGAAGTAAATTCAGAGAACTCACGAGCTACTACTAAGTGCAATTGCTCATGATCATTGGAAGGATGAACATTTGTAGTAGAGAGACCAATATTCATTGCAGCCTCCTACTTCCAACCATCAATATCCATATGATATCCTTTAGACCTATGGTTTGACTGAATGTACCAGGTCCACACTTGACCCACCCCTAGCCAAGTCTCATGACCAACACTAGGGAATGCTCGATGCTCAAGATCTAGGATGATAGTGTTTGCAACTAAGGACTAATATTTCCACCCCAACCTAGAATGTATGAAAGAAAGAAAATACCTACTCTGAGGGAATGTTCGGTGCCACCACACTACTCATCATGCAATAGCTTATCTCCCCACCCCATCAAAGGGTGTCCAAGTGAAGATATTGCTATGCCACCAGACCATTCACCCTTGGAAAGGGAACATGGCTAATACTGATGGAATGTTTTCCCAATGCTGGAAACATATGTATTCAAGCTCATGCCATCTTCCTATGTGCTAGAGTCCCTTGATCCATCTACATATGAACATCTTTCTCCTAGAAGCCACCTTCTTCTGAGCATCCAGGATCTTAGCATCCATCACTTGTCCTCTTGATAAACAACTATCACATGTTCTTCGGAACAAGTCTCTTCTAGGTCATAGCCCATGATCTTTCCTACAAGTCAAGTTTAGTCAATTAGTTACGAACATTGCATAGTCATGAAATTCAATCAAACCATGTTGAAAATTTAATGCAATGATAATAGTTCATACAATTATTTAAGCATATTAGCCAATGCTTCAGCACAATACCCATCCATATCCAAAACACACTTGGTAACTATATAGATTCCTTTCATCTCCACCAGAACACACTATCGAGAGTCTGCACTGCTATGAGTATGTTAGCAAAGAGGTTTCATCCTACACTAGCTCCATCAAGGTGTTAGATTTTGAGCATTAATTCAACATACTCTAGGATCTTTACTGAGAGAATAACATGTACATCATATCAATCATATCAAGCATGTATCAAGCATATCAAGCAATCACATAAGACAATGGACACACAGAGTTTCACTGGGGAAAACCATAAAGGTGAAAAACCCCACAACTTCCTCAGAGATAGAATGAGCAATGATACAACCAAAGTACAACCAAAGTACAACCAAAGTACAAGAGATAGTCTTATCCTAGCAGTTGATCCTCCTCCTCACATGTGCGCCACTTTCCGAGTGATGGAAGAGTGAGTAATGAGATCATCAATTAGAGATCTCCCGATATCTATTTATACCTGTCTTGTCTTGCCCAATAAACCTATGGGGCCGACTTGTCTAACTCAACCTAATAACCCCTGGTTACATTAATATGGGCCAACCCCTTAATAGGTGGTCTAATAACCCATCAGCAAGTTACAACACTTGCGACACTTTTTAATACAATGATGACACTTTCGTATAGAGGAATAATACATATCTATAGGAGTACAATAAATACATAGATGAAATACATTCCGAAGTTACATATACATAAACACTCCCTCTTAACTAGAAAGGTATTTTTCGACACAGATCTGCTAGCACAAGTCTTCTTCTCTGGAGCATCATCACTGGATCATCGTCATCGAATCATCATCACTTTTGCTATCTCAATCAATCTCCAATCTACTCATCATAGGAAGTTCTACAGAGCCAGTCCTTTTTCATACTGGATGTAGGTCCGCCACCTACAGGTCTTCATCATCTACAGAGGTAGCCCTTTTTTCATGCTGGATGAACATCATCAACATCTCTTCAAGCAAGCCATCAAGTAGGTACACTTCAGGACTGATTACACTGCCTCTGCAAAACCTGCAAGATCTCTTAGGACTGATTACATTGCCTCTGCAAAAACTGCAAGAGCATCTCAAGACTGATCATATGCCTCTGCAAAACTTGTGTACCATACTATCGCATCATCGTCTTCAGATCATTGTTATCGTCCATGGAGCACAACCCAGATGCACACACACAACACTTACACTCACCGGCATGGAAGGAATTTCCTCTAACCATCCGGGAAAGGCTCAGCACTTACACTCACCAGCATGGAAGGAATTTCCTCTGACCATCTGGGAAAGGCTCACAACACTTACATCAACGACCATGGAAGGACTTTCCTCTGACCATGTCGGAACAGCTACAACAATTACATCACAACCATGGAAGGACTTTCCTCTGACCATGTCGAAAAATCTCGGCAATTACATCACGACCATGGAAGGACTTTCCTCTAACCATGTCGGAAAAGCCATGCCCAGCACTTACATGTCGCCATGGAAGGACTTTCCTTTGACCATGCGAGAATGGACCAGCCCTTACATCTCACCATAGAAGGACTTTCCTCTGACTATGTGAGAATGGCTCCGCCCAACCCTTACATTTCACCATGGAAGGACTTTCCTCTAACCATGTGAAAATGGCCCAGCCCTTACATCTCACCATGGAAGGACTTTCTTCTAACCATGTGAGAATGGCCCTGTGTGCATCTGTGTCTCCGGACTCATCACTTCCCCTTGGAAGGTATCTCGATCTGAAGTACACCAAGTCTCCCTCTGAAGTATTGAAACTTTACTCTGGAAAGCGGCTTGGTCAACACATTGGCTATCTGCTCGTCCGTCCCAACATACAGGAGCTTCACTGCTCCTTTTTGCACCATATCCCTGATATCGTGATACTTGATCTCAATGTGCTTCGACTTGTCATGGGAACACTGGGTTCTCTGACAACTTCACACAACTCTAGTTGTCGCCATATATACAAGTAGCACTCAACTGGAGATCAAAAAAATCAGACAGTAGCTTCCTAAGCCACACTGCCTCACAACTAGCTAAACAAGCTGCGACATACTCTGCTTTGGCTGTACTTAGTGCCACATAGGACTGCTTCCTTCTAAACCAAGAGATCATACCGGATCCCATACTGAAGCAGCACTCCGAAGTGCTCTTCCGATCAATGGCATTGCCTGCCCAATCCGAATCAACATAACCCTCTAGGTTAAACTTTTGATTCGCCTCATACTTGAGCCCATAGTCAACTGTACCCTTCAGGTACCTCAGAATATGCTTTGCAGCTATCAGGTGAACATGTCTCGGATCTGTCAAGTACTGGCTCAAGGTGTTCACCGCAAAGCAGATATTTGGTCTCATATTCGTCAGGCACATCAAGCACCCAATCATCTGACAATACATCGTAGCATCAACCGGCTCAGATGAAGCATCACACAGAAGCTTCAGGTTTGATGCCATAGGTGTGGCCATGGCCTTGCAGTCCATCATCCCGAACCTCTTCAAGATCTCTACTGCATACTTCCCTTGTCCAAGGAATATTCCATTTGCACTCTGCCACACCTCCATACCAAGAAAGTAGTGCATCATACCCAAGTCCTTCATCTTGAACTTGGCAGCAAGCTTCCTCTTCGTGTGGGCAATCAATCTATCCTCACTTATTACAAACTGGTCATCCACATACAATAGTAGTATCATTGGATTTCCTTCCTCAACCTTGTAGTAAAGGTTGGAATTTGCTTTACTCTTGGTAAAGCCCAAACTGGATAGGAATCCATCTATCCTGCCATACCAGGTACTGGGTGCCTGTTTCAAAACATACAGGGCTTTCTTCAATTTGCACACATGTGTCCCTCGGTCATGTGTCTCAAACCCGAGTGGCTGCTCCACATACACTTCCTCTTCAACTACACCATTCAAGAAAGCTGTCTTGACATCCATCTGGTGTACCTTCCATTTCATCATTGCAGCCAGAGCAAGTACTGATCTAATGGAAGTGTATCTGGCCACAGGAGCAAAAGTCTCTTCATAATCAATTCCTTCTTTCTGGGAGATGCCACGAGCTACAAACCTTGCCTTATATTTTTCCATGCTGCCATTTGCAGCATGCTTGATCTTATAGATCCACTTGGAAGTGACCACATACTTCTCATATGGTCTTGGGACCACATCCCAAACATCATTCTTCATGATCGACGGATCATGGCATCATTACTTCATCCCGGATCCTGGGAACTTCAGATTCTTCAATAGATAGATTTGTTGCAGAACAAATGTTGTAGTCCTTCTTTTGTAGGTACTTGTATATGATATTTCCTGCAAAAACAAGTTAAATTGCATGATTAGAAACATCTCATAGTTTTCAGAACAAATTCTTAGACATAAAGAAATATGTCATACAGTCATGCAATTATTTTAGCCAATGCTTGAATACAACATTTATCCATATCCCGTAACTTTCTAGATGCCTTCCATCTCTACCAGAACATTGTTAAGAGTGTGTACAACTCCCAACATGTCAACAAAGAGGTTTCATTCTAGATGAGTAGCAATGGAATGTTGTACAGTGCCATAGGCCACTTACCCATCACATGCATATTAGTAGTATATTGTTCATTAATGCAATTATTCTAATATGCATAATATACAACCGAAGTCTAGAAACATAAGTATATACATCATTGAACAATATTATTTAAATAATCAGATATACAATAAATGACAATTCAAATACTTATCTTTGTTTGTTTGTTAGGTGGACTCCCTCTAAATCTTTGCTTCCTTGTAGGAGCTGCTAGAGTCCTATTCTGAAGTAGCTTCTTCTACTCCTTTCTGTTATAAAATGTAAGGAGTGGTAAACTCCCTGAATCACTGCATAGCTTTCTTGAAGTCTACTGAGGTGAATTCTCTACCATTGATCTTCTTTTCAGTGTGGTTTTCTATCAAGGCTTTGAATTCCTTGAATTTGCTGAATACTTCATCTTTGTTCTTCAAGAAATAAATCCAAGTCTTCCTAGAGAAATCATCAATGAAGGAAACATAGTATACATACCCACTGAAGGAACTGGATGACATCGGACCGCATACATCAAAGTGGATGATTTCCAAGATTCTTTTTGCCTTGCTTTCACTGCTTGGAAATGTCTTCTTTGTGTTCTTTCCCTTTGCACAACCTTTGCAAATGCCTTCATGCTTTGTTTGGATTTCAGGAAGACCTTCTACAGCTTTGCTTGCAATTGGCAATGCCCTATAGTGCATGTGTGCAAGCCTTCTATGCCAAAGTTCGCTTGGCTCTATTGAATCATGGACCATGGCTTATTCTGCTTGGCCCTTCAATTTGTATAATCCTCGCTCTTGCTCTCCAATCACCACTGCATCATCAATAGTCTTACCCTTTGGCCACATTAGGACTTGGCCATCTACAAATGCAACCCTCATGCCTTTTGCATCCAGTGCAGATATGGAGTGTAGATTTTTCTTGAGACCTGGAACATAAAGTACATCTTTCATCTTCATAGACTTTCCAGAGTCTAGTTTATAGGAGGCTTCACCACTCCCTTTAATTGGATACTGGTAGTCATCCCCAAGTTTCACCTTGTGAGGTGACTCATGTTCTGATAGGTTCATAAAGGATTCCTTGAATCCTGTCATGTGTTTAGAAGCCCCACTATCTATAAGCCAATCATTACTTCCATGAGTAATGGTTCCAGTGAGAGCAGAAATCAAAACATATTCTTCATCACTTGAAGAATCTTCACTATCTTCTGTAGCCCTCTTCCTGGGAGGTTCATCATCCTCTGCAGCATGAGCATGATGTCTTCTTTTGAAGCTCTTCTTCTTTTGAGAACCATCTTTCTTATTTCTGGGACAATCTATGGAATAGTGTCCCTTCTCATTACATGTAGAACAACGGACATAGGACATATTCCTTCGAGGTTTGGGACTACCTCTATGATTCTGATGGTGATGTCTTTCTCTCTTGCCATGATGGTGAGCCTTCTTGTCACCATGAATTTTGGAGTGTGCTATGAGAGCTTGGTCTTCATTCCCCATCTTCTCTTCTCAAGCTACAATTCGAGCTTCTTCCTGTGAACATTCTTCCCATAGTCTACTGAAAGTGATAAGTTTCTTCCTAGCACAAATTCCTTGGATGAAGGAATCCCATGACCTAGGAAGGCCATTAAGAGTGGTCATTACGACTTCTCCATTTTCTATATCTTCTCCCACAGCTTCAAGTTGTTCTTTTATTTGGGAGACCCTTGAGAAATAAGACTGCATGGTCTTTGCATTTTGGATCTTGATATTCTTCAATTGATTCCTCAAGGTCATCTTCTGATTTATGTTCTTTCCTTCAAATAGCTTGGTCAGGAAATCAAACATCTCCTTTTGTGTCTTTAGGGAAGACACATGGAGTATGAGATGATCTTTGATAGAATCAGCAATGATCCTCTTTTCCTTGACCAAGTTCTTCTTGTGAAGAGCCTTAGCCTCTTCTTCCTCTGGGACACGGACCTCTTCACTTATATAAGTGTCCAACTCATTTTCTTCCAGGATTAACCCAATCCTATACTTCCATGCTCGGAAGTTATCAACCCCTTAAAGCTTATCCTCAAGATTGGTGTGGTGAGACATCTTCAAGAGTACTTCAAATGGAAATAGAAAAGTTTTAGGTCTTACCACTTGTCTTGCTGAAAATTGGATTTGGTCCCGGATTAGGGTTTGTTAGAGAAACCCTAAAAATTCAAAATGTGAATTTCAAATTTCTGAAAGGATAGAAAGATGCGCCTTGATGAGCTGATCAGCCTGGTATATTTAGAATTTGAGATCTGCAAATTTTTACCCTTCAGAAATGCCTTTTAGTCTTCTAGGATTCATTAGGGAGGACCCTGAATTAGGGTTTGAGTTTCCTAGAGTGTTACCAAACCAAAAATCTCGATCCATAGCTCTAAACTTCAATATTTCCAAGTAGCTTCCAGCTATGTCTTCAGATTTCAAAAATTCCTATTTTTGTGGAAACCCTAATGTTTAGGGCCAAAACTGAAAGTGCTCAGAATTGAATTCTGATTGGACAAATAGATTCTCCTTGATGACTAGAGTCAATCTACCTTACTGCTTTTCCAAAATCTGTGGAGAGAAACCCAATAAACAAGAAACCCTAGCTTCCGCCACTTCACAATGTCTTCTTCTCACGGAAGCTCTGATACCATGTTAGATTTTGAGCATTAATTCAACATACTCTAGGATCTTTACTGAGAGAATAACATGTACAACATATCAATCATATCAAGCATGTATCAAACATATCAAGCAATAACATAAGACAATGGACACACAGAGCTTCACTGGGGAAAACCATAAAGGTGAAAAACCCCACAACTTCCTCAGAGATAGAATGAGCAATGATACAACCAAAGTACAAGAGATAGTCTTCTCCTAGTTGCTGATCCTCCTCCTCACATGTGCGCCACTTTCCGAGTGATGGAAGAGTGAGTAATGATATCATCAAATATAGATCTCCCGATCGCTATTTATACTTGTCCTATCCCTCCCAACAAACCTACGGAGCCGACTTGTATAGCTCATCCTAATAACCCTTGGTTACATTAATCTGGGTTGACCCCTTAATAGGTGGTCTAATAACCCATCAGCAAGTTACGACACATGCGACACTTGTCAATACAAATGACGACACTTCCGTATAGAGGAATAATACATCTCTATAGGAGTACAATAAATACATAGATGAAATACATTCCGAAGTCACATATACATCAACACAAGGGCTCACGGGATGTTGTGTAACAATATAGGATACTTACTCAACATATATATAACATGCACTACATGAGATAATTGGTGCCAATTAAAAATGGGTAACTTGCTACTAATCCCTAAACCCTTGTCCAACTGAAAAACATCCCACTCAATGTTGTAGGAGGTCCATCCATATTCAATTCCCCACTTGGGAAAAAAATCACGCTCCATTGGTGCATACAATACTGATTTCATCACGAATCATTCATTTCTTCCAAAGACTTCAACCTTGTAACTACTTCAACATGCCTATCAGGGATGATTTTAGGGGCGAAATTTAGCCCAATGGCGAATTTAGAAGGTTTCCAATTTTTTTTAGGGCGAATTTTTAAGTAAAAGAGGTTTTTGAGAATTAATTTTAATAGCCCACTATTTATTATTTTGTAAATATTAAACAACTATATAGCCAAAATCGTATTTAGGAAGAATTTATAGGAGAAACCAGTCGCCCGCGATTTTTGTGGAAGAAATAGGGAAAAATCGATTTTCGCCAGTTTATTTTCCGTGATTTTTCCTTGGATGCACCAGTCGCCCCCGATTTTTAGGGATGGTGTTTCCTGGAAACTCATTCGCCCGTGATTTCTGGCATGGCGGTTTTCTGGAGTTGTTATTCGCCCTCGATTCTGGCATGGGTTTTTTTGGAGCTATGGTTCGCCCTCGATTTGAAGAAATTGCGGTTTTGGAGTCCGATTCGCCCGCGATTTGGCTGCTAGAGTGCCAATACAACCCCTAGCATCGCCCATACGAGGTAAAATTCTTGATTTTCACCCATATGAGGCTCAATTACTGTTTGTTTCAAAGATTACCAGTTTGTAGCGTGTATCTGGACTCCTGGAGGTTTGCAAACTGCTTTAGCTGTGCATTTCAGATTCTCAGAAGGGTTTCGAGCATTAAGAGGTATGTGACAATGTGAAATATCTGCAATTCAATTTTTGTTGCCATCTTAGACCCTGCGTGTTTCATTTCGATCCATGATTACACTGTGAGTTTAATCCCCAAATTCTTAATGCTGTCAGACTCTGAAATCTTTTATTATAACTCGCCCTTCATTTATAACTCGCCCTTCGAAATCTTTTATTATAACTCGCCCTTCGTTTTTCATAGCCGATGGAAGCTGAATTGAGTTTGAATTCTACTTGTCGGGCATACCTTGCAGGCATGGAGACATAATTCATGAGGGTCTGCTGGTAAACGTTTTGAAGGTTGTTGATCTGTGCTTGCCTTTCCCTCTGGTACTTCCATAGCATGATAAATTGCTTCCAATCCAGTCATCTTTTTGATGCACAAAATGAAGTATGTGTAGAACATGTTGTCAAGAGTGCCCTCCAAAGGGAAATGGATCCAAAACTACATCCAAAGTCATTGCATCAATGAATTAATCCCTGCAGCGAAGCATCTTGACTATGATTCTATTTGATTTTAGGTTCAAAGACAAGCTTCGAGAGCTTGTGCTAAATTTCTTTAATCATGATTAAAAATCCATTTCAGTCATCAAAATCAAGAGCTCTCCCTTTTATCACTCTTCTAAGTCATATCACGTTTAGGGGACCAAGACTAGATTCTGTCACGTCCTTTAAAATATTCCTCCTCTAGGTCCGTTGCTACCCTTGGAAACATTTTTTGCAAGCACCATGGTAACACTCGGATAATGGATTTCATTATTGTCATCACAGGAATAGAGCATTTTACCATTGCATGGATGTCAATCCAATAAATTGACTAAGATTGAATGCCCAATAAATGTCTTCCAATGGTCCTAAAGTTTCTGGGTGTCATTCTTGATTTCAAGTAGGTGAATTTCACTTTTTTTTCTTTTAAAGCACCAAACCATCTTCTAAATCGTTAACTCATATTCTTTAATTCCTATAGAACAAGAACTGCAGAGTTTGTCTAACCATTGAGCCCCAATCCTATACTTGAGAAGCAATCACTTATTGTTGTTTTGAGAGAGGTTTAAGCAACTTGACATGCCTCTTATTACTTCACTTTTGGATAAATGCAAACTCCATATGGTCTGAACCAACCACAACTACGAAGTCTGAGAGTTTAACAATTTTGCCCCACAAATCCTATCTACATGATATAATGCAAAATATCACCCGAGGAAACAATTCTAGGTACTTTTGAGTAACCTATGGTGACATTTTGAGTTAGATCCAGACCTCAATGAAGGAAAGTGAACTGTTCTCATATCTGAGCTTGTCTCTAACAACCCTCTGGAGGGATGTCTCAAGGTTGACTCCTACTAGTAGCAGTTGCTTGTTTGCAGATCAGAAAGGATATTTTGTAGGAGGATCTTGTAGCATATTGTGCCATTGCCTTCATTAAAGCAGTTTGCCGAGGAACCTAAACATCAAATTCAAGAAGAAGTAACAAGGATAAACACATTGAAATTGTATTCCTAGGAATGGAAGGTATAGTGAAGGGACTACAACATAATCATATTTTTCATGCAGTCTGATATTGGCAACCAAAACATACTCATCATCTTTGATAACAATACTTGTTGTTGATCCAGATTGCAAATCACTTCTGAGAGCTTCATTTGTAAATGAAATATCTATATCAAATATTGCTCTTAGTAATGCTTCCTTTAATATCGTCCTGTACATTGAATCTTCAGAAATTCCTAATGAGACACACCTTGACCTGTGAATCTCAAGTGTCTTCATGAGTCCATCCTTCAAGGATGCTCCAAAGGAAAAGTGGTCTTCTCCTTCCTTCCTGCTAACTTCCAAACAATGTAGGCCATAATGTTCTCCTCCTCTAACATCATTTTCAGTAATAGATGCATCCTTAAAACAATGCTTATATCCAATCAACATCATACTTCTTTGGCCCATTCAAGACACTTGCCTTGCTTTTGGAAACCCTTCAGAAATTTTCTTTAACCAATAGAAGAATCACCAGGATGAAGGCCCTTAAGAAGGAAGTGCATGTGAAGGAGAAAGTACTCAGGAATAAGTTTAGCTATCAATTCACTTGCTTCAGCACCATTGTTCCCATAAAAAGCAGCAAGCAATCCAACTTTCTTCTCTTCCATATCTGAAAGACCTGGCCAGTCTGAATTTAAAATATAAATTTTGTATTTTTATATTGGCATTGATTGTCAATATTTTGTATCATATAAAAATTTAACGTTTCAATCTTTTGAGGTAGTTTCTGTACTTTGAAAAGCCAGAGGTGTTTTCCTAGTATTTTTTTTAGTGTTATTTGGCCTTTGGAGTGAGTCTGATAGGAAGATATAGTGAAGGGACTACAACATAATCATATTTTTCATGCAGTCTGATATTGGCAACCAAAACATACTCATCATCTTTGATAACAATACTTGTTGTTGATCCAGATTGCAAATCACTTCTGAGAGCTTCATTTGTAAATGAAATATCTATATCAAATATTGCTCTTAGTAATGCTTCCTTTAATATCGTCCTGTACATTGAATCTTCAGAAATTCCTAATGAGACACACCTTGACCTGTGAAGCTCAAGTGTCTTCATGAGTCCATCCTTCAAGGATGCTCCAAAGGAAAAGTGGTCTTCTCCTTCCTTCCTGCTAACTTCCAAACAATGTAGGCCATAATGTTCTCCTCTAACATCATTTTCAGTAATAGATGCATCCTTAAAACAATGCTTATATCCAATCAACATCATACTTCTTTGGCCCATTCAAGACACTTGCCTTGCTTTTGGAAACCCTTCATAAATTTTCTTTAATCCAATAGAAGAATCACCAGGATGAAGGCCCTTAAGAAGGAAGTGCATGTGAAGGAGAAAGTACTCAGGAATAAGTTTAGCTATCAATTCACCTTCTTCAGCACCATTGTTCCCATAAAAAATAGCAAGCAATCCAACTTTCTTCTCTTCCATATCTGAAAGACCTGGCCAGTCTGAATTTAAAATATAAATTTTGTATTTTTATATTGGCATTGATTGTCAATATTTTGTATCATATAAAAATTTAACGTTTCAATCTTTTGAGGTAGTTTCTGTACTTTGAAAAGCCAGAGGTGTTTTCCTAGTATTTTTTTTAGTGTTATTTGGCCTTTGGAGTGAGTCTGATAGGAAGATATAGTGAAGGGACTACAACATAATCATATTTTTCATGCAGTCTGATATTGGCAACCAAAACATACTCATCATCTTTGATAACAATACTTGTTGTTGATCCAGATTGCAAATCACTTCTGAGAGCTTCATTTGTAAATGAAATATCTATATCAAATATTGCTCTTAGTAATGCTTCCTTTAATATCGTCCTGTACATTGAATCTTCAGAAATTCCTAATGAGACACACCTTGACCTGTGAAGCTCAAGTGTCTTCATGAGTCCATCCTTCAAGGATGCTCCAAAGGAAAAGTGGTCTTCTCCTTCCTTCCTGCTAACTTCCAAACAATGTAGGCCATAATGTTCTCCTCTAACATCATTTTCAGTAATAGATGCATCCTTAAAACAATGCTTATATCCAATCAACATCATACTTCTTTGGCCCATTCAAGACACTTGCCTTGCTTTTGGAAACCCTTCATAAATTTTCTTTAATCCAATAGAAGAATCACCAGGATGAAGGCCCTTAAGAAGGAAGTGCATGTGAAGGAGAAAGTACTCAGGAATAAGTTTAGCTATCAATTCACCTTCTTCAGCACCATTGTTCCCATAAAAAATAGCAAGCAATCCAACTTTCTTCTCTTCCATATCTGAAAGACCTGGCCAGTCTGAATTTAAAATATAAATTTTGTATTTTTATATTGGCATTGATTGTCAATATTTTGTATCATATAAAAATTTAACGTTTCAATCTTTTGAGGTAGTTTCTGTACTTTGAAAAGCCAGAGGTGTTTTCCTAGTATTTTTTTTAGTGTTATTTGGCCTTTGGAGTGAGTCTGATAGGAAGATGAGGTATCAATCTTATTATTTATTATATTTGTAATTGTGGAAGTTGTGTATTTTCATGAGATTAGTTTCTAGATTCTAGATTTACGCCCAATGTTGTATGTAATACTGAAAACATGAAGAATATAGAATAGGAAAAGGTTGTTGGCATGCAACTCACATATCTCCTTCAATGCACCTTTCCATTGAAAAACTAAAGTGCATCCCAACATGAACGATGAAATGGGCCAATAGACAACAAAAGAATAGAAATAATATGATCCATCTTAAACCCGGATCTATTAAGCATCGAGAGGGATCCAAGTTCTTGAGGTGTAAATTTTTTACACATTAAGAAAATGTTCACACCTTAAGAAATTTGTTGAAGTGCGGAACTTACTGAGATGAGTGGGAATGTTGAACCGGCCTCCGGCTTAGATTGATTGTGAATTCAAGGCCTACAAAAAATCCAAAATATGGGAGGAAGTAACTAGCCAACCAAACTCTTAATTAAAAGTGTCGAGGGTGGGACTAAGCTAACAAGTGAGTTTGCAGTTTCCTAATGCACATATTATTTACCATTAAATATTGCCCAACCCAATTCGATCCACTATTGTTGGTTGATATCCCTCCTTTCCCTTCTATGTAAACAAGTCAACCAAGATGGTTAGGGGAATATATAAGTGGTTCGACTCCCTTGATGCAAAAAAATATTTAAACTTTGCCCCCCTATCAGATAAGTTACTGAAAAGAGAAGAGAAACAAATCATTGCCCAAAACATAAAAAAGGAGTTATTGAAATGCCTTATTCCATTCCCCCAGGCTATAAGGATCCATTTTCATGGCCCAAAAGTCGAGATTTCACCTGGTTTTCCAATGTATTACACAAGGAACTCAGGGTAGAGAAGGCTGTGCAGAATTGGATTCAAGTTGATGGAGATAAATTTCACTTCCCCGGTGGTGGAACCATGTTTCCTCATGGAGCAGATGCTTATATTGAAAATATCAATAAACTAATTCCTTTGACTGATGGATCAATCAGGGCTGCCTTTGACACTGGTTGTGGGGTATGTTATGTGCTTTCCCCTTCATTCCTTGTGGTTAGAGTTCGGTTTTCTTTTAATGCTCCTATCACCTTTTGTAGACTTGTTTTCCAATAGGTTTGGTGAAGGGTTGATCCCATACGGATGATGGAATTCAAGGTATTCCTAGGGTGTGTGTAGAAGTGACGTGAAGAAGAAATCTCCTCCTTTTATTTCATTAATGGTGATGGATGGGGTTCATCAGTAGAATTCTCACTGCTCTTTGCGTCAATGTTTCTTGTCTTTCATTCCGAAAACTGATGCTTCTTCTATTCAATTGCAATTTCTTCTTTGTCTTCTTCAGGCAGAGGAATGTAAGTTTAAATCCCAAGAATATCAAATAGGCCCAACAGACCACCTATTCTGTGTTCAACAAACATAGGATCTTGAAATTTCCCTATGCCTTTTTTGCATTGTCATCTTCTTGGCCAGTCATGTTGTAGAAGTCAAGGCATTATAGCATAAAAACATGTCCATGCCATCATCATAAAGTATACAGTTGTGACACAGTTAATTTTTGAGAGCAACAAATGTAATAAATCAATCCCTTTATCACAATATATGTTGAAAAGGCACGTGCATCGGCAGCTCGAAAGTGCTGAATGGCTGCATCAATCATGCTTGTATTATGATCTTCATATCTACTCTTTTCATCTTTGAAAGCCATAGATTTCTGAACAATTTCTGGCATTGATCTCGGAACATCTGAACCAATAAATTTATCAGGCATCTGTGATCCATTTAAACGTGTAGTAAGAAACTCATCAAAAACAGGCAATGGGGAAGAGTTCCCATTGCTCTGTGATCTTCTAAGAAAAGCTGACCTCCCAATGGAGTCACTCTGCCCAGTGAATGAGTGACCAATGGCCATGTTCCCCGCATCAAACATAGGTTTCTTGCTTCCAGAATCAAAAACACCTCTAATACTTGAATTGCCCTCCTTTTCCAAGTTACTTCCAAAATCAGAAATCAAACTACCAGAATATTCTCCTTCATCCATGGCATTTGACTTAGCTTTAGACACCGTCCCTAATAGAGCAAAATTTCCCTTTGCATTTTCAAACTGGGAATTACCAATGCTGCCCTGAATCTCAATGTTTAGATTCGATGAGTTGGGCCACAGATCCTGATCAGGTCCATATGCATTTCCATCTAATGACAACTGTTGTGATTGTAAAACTACTCTTTTACCATCCTTCATGTTCATTTTCATAGATGATGAAATGACATCAAGTTTGTCAATACCTGTCTCAAATTCTGCATTTGGAAGTGACTTTTGTGGATTCAGAGACACTGTAAACAATGGTTCTAGTCCATTACCTCCTAGAGATACATCGTTGGAAAATGATTTTCCTGAAACAGGTGGTTTTACTGAAACAGGGGCATCTGCAGAACGCAACTCCTTCATGAATGCTTTTCCAAATAGCAATTCCAGTGTCTGAGCTTCCCCAATTTTCTCTGGATATCCAACTTTCTCAGCATTACCAGTATCCTCGTGTTGATCTCCACCTTTAGGAACAACATAATTTTCCCTGAGATCTTGATTCATAGATGACTTCTGATCTCCTTTCTGCAACAACGACAGGAGATGCTGAGATGCCTGGTCGTCCTTCTGTAACTTCTGCCCATTGGCCAATATATTCCCATCTGAATCTGTACTCTCATCAGAATGAATTTGCAATTTGGAAACACTTTCACTGGCTTCAGCAATAATGGACTGTTCGAGGTCTTCACAGGTAAGGACCATCCCTGGCAACCGAGATGCATTGGAATATTGAATATCTTTCTTATTTGAGGAATCAACAACATCAGTATTGAATTGCAAGTCCAAGGAATCTGATTTCTGATTTCTAGGCACATGTAATCTACCAATTTCATCATGAACATTTGCTTTTACAGTAGCTGTCATAACCTTTTCAACATATATTGTCAAAAAGCCCTAAAATTTTACATAATGAAAAAGCCCTAGTCAGGTTTTTTAGTGTCCCACCAACCCCCTACTATATAAACTGTCAACAAACACAAAAGTAATCACTGATCATTTGCTAGTGCTGGGCCATCATTTTTCTGTTGCTGGGCAGTGGGCAGTGGTTTGGTTGCTGAAAACTCATAGCATATAAAAACATATAAAACATGAGCACGAAAATATTCTTCAATTGTTATGGGTGAGACCCAAACACAACTTACATATTGGCTTGCAGGACTATGTGGTTTAAAAATATCATACATTTGAGCATGATAGTCTCAACTCTCTCATCATGAGATTCTGAGAAAATTCTTCTAATGTCAGACTCAAGCAAGTATTGATTGAACTGCGAGGAGTTTGCTTAATGTTAGATAAAATCTCCCAGTCATCAGAAAATACAGAGAATGATCCAAACAAAAAGGCATTCTCAAGGGAATAATTTTGAACCAAAATGAGGGCCATATGGTTAAGGGACATTTTGGCACAACTAAGTCCAAAGGCTATGAAGAAAGAAGCAATATTTTATGACCTAGTATTGGGTTAAATTATTAGTCCCATTAAGTATAACTATAGACCATATAGACATCAAGCATGCCTTATACCTCAACATATAATGTTAGAATATAATTTATTACATTTTAGCAGAAATGACACCACTTGAAATCCAATAAGGGTATGTACTTGGGAGTCAAGGACACCATATAGACACATGGAATGACACTTAGGAGTCAAAGACACCATAGAGAGGACATGTTTCATGATTGGAGCTCGACTCACAATGTGTAAGTCCTAGAAGGTTAATCTTCCCATGAAGGACCTTTTTTTCCTTTTCAACCATGGTCTATGCCCCTGGACCCATCACGGGTCCCCAAAATGAATTAATCATAGCCATATCCCAATTAGAGGCCAAATATTCCATAGAAAGGTCTTATGTGGTGTTGCAATGCATATTTCACCACACTTGAGCCAAAGAATATTTGTTAAATGACCAAGGATCTTTTTATACTGTCCTAACCATTATCAAGATGCATACACCCATCATTGTTACTAAAAACATTATAATGTCCTTTGGTAAACTATTCATAGTTGAAATATGGCCATGAGATGCAATGCTTTATGGATTTTAGATGTTTTTAATGGAAAATGAGTCTAAGAAGGATTATTTTGGGAATAACCTCATTATTTTGGGAATATGGCCAGACACTTCAATATTTTCCAGCACTTTGTTTAGTGATTGATTCTTGTATTTAAACATTGTTTGTGGTCAGTTTATTGAATCATAATTTAGTTGATTGTTCTTTTATTCTTTCCAGTAAATGAAAAAATGAAAAAGAGCTTTGTTGTAGAAAGTTTTGATTTTATGGCACTTTTGTTTCCTTGTTGCAACCACGCCACACAAAAGCACTACCCTTTTTGAGTAATAACAGCCCTAAAAACTTTTTAATAAAATGAAATAGAAACATTTTTCTTTTTTAGGGTACACTACACCAATTAGTTTTGGTTAGGATCTTGAGTTTAAATCACCTTAAACCACTCAAGATCACACATTACGCAAAAATCGTAGTGAGACTATCACAGGTAAACCCATTTCACTCAAAACTTGCCTGGGATCTATGCAGTAGGTCATTGCGAGATCAGATTGTTGGGAATACTCCTCCTACTTTCTGTTCGAGCATACGCCAGGATTGGATTGCGTATTGGGGACTCTTTCGAGTTTCGGGCTTAGCTACCCTGCCCACGCTTTCTGATTCGACCGGTGACTGTTCCCCCAGGAGTTTTCGGTGTTGTGGTAGCCTTAGTATCTGACTCTAGGTTCATACACAGGTGACAGCAGAGGGTATATATGCTGTACCTAAGACAGACATGGGAGGAAATCCCTTGCAGGTCTTTGGGAGGGCGGTTGGGTGATTCCAGCGCTTGCACCCTTAGTCATTGTATTGTGGACCCCGGGTAACTGTCTTTCTTCCTTCGTTGATCTGTTCTGGGCCCTCATCATCCCAGACTCTTCTCCGGAAGGCATCTTTGTTTGCCTGGTTTGTATACTTAGGAATTTTTAGTTGGCGTGCTGTTTGCCCCCTAGTTGTAGTGGCCACCAGGTTCTAGTCTGTTATATTATATTTATAATCACGGAGAATATCACTCAGTCTGGGATTTCACCCAGTTTCATGGGCATGAATATCTAGTTGAGGGGTTCAAGTGCATTTAGATCATATGCTAGAGTCCATATCATGGCATTGGATACCTCCTAGTTGGGATGATTACTGCTATATTCCAACTATGTTTATAGACTAGAATTGAATCACATACCTAATACTAACATAATAATATATGCTAGTTATATACTATAATACTTGTAGCGAGCCTTACAGATGTTACTTGTGAGTATGAGAATTGGGCACCCTTGAGATGGATAAGCAAATCATTAATGTGAGAAAATGGGTATCAATTTTTTATAGTCACTTCATTGAGATCATGATAATAAGTAACAAGATGCCATGCACCAGATTCCTTTACAGAAATGAAGAAAGTAGAGGAACCATAAGGAGAGGAGTTAGGTTCTATATGTCTAGAGTTTAAGACATATTGAAGATGTCACTTAATATCAAGAAATTCGTGAGGGGCTAAATGGTATATTGGAGCAATTGGAAGAGAAGATGTTGAGACAAGATCAATAGTGTGCTAGATGAAATGAATGGGGGGAAGGCCAACAGGAGGTGTAAATACATACACAAAATCATCTAACAAGGGATTCATATAGGGTGTGGAAGGATGGGAGTCATTATCAATCTTAACCCATTTAACCACACATAGTGACATGAATTTGTGAAGATTGACATGGAACACATCAACATTGTTGGACAACAAGGAAGGTGAATGGGTTATAGAAGATGTGAGATCACAAGCCTTTCCATCTTTAAAAAATTTATAAGTGTTGTGGTGAGCATCATATAGGGAATGAAGAATAATTTGGTAAGGGAACCCAGTAGTAAATATACACAATTGAGAGGAGACACATCACATTCCAAAGTATATTGAAATGCCCCAATGGAAATGGTGATAACATAATGCTCAGTGACATTTAGATGAGGAGCATATTTTGTAACCAAACCTGATATGGAGTTTGATGGTCTGTAGTGGGGAGTTGCAGATAGGAGACTAAATATCATGGGAAAATATATTTATTTGGCTACCATTATCCATAATTAGGGTGGTGATTTTAGATTTAATTTGATAATTATGAACAAATAGGAAACCTAGTTGATGCTAGAAGGATTTGTTGTACATGAATGATAGTGTAGGATCTGGGGTGGTGGCATTGGGTAAAAAAATTGGAGGACTCAAAAAATTGGTAGAAGAGTGAGATGAGGTACTAGGAATAGGCTTTGATATGAACAATAATTATAAAAGTTATCTCCAAGTAATTTTTTCCCAAGCAAATAAATAGACCCTTGAGAAATATCAATGACAAAGTGTGAAAATTAGTGTCCAATGTTTAGCTTGGATTTAAGATATGTAGCAATTCCAGTTAAGTTTCATAGATATAGCAGATTAGGAAACAGACGGATCATACCACTATCAAGGACATAATAAATTAAAAAGTCCCTATGTTTTCCTAGGGGATTTGAATATTTACTTTGATAAGTTCCCAGGATTGGATGAAGGCTACCATAAAATGAGAACATTGTTATCTTTCTGTTTAAATGAAAACTTTCATGAGTATGGCTTAACTCTACACAAATAGTTGTTGTGACCTAATAGTTGCTGTGACCTTTTTTTCCTTGGAAAAAGTCGTAATTTTATTTCAAAAAGATGAACAAAATTAGATTCTGCACATGTATTAGGATCACTGTGATCCCTACATTGACACATATTTACTGTCCCATATTAATATCAAGTCCAAAGTTCCATACTACTTCAAAACAATGAGTCTGGATGTTCATACAGTCCGCATTTATCCGATTATAGATAGACTACTGTATCAGACCATCACATAGCTGCTATCTACAGCCGGCATATATCCATACAACTAAACAAAAACTGTTACAGAAATTAAAATAGGCGTCCATCCCTGGTCATCAAAATCTGAGCTATTGCTCAATTCCGTGCCTCTATAGCTTCATGAAATGGTCTGTGGTAATAACTGTAGGTGCCCCCAATAGAGTGAATAGTAATCCTCCAAGTGCCAAGTTCCCAGGATTGGATGAAGGCTACCATAAAATGAGAACATTGTTATCTTTCTGTTTAAATGAAAACTTTCATGAGTATGGCTTAACTCTACACAAATAGTTGTTGTGACCTAATAGTTGCTGTGACCTTTTTTTCCTTGGAAAAAGTCGTAATTTTATTTCAAAAAGATGAACAAAATTAGATTCTGCACATGTATTAGGATCACTGTGATCCCTACATTGACACATATTTACTGTCCCATATTAATATCAAGTCCAAAGTTACATACTACTTCAAAACAATGAGTCCGGCTGTTCATACAGCCCGCATTTATCCGATTACATAGACTACTGTATCAGACCATCACATAACGGCTATCTACAGCCGGCATATATCCATACAACTAAACAAAAACTGTTACAGAAATTAAAATAGGCGTCCATCCCTGGTCATCAAAATCTGAGCTATTGCTCAATTCCGTGCCTCTATAGCTTCATGAAATGGTCTGTGGTAATAACTGTAGGTGCCCCCAATAGAGTGAATAGTAATCCTCCAAGTTCCAAGTGCTAAATGTTGCTGCGTCGCTTCTTTGGAAAGCTGATCGGCCATCCCATTCCTCTCCCTGTAGACAAGTGTAAATGTAATATGATTAAATGACTATTTTAACCGTATTACCTCCTCCAGTATAGGTATGAGTACCATCACATGACAATGAGTAATCTCCTTTGCCCAGTCAATAACTATCCTGGAGTCGCCAAATATCTGAAGAGATAGACATCCTTGTTCAAGTGCAAATAACAGCAGCAGCCTAAGAGACATAAGTTCAGCATAGTTGTTAGATCCCCTCCCCAAACCAGCCACGATATGAAAGAAATGAGACTCGGTTTTGAAAAGGACTCCACCCCCACCACACTCCGATCGATGGTCAAGAGAAGCACCATCAAAATATGCCCATGGCATGGTTTTATCGATCATTTCCTCACTCACAGGTCGAGTTCTAATCTCTTTGACAGGTGTCTTGTAGTGTTGGATAACAGCCACAGCTTGTGCCACTACAGTCTCCTTCAGAATCCTGCAATCTTGAAATATGATCTTATTTCTGGTAATCCATATGCCCCATGCGAAAATACAAGGGGAAGCCCGGATGGGAGAGGATTTTTGTAAAGTCCACCACAATTGGAATGCTTCATGGACACTCGCTCCCCACCATCTCACATTTAAATCCAGATATTTGCATATATCAGCCCAAACTGCCTGAGTAAACCGACAATAAACAAATAGATGATTAATGGTCTCTTCCACATCTTTACAAAGTGGATAGAACCCCGGTCCCTGGAGGAAGCGTTTTTGCAGAATGTCCCAGGTTAGAGCCTTATTTTCCAGAATAGCCCAGAAGAGTAATTTTGCTTTACTCGGACACTTTAACTTCCACGGATATTTCCACCACCACACCAATTCCCTGTTATGTGCTTCCACATTCAGCTGGATATATCCATTCCTTGGGGTGTAAATTCTAGAGGGATGGTGATCCCAGATAAGTTCATCATTCCTATTGGTCAGTCGTATATACGAAAGTCTTAGGATCCGGAGAAAATCCTCCCAAACTCCTTGCATATCTTCAGGAATCTCAAGACGCTGTGCAGAGATCCACCCCTGATGCCAAAGAGTAGATGATCCCGGATCCTCTACATCATCCAGAAAATGGCAACCTCTAGCTGCCAAGAAGTTCCTCAAGTCCACAGGCATGACATGACCTCCCCTACAGCCAACCCAAGGGTCCAGTCCAATACGAGTGAGTCGCCCATTTCCTATCCTCCACACTAATCCAGAGCCGACCAAAGGAAAATGCTGCACCACCGCTTTCCAGACCACAGAGCAATTTGCTTAACTCTACACAAATAAAATCTATTGCTTAAATGCTACAGTACCGTGCTTGGAGATGTGAATCAAATTGCAAGTTAAGTCACCATTTTCTCCTTTATTTTGCAAATAAACCTCAAGTGTTTTATTGACTAAATGATCTTGGATATGTTTCTGATGTTCTTTCATATCTGCATACAAAATTATCTCCTTTTTCCTAGGCAGGGACTCTTCAACCTTTTCCTTCAGCCTTCTGAGAAGAAATGGTCTAAGAATCAAATTAAGCAGTTGTACTAATTTTATATCATTTTTCTCATGCATGCCTCCTTCTGGTTTCTATATTGATTTGGAATATCAATTGTGGAACATTAAGTAAGAAACAAGATGTCAAACATGGATCATGGAGAGAAAAATAAAACATTAAGACAAAAGGATGTAATGTCATATTTTCAAAAACATCAATCCAATCATCCACATCATATTCATGGTTCAAGCTCTCTTGAGCAAGGTATCGGTGAGAGAGATGTCAACACTTTGGAGGATGCCTCTGCAAAACATACAATGGATGGTAGAATACATTCCTCTAGTGATCAAAGTGAGGCAAATGCATTTTCATCAGAAATTGGTAGCTCAAATGTTGAAGATTTTTCCTTGCAAGGTGACATAGACCATTCACTGAAGAGGAAAAAAGGCCGATGGGACTACGGGAGACAATTCCAATCTGATTGGGTATCAAGATTCCCATTTATTGAACCGATACCTCCAACAAATAAGAATGAGACCTCACGAGAAGTTAAATGCATTTCATGTAGTTGGAAACTTGGCAAGCTAGTGAAATTGCAAATGAAGCTGGACACAATAGAGAAGCATGTTGGGAAGGTGTATGATAACAAAACTGGAAATGATGAGAAGAAATCTACTGTTAGATGGAAATCTGATAGCCGACATCTCCAATGTGAAGAGGAATACAATAAATACTTAATAAATAAGAGAAAACTAGATGAAAGTGGAGGAACCATCACTTCTCAATTCGGAAAGATGATGGAAAAAAATTTGTTATCGAAGTCGATACAATTAAGCACTGTATTTCACATCCTATCCAATGGTCGTCCTATGACAGATTATCCAAAAATGATGAAATATCTATCTTTTATTCAAGTGCCAAATTTTCCATCTTCTCATTGGTCTTTAACGAGTGGTTGGGAATGGGGAAAATATCTAGCTCAAGTAGAAAAGGATGATATGAAAGAGAAGATTGTGAATGCAACATTTTTGTCACTGTCCTTGGATGAAGTTACAGCTGTTGATAATACTGCATGGATTTGCATGAGCATTTATACGGTCAATTACCATATCAGGAATTCCTATCTACTTGGAATTCATAAAATGAGCAAAAGTTCTACAGCAGAAAACATTTATGAACTTGTTATTAATACTTTGAAAGAAACTGGTGGTATGGATCATTCAATGATCGCAAAAAAGTTGGTATGCGTTGGAGCAGATGGGGCATCAGTAATGCAGGGACAAAGGAACGGCCTTTGTGCTAGACTACAACTCTCAGCTTCACCGTATATGATTGGTATTCATTGTATGGCTCATAGAATGAATCTTGCATTTAAAATAGTGAGCAACTTTCCATTGGTTTCAAAAGTTGAATATCTTGTACGTGAGGTTCATGCATACTTTTGTCGGAGTCCCAAACGGTTTTCAGAGTTTAAAAAATTTGCTGACGGTGTTACAAATGGAAACAAACTATTAAAATATGTTGATACAAGATGGATCTCACTGAAGGGACCAGCTCAAAGACTATTCGATGAATATGCATCCTTGGTAGGGGTGATGTATGAACATCGCCTAAGTGTAGAAAAAGCTCAAACTCTTCTCTTTCTATTAACTGATATAGAGACATATTTAACATTGGCTGGAGTTCTTCCTCTGCTTCATGAAATGAATAGCCTCGTGAAGATGTCTCAGAGTCGCACGATGTATATTGCTGAATACACAAATGCTAGAAAACTAGCATGCCTTGCATTAGATAATTTGTATATGAAGGCAGATTCTTTTACAGGTCTAGCATTTACAAATTGGGCTAAGATAATCAATATTGAAAATGATGAAAATTTATTGAAGTTTGATGAAAAAGGGTTTCTATGTATGGCAGTGCGTGGGTATATGGTTCCTTTTTATTATAATGACAAAATAGGAAGAACCACCAAAGAGTGCCCTGTGTCAAGAGAACAATTTGACAATGTTGTGATTTCAGTGAGGCGCAGCTTGATAGAAATTGCAAAATCACTATCATCAGAGATAAGAGAACGATTTCCTCGAGTTGAATTGTTGGAGGCCATGTCTGTGGTATACCCTCAATATTGGAACAATCATCAATGTTCAAAAACTATAAAGGTTGACGTTATAGCTAAAATCAAGATTTTGCAAAGCCATTTTTGTCGAGAGACCGAGATACAAGGAGAACATATTCAAGGTATTTTAGATGGACAAAAATTGAAAGATCAAGCCCGATGCTTTGCTGATACAATGTGGGAGCAATTTTCTAAGTTGGATAATGCTCTAGAATATGGTGCAATTACAAAATTGTGGACTACACTCAGTGGTAGTGAATATCTACTGCAACATATGTCAGAGTATTTCAAATTAGTAGATTTATGTCAAACCATGATTTTGGGATCAGTGGAGGATGAGAGAATGTTTAGTGCATTAACATTTTTGAAGTCAAAGTTGAGGAATAAGCTTGATAAAAATGTGGATACATGCTTAAGATTATATGTAACAAAGTATGAGGTTGACAATTTTCCATATGAAAGAGCAGTAGCTCTCTGGAGATCAAATTGTGAAAGAAGGGGAGAAAACAATATGGCAAATTTATCTAATGAATTTGATATGGAACATAATGTTGTTGAGGATCATAATGACGGCTCATTCGAAGAAGGTCATGTTCAGAGTGCCGAAAATGAGGACCAGTCCCAGAATGTGAATTGGGAAATGGATTTCACCTAATATTGTATATGATCCAATACACATGAGAGAATCTTGAGTCTTATTTTGGTATAGGTGTTCCATGGACCCTTGCGGGTGATCATTATATGTAAATTTGAGCTAGCATTTTAATTAAAAATAGATTCTACATTGTACTTTTTTGTTATAACATTGATGATATGACATACATTTCCTTGATGCAGTTTATTTTAAGATTGATGTTTTTATATTTATCTTTTACATTGTCTCTTTTTTTATGTGATAGGAAATGACACTGGAATTTGACAAAGCTAGGCCTAGGAGCTATCTCTTCACATAGATAGTGTCCTGACATTGAAGGATAAATAACTAATTTGACTACACTTTCGCTAAGCAAGAATGAGCTCATTCAAGTACATGAAACCATGTTGGTGTTTATCTCAAATATTTTGTGCAAATTTTTATGGTTTGTTTATTGCTTTTATTTGAAACATTTTGTCGATTTGTGGAGTTTGCATGTATTTTGGTTAATTATTGTGTTAGACCCTTGAATGCTTCTAGTTCTCATTTGATGCTTGATTTAACCCTTTGTTGTAGCTTGAATCAATATTAGATTTAGTTGATTTCCATTGATTTAGGGTTCGAGAAAATAAGTTTGTATTACCTTTTATTTGCATGAATTAATTGTCTTCACTTTTTCGATTTGTTTATGCTGATTGTATATTTTCTTTGTAAATACTTATCGTTATTCAGAAAAATAAATGAGCTCTACATAGCTAAGCGAAGAGAAAAATGGTCTATGCACTAGGTTCCTATGCATTGATCATAGGAGACCTATTGGCACGAGACCAACATTCCTCTAGTCCAATTGGCTCAAAATTTTCCTAGCCTCCATGGGCATAATTGGCTAGTGAAGGCCAAAATGATGCATAATGTCTGATTCTATTAGTTTATCGGTTTGTCAAGGTCCAAGTCCCCACATGTCATGGAAACTCTAATCAATAGAAAAAAATAATTTGTAATAAAAGCTCTAACATGGGTTATAATAACATCTACACACCAATATCAACAAAAAATACAACATCTACAATCAAAATCAACTACTAGACACATTTAGATATGGTATCAACAAATGGTATAACATTTAGATATGGTACTAGTGTTGAGGAATTTAGATGGAAAAAAGTTACATTGTCCAAAAGTATGACACAACAATAAGATAGCCCCCAATAGTCGACACTATAGGATGCCAACAAAATCACTATAATGTTATTCAAAGTATGTGCCAAGAAAAATACTTAAGGAACATGCCTAGCTTAAAACCTATGTACAAACTTGCCTTGAAGTATCAAAAACAGTCTAGGGTAGCCACACAATCTATTGAAGGATAGTCTGTGGGTGCAATTCCTTTGTTGATTTAAGCAATTCAAAAAAGTCATCTCCCAAGACTATTAAAGAAGAAAAAGAAGAAATCTATAATAATTGCAGGGAGGACTACAAATAGATTCTAGAAACTCAAGTAGTAGAGGAAAAAATTGTAAGTAAGAAGAAGATGCAATGCTAACGTCATCAGAGCTATGAATGACAATCTCCACCCGAAGAACCCCTCTGATAATGTTCCTCCCTGCCATGTCCATGTTGAGCACATCTTGAAAGCATTGCATTCAATGAGGCTGTATTTCGCTTTGGCACTTGGCCAAACACTTTATGTGCATCCTCCAAACACCCACATTTAGAATACATGTCTCCAAGATCTACTCGGCTTTGCTTGGATATCAAGGCTTCATTAAGGCCACCACCATTTGGTATTGAGACCAAAACTTGAAATAGAGCAATTGAACTCAACATTTGAAGAAGCCTTGAACTCATAATTAACAAGCAGACTGTCATTCAATCTGTTTTATAGATCAATGAAAGATTCGCCAAATTTTTACAATATTTTATAATTCAGTGAAATATTCGCCAAATTTTTACAATATTTTATAATTTAGTGAAATATTCGTCAACTTTTTACAATATTTTATAATTCAGTAAAATATTCGCCAAGATTTTACAATATCTTATAATTTAGTGAAAGATTCACCAAGATTTTACAATATCATATAATAAAATGAAAGATTCGCCAAAAAATTATATATACATATTATATTATTGATAAAATCGCTTTCAAATTTTCCTATATATCGGGGAGATTCGCCAATTTTTTTACCATATAAATTTGGGGGGAGTTCTTAAAATCATCCCTGATGCCTATCTATCATTTCTTATGGGATGTCTTCGGTTCGGTAGAGGCTCTTATGGATGTCCTTGGCATAGTCGACCATGTTGGTCTTTCTTAGTAGGCCGATCTTTGACTTGAGAATTTGCTCATCTATATAGAGTTGTTTCTCTTGTAGAAACTCCAGAAGGGGGGAAAACTAGATAGCAGTCCAGATGGGGAGCAATCGTTGACGTCAGATCGTAGTCCACCATTGATATCTATGAGTCGAATTGATAGTATATGAGTTTATGTAGGTTCATAATCCTATAATAAATCCATCCCAATCCTTTTTTTAGGAATTCGTAACCCCTTATGCGTGTTTGGAAAAATCCCGGAAGCAAACTAGTTGAGCAATCCCTAGTAGCGCACTTGCCAATTTGACCTACAAGTCTAATATGATTGATACCAAACCTATGTAATTATCTTTTAGCAGGTCTGAAATGAGTTAATTAGTATACCCCAAATTATGATTACCTTCAGTCAATATCTATCAGTGTGTGCATGTATTTCCTTCTTGAAACTAGTCAAAGTTTTAACTAGTCTTGTGCCCAAGTATTCCCTGCTTGCTTGAAGTTTTTAAATGTCTTAAATTTTTTGTACTTCAGATAAAAAGGTACATTATAGTGGTATCAGAGCACTTTCCTCTACTCATGTGGAAAGAAATTTCTAAGTTGAATAAGATTGGATACCACATCCTCCGGCAACGAAGAAATTGCAACTATGAAATTGGTTTCTAGTGATGATGATTGGGAATTGGATGCAAGGAAAGAGTGCTTTCCCGATGAATATGGAATTTACATTGATGGAGGAGTTGAAACCACAAGTGGATTTTTACATGTTTCGCATGAGGAGTATGACTCTTTATGTGACTACTCCTACATATATGATAGGTTGCATAGTCCACCAATGGTTAGACTAGTAGAAAGAAAGGAGCCCACTTTGAAGGAGTCTCTCAAAAAACATGATATGACACTCCAACATATTGGGAGGTGTAACATCTCCAAGATTTGAATGTTAGTATTTTGGTGAAAATTAAAAATATTCCTTCCCTTAAAAAATCTTCATAATAAACATTATAAGAAAACTTTTCCTAACATTAACGATCTTCACAAAAATTATTAACATACTTCCATCATTAAATTGACCATTGATAAATCGACATACTTCCATCATTAAATCGACCATTAAAACATACTCCTTAAAATTCCTATATTGGAATAGTAACTTAAATGTCCACGAATTCGTATATTGAACACATCTATGTAGTTGTCATAACAATATACCTATTTTATAAGCAATAAAATCCTTAAAAATATAAATGAAGATACCAATTTAAACAACAAAAGTCACCATAGTTACTCAATGAAAGATACCATCAAATTCATACACAAAGACTACACATAGGAGACCATATATAAGGTGGTTCACCCAAACTTTGGGCTACGTCCACGAAGGCGAGTCAAATTCGTATTATTATTATTCAACAACAGAGGGATACAATCTGCAACTCAGAGGTCGCATTGTTCACTTTTCGCTTACTCAAGCCTCTTCCCATAATGGGCATGTTCAAGACATTCCTTAATAACATAAGGATCTATTCATAAAGATGAAGATGTAACTAACTGCTATCATTCATTCTATCCTTAATACAAGGTACAGGGATCTATCTCCCTTCTGATCTACGCTGTTGATGGCAGCATAAGAATATAACCAACCTACATATCTGCTAAATCTAAGCAGCAATGATCAGCATAATACTTTAGCCATCCTACAGGTCTAAGTTTAATGATGGCAGCATAATAACCTAACCATCTATCGATCTGTGCTTAACAAGTGGCAGCATATTTATTATATATATATCTAATACCATACCAAAGAGCAGTACAGTGATTGATGAGATAAGGCGAGTTTAGAATAACATATATTACTCAGAATATAAATATAAATATAACATAAGATCTTACCCTACGATGGCAGCGCCGTTGTGACAATCCAACCCATTCAAGCATTATTTGCAAATATAAATAATACGATTCAAGAGAGAGCTAGGATCTATTAATATAGATAGGACAACTGCGATCTCATAATGAGCATGGATCTACGCCTTCCATAAGTATACCGAACGTTAAAACCCTGCAATGAGCAACTCGAACCTTACAATCCATCGCTGGAATCGAAACTTAGATCGGAATCATAAAAGCAATTAAATGCTAAAATCATAACATAAGATACAGCGATCGAATCGATGTGGGTTTCTAAAAGAATAGAACACCGAATTACAATCCATCGCTGGAATCGAAACTTAGATCGGAATTATAACAGCAATTAAATGCTAAAATCATAACATAAAATACAGTGATTGAATCGATGTGGGTTTCTAAAGAATAGAACACCGAAATTACAATCCATCGCTGGAATCAAAACTTAGATCGGAATTATAACAACAAATTAAATGCTAAAATCATAACATAAAATACAGCGATCGAATCGATGTGGGTTTCTAAAGAATAGAACACCGAAATTACAATCCATCGCTGGAATCGAAACTTAGATCGGAATTATAACAGCAAATTAAATGCTAAAATCATAACATAAAATACAGCGATCGAATCGATGTGGGTTTCTAAAGAATAGAACACCGAAATTACAATCCATCGCTGGAATCGAAACTTAGATCGGAATTATAACAGCAAATTAAATGCTAAAGTCATAACATAAAATACAGCGATCGAATCGATGTGGGTTTCTAAAGAATAGAACACCGAAATTACAATCCATCGCTGGAATCGAAACTTAGATCGGAATTATAACAGCAAATTAAATGCTAAAATCATAACATAAAATACAGCGATCGAATCGATGTGGGTTTCTAAAGAATAGAACACCGAAATTACAATCCATCGCTGGAATCGAAACTTAGATCGGAATTATAATAGCAAATTAAATGCTAAAGTCATAACATAAAATACAGCGATCGAATCGATGTGGGTTTCTAAAAGAATAGAACATTGAAATTACAACC
The DNA here is from genome assembly GCA_027924585.1 of Larix kaempferi. Taxonomy (NCBI): domain Eukaryota; kingdom Viridiplantae; phylum Streptophyta; class Pinopsida; order Pinales; family Pinaceae; genus Larix; species Larix kaempferi. The sequence continues at coordinate 380,169 of BSBM01000763.1, read as the reverse complement.
ACGCCGAGATTGACCGATCAGGAATAGAACATTTGAAATTAAAATCCATCGCTGGAATCGAAACTTAGATCGGAATTATAAAAGCAATTAAATGCTATAAGATACAGAGATCTAAAAAAATAAAAACTGTCAATACGTACGGCTCTACATATTACATGATATGCTAATCAAAGGCAGAGATCGGATGATAGATGCTAAACCAAGACTCAAGAAGTTAAGAAAGTTCAAACACCAGTTCCTCGCAACTCGAAGCCCCACTGTAACTCTGGCCTAAACAAAAGTAATAAAATATGCAGAGTTTAAATGACAAATTTGTCAGCCGACCAGGCAGGACGATTACTACCAAAAATCAATTTACTATTTTGACAGCTGAGGAAATAAACTATGAAAGCCTAAACATTACTTATCTGATCTGCGTATGTCCAAAACTTTAGCACGAAGGCTACCTTGCTCAGATTGAGGGTTTCCTAAGCCTTCTCACCGCAAGTTCCTGAAATTGTGCCGGATCCTTTCACGCTACTCTCCCCATCTCAACATTATTCTTCTTCTTGGGCAGTTGCTAGATCCATACGTCTCTCCACAAGAATCTTGATTTACAACGGCCCTCCGCCCACCTTTCCATCCCGTTTTCTTCCCCTATATAACATTGCCCCCACTACTTTAATAATAAACGAAAGCTGCCACATGTCGAGGAGATACCAACAACATTCCTTTTTATGAGGTAGAGGCACTCCCAACCGCACAAGTGGGCGATACTTCCAAAGGACCTCGCTAAGTCTTGACAAGTGGCGAGCGTATTAAAGATCCACTACACAGAAACTCAAATCCACAATCGTTCTAGGGTTTCTTCTTAGGCACAATACGATGTGCCTACCTAAACGAATTATTAAATACTTATCTAGGCTATAGTTTATCCCTTCACATAGGTAAGAAATGGAAAACTATTCCCTTCTTCACGTGAATAATGTAATGGATTATGATTTAGCAAGGGATAGAAGCTAAGCTCAAAGTCATACTTACTCACATATACTTTCAACTTGCTTTGTTTGTGTACCCGAAAGCATCATGATGATATTTATTAAAATTTTAACTTTATCATGATTACTTAACTCCAACACTGTGGAAGTTATAATAATACTTAGTCTATATATATATATATATAGATAGGTTATAGCGCCTTTATTCATTAAATCAGGTGAATATTTATTCATACTAATGGCCTCTCATTTTTATAAGGCTTGGAAGTATAAACTATAACCATTATGAAGTCTTCTCGTAAAACCACGTCGCACTCTACTCATTTAGCCAATGACTATTTATTCATATGAATAAACAATTACTCTTCATAGGATGTTTAATAATATTAAGGTTTTCGCTAATATGTAGCTCATCGGAGTTCATTATTTGTTTATAACGAATAGTTTCTCCGCCTTATGTCTGACCCTAGTTTTAGGGTGATACCTAAAGTATTTAGGCCGTTGGGGAAAAATTTATTTTTCGTTAAGTGCCTATGGCACCAAGATGACTCTTGTCATCAATATTTAGATTCACATGACCTCCTGACCATCAAACCCTTACCTTAGTGGACTCAATAGCCCGTCATTTTGTTGTGTTATTCTAAACAGTTTTCAACCTAGGAAAAATAAAATCAATCAGACTTCCAAGGTCGAGTGGTGGGGCCTTGGCCCTTGAGTTCCTCACTAGGGCCAGTCTCCTAGTTACAATATACATTTATAAAACTAATAGGGGCATAAAAGAGGGATATCACATCCTCCTCCCCTTAGAAATAACACCGTCCTCGGTGTTCATGCATTCTTGAATGGATTTTCTTCTTTTCTTGAGTTATCTTTTTCTTGCTTTCGTCATTTCAATTTTGACCTTCTTCAGACTTTCATGCATTTTCCATAAGTCGCCATTAGTCATATCTACATTTCTGACTACAAAACCGAAATTCAAAGAAAAGTTGTTTAGCAACAACTCCATAATCAAACTTAAACACATAAATCATGAGTTCTTTATTTCACCTATCACTTGTAATATATGGAATAAATCTAGCGCTCCATGATTCTATAATGTTGACTAAATCAACAAGAAGCATTCACTTGATCCAGGAAATTCTTGCCTAACACCTTAGTGCTCACGCAGCGATCCTTCCTCTCATGTTTTGCCTAACACCTTAGTGCTCACGCAACAAAACATTTCTTTCATGTTTTGCCTAACACCTTAGTGCTCACGCAGCAAACATTTCATTTGTGTCTTGCCTAACACCTTAGTGCTCACACAGCAAAGATCTCGTTCATGTCTTGCCTAACACCTTAGTGCTCACGCAGCAAACATTTCTTTCATGTATACTAAGCAGCGTCCTGCCTCCCACATATACATTTGTTTATAGCTTGCCTAGGTCTTACAGCCAGCCGATTCTCCAAGAATCCTAGTGGCTATTCCATCCCTCATTTTGGGGAGTATTTCAATGCCATCACAACACTCTTTACACAATTCCCCTCAAGCCTTCTCGCTTGAGTCCCGGAATTTATTTTCCCCAAGCCACCTTGCTTGAGTCTAGAAAAATCTCTTTCAATTTAATCAATTTATTTCGTCACATTACATTCTGTACCCATACGATTACTCTGACCAATCTGGGTCGAGTTTCCTGATTAACAATATATCAAAATTTTTAAAAGAATCTGTAACAGTTGTGATGTGAATCTTAAATCCTCACCCCCTTATTTTACCTTGCATAGTATTTATGCTCTTGCATTTTCACAAGCTTCACCGAAATTTCACCATCTGCCAAATTCTACTTGTTAGTATCACTTTTTATACAAAATCAAATATTGTAAGAAGATCCCTTCTTTAAACAGAAAATCATCTTTCTTAATAAAATATCCATATGTAATCATCTAAGATGTCATTTCCTACTACACATAACTAGCTTATATGATTACATAATGCTTTGAACACAATATAACATTCTTCCTATGATGATCCATGGACATTATGATCATTTAACCTCGAATGTTAGCTTTCACCATTTCAACACAATTCCTATTTTTAGTTATACAACCCTTTTTGTATACCCTAACATCATATAGAAATAACCAATTGTCTAAAACAAACTTACATACCTTATACAGATAACCATGTACCTTTGCAAAGGCGACCGCATAGCTCACCTTCATCTGCCGAGGTTCCAGTTTACTTGTATCATCACGTATTAGTATTATACATGAATCAATATATATATATATATATATATCCCACATTTACCCATTGATGGGTGTCAGGCAGTGATGTGTGGGAAAGAAAAATAACATTTACTCGACCACAACATTCAAAGTGTTAGTCGTATAAAGGTAATTAAATCATAAGAACAATCGTACATATAACCTATGTTCAAACATCATTTTTACTTGTTTCGTAAAAGCTTATACCTCGATTATTGTCTCCAAGATCACCTCTGATCTATCCTGCAACTTCCATGTCATTTTTGTTTTCCTTAACACATCATAAATAAATAAAAAAACAGTCATTCCTTGTGGCAACATAAGGACGTCAGGAGATTACCGCATCCTTCTAACCTGTATTTATTTCATGTGGGTTCTAGGTTCCAATAATCTGTCCCTTAACAAAATAACATATAGTTGTTCATGGATAGCAAGTCATCATAAATATTGAACAATTGCAAGTATAACCACTACTCATTGTTTCCTACGTCTATCTTAGTAGAAATTACTGAAAATAAGAGGTATATATAAAAGGTACTCATATCTTTTCCATCCTATGTATTAACTGATTAATATTCACATGTATACCTTGTAATTATAACCATTTTCCTTTTGTTGTACTTATATGTAAGGGTACAAGCATGCTTCAATGTCACAAAAAATCGTATTATAATTACTTATTCTATACAATTACATACTAGAATGAAATTGATTGGCAAGGAGACTAGTAACAATTTTTCTCTTTTGTAATCTCACAATTTCCTAGTCATAGAAAACTTCACACCAATTAAAGTTAATTTCTTTGTTCAAAAGAAACCAGACATCTTAGTCTAGCCAAACTATACTTCTTATGGAATATAAATTTAGCATATGTAACTCACTTATAGTTGATACCTCAGAAAAAGAAACAACATCTTAACATCACATAATTATGTTTCCCTCACAACTAGAATATCAAATTCTAAATGGCTCCTCCTGTAGCATGCACCTTTACAGATTTTACTACTAAGGTCAACAGCATTATAAATTTATAAACTTTAAGATAACTACAATGTAAACGGAGCTTGATCGTTTTTTTTTTTTTTTTTTTACGTAGTTCAAAATCCAAGACTGACCCAAACTATCAAATCTTTAATGGACCTTTTAACATATAGACTCACTTTTGATCTGAACTTAATGGATTCTTTTAACAGATCTAAGTTGCTTACATTTCCCATCTAAATTTCATATTTGGAAATCTAGGCTATTGTTCAATCACGTTTACTTAGTCATCTAAGGTCAACCAAATTAGGAGACTTCCGTAGCCTATAACTTCACTTTGACATAGTTAGGATAACTTCCAATACCTGCTTTTACTCTACTTACAAATACCTATTTCATAAAGACTTACCTCCCATAGTCTAACTTTTTAAAATAGATTATGAAATACATTGTAGAGTATGACGAGATATTCATCGTTTAGTATCAAAATGGAAAATCATTCAATTACATAAAGAGACGTATACGATGTATGTTCACAAATAGACACTACTAAGCCATTATAATGTTCCAGCGAAATGGAACATACTTACTTGCTATTTCCAAACGTCATGTTGCTTACCTCTTGCCGATCCTTGGAACTGAAGTTTTAGGTTTGCGTCTATTGAGCCCAATAATCCCAAGTGGTTGCAACCTGTGCTTTCGCGGGAGAAACTTGTAGTCGAGCTCGGAGATTTATTTACCCCTCCTCCGGTACAATCCATGCATCCAAAATGAAATGAAAACCATTGATTAGTAAACTTAAAACCTTCATACTCAATTTTCGCGTGTTGAGCTCATTAGGCCCTAGTGTTGTAACCTAATGCTCTGATACCATATGTAACATCTCCAAGATTTGAATGTTAGTATTTTGGTGAAAATTAAAAATATTCCTTCCCTTAAAAAATCTTCATAATAAACATTATAAGAAAACTTTTCCTAACATTAACGATCTTCACAAAAATTACTAACATACTTCCATCATTAAATTGACCATTGATAAATCGACATACTTCCATCATTAAATCGACCATTAAAACATACTCCTTAAAATTCCTATATTGGAATAGTAACTTAAATGTCCACGAATTCGTATATTGAACACATCTATGTAGTTGTCATAACAATATACCTATTTTATAAGCAATAAAATCCTTAAAAATATAAATGAAGATACCAATTTAAACAACAAAAGTCACCATAGTTACTCAATGAAAGATACCATCAAATTCATACACAAAGACTACACATAGGGGACCATATATAAGGTGGTTCACCCAAACTTTGGGCTACGTCCACGAAGGCGAGTCAAATTCGTATTATTATTATTCAACAACAGAGGGATACAATATGCAACTCAGAGGTCGCATTGTTCACTTTTCGCTTACTCAAGCCTCTTCCCATAATGGGCATGTTCAAGACATTCCTTAATAACATAAGGATCTATTCATAAAGATGAAGATGTAACTAACTGCTATCATTCATTCTATCCTTAATACAAGGTACAGGGATCTATCTCCCTTCTGATCTACGCTGTTGATGGCAGCATAAGAATATAACCAACCTACATATCTGCTAAATCTAAGCAGCAATGATCAGCATAATACTTTAGCCATCCTACAGGTCTAAGTTTAATGATGGCAGCATAATAACCTAACCATCTATCGATCTGTGCTTAACAAGTGGCAGCATATTTATTATATATATATCTAATACCATACCAAAGAGCAGTACAGTGATTGATGAGATAAGGCGAGTTTAGAATAACATATATTACTCAGAATATAAATATAAATATAACATAAGATCTTACCCTACGATGGCAGCGCCGTTGTGACAATCCAACCCATTCAAGCATTATTTGCAAATATAAATAATACGATTCAAGAGAGAGCTAGGATCTATTAATATAGATAGGACAACTGCGATCTCATAATGAGCATGGATCTACGCCTTCCATAAGTATACCGAACGTTAAAACCCTGTAATGAGCAACTCGAACCTTACAATCCATCGCTGGAATCGAAACTTAGATCGGAATCATAAAAGCAATTAAATGCTAAAATCATAACATAAGATACAGCGATCGAATCGATGTGGGTTTCTAAAAGAATAGAACACCGAATTACAATCCATCGTTGGAATCGAAACTTAGATCGGAATTATAACAGCAATTAAATGCTAAAATCATAACATAAAATACAGCGATTGAATCGATGTGCGTTTCTAAAGAATAGAACACCGAAATTACAATCCATCGCTGGAATCAAAACTTAGATCGGAATTATAACAACAAATTAAATGCTAAAATCATAACATAAAATACAGCGATCGAATCGATGTGGGTTTCTAAAGAATAGAACACCGAAATTTCAATCCATCGCTGGAATCGAAACTTAGATCGGAATTATAACAGCAAATTAAATGCTAAAATCATAACATAAAATACAGCGATCGAATCGATGTGGGTTTCTAAAGAATAGAACACCGAAATTACAATCCATCGCTGGAATCGAAACTTAGATCGGAATTATAACAGCAAATTAAATGCTAAAGTCATAACATAAAATACAGCGATCGAATCGATGTGGGTCTCTAAAGAATAGAACACCGAAATTACAATCCATCGCTGGAATCGAAACTTAGATCGGAATTATTACAGCAAATTAAATGCTAAAATCATAACATAAAATACAGCGATCGAATCGATGTGGGTTTCTAAAGAATAGAACACCGAAATTACAATCCATCGCTGGAATCGAAACTTAGATCAGAATTATAACAGCAAATTAAATGCTAAAGTCATAACATAAAATACAGCGATCGAATCGATGTGGGTTTCTAAAAGAATAGAACATTGAAATTACAACCACGCCGAGATTGACCGATCAGGAATAGAACATTTGAAATTAAAATCCATCGCTGGAATCGAAACTTAGATCGGAATTATAAAAGCAATTAAATGCTATAAGATACAGAGATCTAAAAAAATAAAAACTGTCAATACGTACGGCTCTACATATTACATGATATGCTAATCAAAGGCAGAGATCGGATGATAGATGCTAAACCAAGACTCAAGAAGTTAAGAAAGTTCAAACACCAGTTCCTTGCAACTCGAAGCCCCACTGTAACTCTGGCCTAAACAAAAGTAATAAAATATGCAGAGTTTAAATGACAAATTTGTCAGCCGACCAGGCAGGACGATTACTACCAAAAATCAATTTACTATTTTGACAGCTGAGGAAATAAACTATGAAAGCCTAAACATTACTTATCTGATCTGCGTATGTCCAAAACTTTAGCACGAAGGCTACCTTGCTCAGATTGAGGGTTTCCTAAGCCTTCTCACCGCAAGTTCCTGAAATTGTGCCGGATCCTTTCACGCTACTCTCCCCATCTCAACATTATTCTTCTTCTTGGGCAGTTGCTAGATCCATACGTCTCTCCACAAGAATCTTGATTTACAACGGCCCTCCGCCCGCCTTTCCATCCCGTTTTCTTCCCCTATATAACATCGCCCCCACTACTTTAATAATAAACGAAAGCTGCCACATGTCGAGGAGATACCAACAACATTCCTTTTTATGAGGTAGAGGCACTCCCAACCGCACAAGTGGGCGATACTTCCAAAGGACCTCGCTAAGTCTTGACAAGTGGCGAGCGTATTAAAGATCCACTACACAGAAACTCAAATCCACAATCGTTCTAGGGTTTCTTCTTAGGCACAATACGATGTGCCTACCTAAACGAATTATTAAATACTTATCTAGGCTATAGTTTATCCCTTCACATAGGTAAGAAATGGAAAACTATTCCCTTCTTCACGTGAATAATGTAATGGATTATGATTTAGCAAGGGATAGAAGCTAAGCTCAAAGTCATACTTACTCACATATACTTTCAACTTGCTTTGTTTGTGTACCCGAAAGCATCATGATGATATTTATTAAAATTTTAACTTTATCATGATTACTTAACTCCAACACTGTGGAAGTTATAATAATACTTAGTCTATATATATATATATATAGATAGGTTATAGCGCCTTTATTCATTAAATCAGGTGAATATTTATTCATACTAATGGCCTCTCATTTTTATAAGGCTTGGAAGTATAAACTATAACCATTATGAAGTCTTCTCGTAAAACCACGTCGCACTCTACTCATTTAGCCAATGACTATTTATTCATATGAATAAACAATTACTCTTCATAGGATGTTTAATAATATTAAGGTTTTCGCTAATATGTAGCTCATCGGAGTTCATTATTTGTTTATAACGAATAGTTTCTCTGCCTTATGTCTGACCCTAGTTTTAGGGTGATACCTAAAGTATTTAGGCCGTTGGGGAAAAATTTATTTTTCGTTAAGTGCCTATGGCACCAAGATGACTCTTGTCATCAATATTTAGATTCACATGACCTCCTGACCATCAAACCCTTACCTTAGTGGACTCAATAGCCCGTCATTTTGTTGTGTTATTCTAAACAGTTTTCAACCTAGGAAAAATAAAATCAATCAGACTTCCAAGGTCGAGTGGTGGGGCCTTGGCCCTTGAGTTCCTCACTAGGGCCAGTCTCCTAGTTAAAATATACATTTATAAAACTAATAGGGGCATAAAAGAGGGATATCACAGGAGGAGTGTGCAGTAGCTTAAAGATACCTTAACATAACCATCAATAATGAGATGTTTCAAGAGATTCTTCTTTGGTTTGTCTCAAAAGAAAGAATCCAAATGTTTTTGTGAAGGAGGTGGTACAAGCAACAATAAATCTACAATGGAGGATCATCCTTTAGAGGAGCATGAATAGTGTATAAATTATCATAATCGTGGAATCCATGATGATGAAGAAGCCACAAGCCACTTGGAGGAGGATGACAAAGAAGCAGAAGCACCCAAAGACCAAGCAAAAGGTGTTGAAGTTATGAACAGTTTGGCAAGAGATTCCACTTCGGAACATTAAAGATTATTTGTTGGTGATGTCAAGATCCTTGCAAAGGAAATTAATTATGTTGATTGTGGTGAGACATCTTTTGGATTAGATCCAAAAGAAGAACTTAATTGAGATTTCCAATCACCACTTGGGCTACCTAGTGAAGCAGATGACGAGCACACATCAATTGGATGTGAACCAAAAATTTTAGTGGAAGGAAAGACCACCACAACTATACTTCACGAGTAGGAAGATATGATGCAAAGGTATGACTATGATTCTGATTTTTGCAGAAATAAAATTCCTTTGTAACATACTGAGATAGTAGCCACTTTCGGTGAGAAAGGTAGCTTGGAGGAAATTTAGAATATCGGGAATTTTGGTGTTAAAGATGAAATTCTAAGATGTGTTGATAATCTTTGCAACAGTCACATTTCATTGCGACACTTTGAAATTCATTCTACTTAATACCATGTGTAGTGCCCCTAGACTGTGGTAGACATTGAGGGCACTCGTCGAGTAACTCAGATGGATCTAACTTCAATAAAATAACCATTTGATAAATTATATTTCTGAATAATTAAAGAACAGCTGAGTATGTGTATTACGACAATTGATGAATGAAAATAATGAATTGTATGACAGTTATGAAAGTGAATAATTATCTAATATGAAAAATAGCATGTTGTCTATTGACTAGCTGTTTGATGAATTATGTGATGTAAACGAAAGAAATATATGTGACGTAATTCCTTTCTAATTAACAAGATATAAGATATTACGAGTAAACTGCAATTGCTTAAACGATTAGCATGTACGAAATGATTATGATGAACAAGGATAGGACTATTAATATGTGTTTTTGAGAATGTGTAGCGACAGGTGAAACGATTCACCCACGTACACACAAAGGGAATAAAGGGTCGTAGAGTACGAATAAATCACACACGGAAGGACGACAATGGTGTCAACTTCCAACAGATCCCACGATCGAGTTCAAAAGCTCTTAGCTGCTTACTCGGGGTTGGGTGAAGTTGTGCGAAGTGGACCATGACGGAGTTGGTCACGTATGAGTTGGGGGGCACGTAGTAAGAATGAACTTACTCATTAGCGCCATTAGTCTCCAATAGCGTGTAGACGGAGGATTGAAGGTAACATATCCTAAATCCCTACATGAAGTTCCCACAAGTCAAACAAAAGGATAATGGCAGAAGGACCCGATGATGTGGTACCTTGCCGAGAAATGGAAACGACAGACGATGGGACCCGACGGAGTGGTACCACGTCGAAAGATGAACATAGAGAACGGATGGGCCCAACGGTGTGGTACCTAGGTCCTAGAAGAGTTTATTTGGTAAACATTATGCATAAAAACATATGAAATTGCATTTAGAACATTTGCTCATAAAAATACTTTGTAGTATTAAAAATAATAGAAATAATTATTTTAAGCATCTGCACATGAAAATACTTTTTAATATTTAAATTAATAGAAATAAGTATTTTAGGAGCAAGATGGAATCCTAGGCATGAGCTTTTAGTTAACATCACAAGCACCCACAAAGATAGGATTTAGAGTGAGCATCTTAGAGACAAACTTGAGTAAACTTAGGAAAATTGGTGCATTCTCCTAGAAAATTTGACACATGGATAGGTGAACTAAATTACTTTTTGAATATTAAGAAAATGGATATTTTTCATGAAGTGACATGTGTCGCAAGGGATTTTACTATATAAGGAATGCCTTGGGAATGGGTAAGGGACCCAGTTTTTGGATGGTTATCGTAATCTTGAAAAAGTTAGTGACTTGCTACTATTGGGGTTTCGCTAGAAATTCTCATGGGGGGAAGCCCACTTGGGAGTTTCTCGAATTGTGTGTGTGAGGTCTACGACTTGAAGCTCGGGGGTGGCTATGCGACTTAAAGCATAAACCTATCGTTGGGTGGCGAAGCTAACGATTTCTTCGTAAATGGTTAATCGATCTTTGCTGGAGGGATCCTACAGAAGACACAAGCTGGATCGGATTAACAACAAGTTCTCCTTCGACAATGGTCACAACATACAGTCGACAGGTTATGGTTTTGTCTATATTTGATAAGTTATTCAGCTAATTCATTTATTTCTCTAGTAATTATGGTATCTAATCTGTTTTGTATTAAGATGTTGAGTTTCAGGTTCAGTTCATGAGGACCCTACAGGAGGGGTCCCTACATTTGGTGTCAGAGCCGGTCGAGCCTTGAGGGCACCAGACTCATATTTTTTATTAAGGGTTCATCGGTGACCATGGTGATCAAGCAACGAGATTGGAGCTGTGATCTTCGTGGAGTAACACTTTTGACTGAGCTATTCATACAGGTTCTTCTATTTATGTATTTAACTTGCATATCTATTTTTTGTTTCTTAAGGGTTATGGAATTGAATTTCGTATGAAATGTTAGATCTCTGTTTTAATACTATATTCTGGAAGTTATCGTCTTACCTTTGCTTGAGATCTAGGAAGCATTGGTTAAATCTATATATCTAGGCAACTCCATTTAAAAAGTATATAAGCGGGTGTATGCTTACTAAAGAAACTGTTCATATATTCTAGATTATAAATTTCAGAGTGTTTCTATGAGATCCTTTGCACTTTTCGAAGGCTGTAATATTTACAATGATATTATGGATCTCTGTTTCATACGTTTGTATTTTTATACTTTATAATTATTTGATTTTAGACTCTGTTTTCATAGAGTTATACTCTGTAATCATTTACTCTTTTTTTTTAAACTCTGTTTTACACAGTTACACCCTGTGGTCTTTTAAATTCAAAGTCGATTTCTTTTCTTTCTTTTACCCTGTTGAATAGAGGAACAAAGATCCTCCCAGCGTGAAATTCTGCGATCGTATGAGATCTCCTAGTTTAACCCATTTTACTATTTATTCTATTGTGGAAGTTTTATAATTAGAGTATGCAATATATTATTTGGTTAAGGGCAAAAACTCTCTGTAAATCTTAAGCGAAATGACTTTCTTGTCTAGAAGTTTGTATCACTGTCATTTTCTTTTATGTTGAAACGAATGCTTGGCTAGAAGTTCTCTGTCATTTCCTTTTATCTTGAAACAAATGCTTGGCTCGAAGTTTAGATCTCTGCAAAACTCGGTTTAATACTTTATCTGATACTGCGTTGTAAATTGTAATTCTGTTTGCACACATTGATCACGAATCTAAAAAAATAAATTCGACGAATCTAAAAAAATAAATTCGATCTCATTTCGGGTAAAATTCAATTCTTGTTCTTTTGGATCCATCTCGCAGACATTCAAACTAGCACAGGAATTTACCTAACTTTTCCCGATCTTTGTTCCAATTCCTTTTACATTGATTGCCATGATTATTCAAACCATAGTAGCAAAATACTGTCGTATTGGTAGTTGTTGTATGGAAATTCGAACCATGTTAAAAATACGGCGAATATTCGAGATGATACGGGTTTGGTACAGTCTAACCAATACTTTTTCAAATTCTTATAAATTGACCATTCCTAGAACAAAATAATAATCATAAATCAAAGAAAATAAGAATTTACCATCCCTCGAACAAAAAAAAATCATGAATCGAAGGAAATCAAACTTATTTTTTAATATTGATTTGCTAACAAAGACCATGAAATTAGCACCTCGACTGCTTAGTAATTTATTATTATAATTTTTTCTTAGTATTATATTGTTAGGTTTTATATCATCTCCGTTATTACTATTGAGTTATTATTATTACATTATTACTATTACATGTAATTTTTTATTCAAGTTTTATTTTATATGTAATTCTTATTTTATTTTTATTTTTTAGTATTTATTATTTATTAAAAAGTAAATTTATGTAGTTATTTTTGTTATCATTTTTTTAAGTCATTTTATATAAAAATAGATTTGTGTAGTTTTAAGTTTTATTTTTAAAGTTTTGAATGAATAATAAATGAGATATTAAAATTTGGAATGATTATATATAATTTAAAAAAAAAAAATTAAAATTGCATGTTTTTTGTATTTATAAGATGTCTACTCCCGTATTTTAATCGTACTTGATTTTTTTGTTATATATTTTTTTTCATATTATATTCGAATCATATTCAAATCCGTACTCAAATCTTACTAAAATACTGTTTTTATATATAATTATGTAATGTAACCAAGAGATGTCTTGAGCACCGATTTTGTAGCCAAGTCTTAAGGCATTTAGGACTTGTAACGAGAATAAAGATCCAATGTAGACCGATAGATGCTATATATGTCCAGTCATTCATGTTGTACGTAGTCTCGTAATAGATTATATTATACCTTCAGTTTTGATTTTATTGAATTAACATGAACTAAAAGTTAAGTCTAGTATAGAGATGACGTAGACTTGGACATTGATGCTTATAGTTCTATTGAATTAAATTTATTTATACCTTCAGTTTGAATTTATTATAGTAGTATGAACCAACGGTGAAATCAGTCGGTGTATACCTGTTTGTAACAAAACTCAAGCTTGATATCTGCGTGATCCACTTTTCCAGCCAGTATTTCCGCTGGAGTTTCAATTTCTGAGCTATCCACGTGTTATCTCCACCCGATTTTGTGAAGTGTTATTAAAACAGGTTCTGGATGTGTAAGACCAGATCGTAGATGCAAATTATGTACATGGTAGTTATTTGATCCTTGGCGCAGTTAAACATTGATGCTCTGAATTAGTTTGGTAATGCCAAATATGGACAAGATATTAAGTGTAGTAAATATTTGTGATCTTAATTATATTCGGAAGGCCCAGTATTCACAATGTTGACAGGAAGTTATATATGTTAAACTCAGTCATTTTTGTTTTATTCATAAGACCATATAATCGTGATGTTGACAAGGTATAAGTAGGTTTACTTCCAGTTGTACGACAGATATACTCCAAATAATATACCATTTCAATTATTAAATTCATCGATAATAGGATAAGACTTACTTGTCTTGTAAACATCACCTTACATCAGAATAATCTCATAGTTAAAGTTAACATCCAACTAAATGCATGCGGTAGGCATACATACATTATATGCAATTTTTGTAAGAATAATACTTATAACTTTAAGCTTTACTATTAATCTGAATGCATTGCCTTATTTCAAATTCGAAGGAAATATATTGAAAGTTATGGTTACATTATGAGTTATTCGAAGTTTTCTCTACTTTTTTATAAATTTTGAGATGCAAGTAAAGTCAACAGATTTATAGGGTTTGGTGCTAATGCCTTACTTTTAGATTATAATGTAATAGAATAATGCACTAGAAGAGTAGAGAAGAATCTGGGTTATATTTTAAAATTATATCCAAATGTGGATTGGTATGCAAGTAGATATAAAGGGTACATGGGTTTAAATATTAATACATTACTTTAGTTAATACATTAGGAAAGTATGGAGAAATCATGAACTTAATCTATATTAATATTATGTGCAAATTTAGAGAGTAAGCAAAGGTATTGTGGGTTAATAAATCTAAGAAAATGGTATCTGTGTTATAATATCTAAGAAAATGGTATCTGTGCTATAATATCGAAGAAGATATTATATATGTTATAATATCTCTAAGAAGATATTATATGTCTTATAATATCTAAGAAAATAGTATATGTGTTATAATATCTAAGAAATGTTATATGTGTTATTATATTTGAGCTAGTTCAAAACTGGGAGTTAATATGTCTCTTGTACTACTTTATAGTCAGAAGTGAGAAACAATGCTTGTGTCATCATATTGAAGCTAGTTAAAGAGTAGAAATTAATAGGTATCCACTATTTATTTATAATGGAAAAATGAGAATAATGTATGTTTTAATATATCAAAAGCTAGTTATGATGGGAGAATTAATATATGTCTTGTACTAATTATAGTGGAAGCAATGTATGAGTTATGAGAAGAAGTGCCCATGTCTAACATGGCATTGGTGATTAGAGTAGTTTTATATCTATGTGTCTATATCATAATATTGAATTATAAAAATGGAAATTATTACATCAAAGATATATTTGTGTTTTAGTTAAGAAAATAGAAATTATAGAAATATAAGTGGTTAGATTGTTGTTATCATAAATTCTATTCTATCAAATATAGAATTGTGATTAAATTAGGAAGAAGGAAAAGTGTATATAAGTTTTGATTCTAAAAGGATCCTTGTGAAAATGGAGAACCTAGAATGTATAGATGTATTGAGAATTCATAAATTGAAGAGATGAAGTATATGCTTGATATTAACTTAATGGTGTAGATTCTTGATCAAGAGAAAGTAAAATTATAACCCGAGGAACTCGGAAGTATTTAAAAATAAAATCAAAATAAAAATCGGGTCCTTACATTTGGACCATCGAGGGTGAAGAGGGAAGAGTGAGAGTTATAGAAAGGTATTGGATCACATAGTAATTAAGGGGTAAGCATGAGCACGATGTAAAAGAAAACATGAACATTTTTTTTGAAAGAGAAGGGACGGATATTTTATATACTCTTAAAATATAGAAAGTGTAAAGATGATTTAGGATGGATTGAAACTGTGAAATAAATGCTTATCATAAATGGTGGGAGAAAAACCCAAGAAGAGGAGGATTGCGAATTTTGATCTAAGTGAACTATACTGCCTACGTACGAAATCGAGATATGCGAGAGGAAACTGAAGTATATGCTTAAGACGATTGCAAAATTTTAAAGGAGGAATGACATGGTTGGGCAGATCTCATGGAACATATGTATATAATTGGAAGGAGGAAATGATAAACATACATTCATAACTAGGGAATTTTTAATGAATTATGACATTATAAATTAATTAAAGATAACAATATATGTGGAGATGAGTATAAAATACAGGTATTTATATAAGAAAAATGTTATTCACGAGATGATGAGTGTTACTGAAGTGACCTTGTGCAACCCTTATTTAGGAAAGATCTAAAACATAATTCAATTAATAAGTGAATACCAATGTGATGTAAGAATCTATATATGAGGAGGATCTTAGGCAAAGAATGAAGAATGCATAATGAGCAAAGGAGTCAAACTGGGGGAGTTTTTAGTTATCATCATGCAAAGGCTAATTAGAAGGACACCAACAATGTCCTTTCACCATTTCTTGGGTAAAAGGTTGAGAGAGTGAAACATACAGGAAATTTGGAGAACAAAATATCAATGCTACTAGCATGAGCAATGGATCCCCTCGACAAAGGCATGATGTTATTGAGGAAAATGAATGAAAGGATAAAATTATATAAATATACTAGATCGCTATCTCACGACACCTTGAGGAGTGTTGGAAACCATTTAAGTCATTAGTGGAAATTATTGGGCAGAATATTACGACTAGTACAGTACATAAAATTAATGATGAAATTGGAAGATGACGACAAAAGGCATGGATGTGAAAAGAAAGTGAAACTCACCATGGAAGTACTATAAGAATTAAATTCGAGACGAAGTTCTCTCTAAGTAGGGGTGTATGTAGTGCCCCTAGGATGTAGTAGAATTTAAGGGTACTTGTCAAGTAACCCGGCTGGATCTAATTTCAATAAAATAACCATTTGATTTGATATTTCTGAATAATTGAAGAACAACTAAGTATGTGTATGACCATAACTAAAGCATGAAAATAATGAATTGTATAACACTTACGAAAGTGAATAATTATCTAATCTGAAAAATAGCATGTTGTATATTGACTAGCTGTATGATGAATTATGTGATGTAAACGAAAGAAATACATGTGACGTAATGCCTTACTGATTAACAAGATATATGATATTATGAGTAAAATGTAATTGCTTAAACGATTAGCATGTACGAAATGATTATGATGAATGAGGACATGACTATTAATATGTGTTTTTGAGAATCTGTGTAGGGACAGGTGAAACGATTTACTGACAGACACACAAAGGAAATAAAGGGTCATAGAGTATGAATAAATCACACACGAAAGGATGACGACGATGTCGACTTCCAACGGATCCCACGGCCGAGTTCAAAATCCCTTAGCCGCTTACTCGGGGTCACGTGAAGTCGTGCAAACTGGACCATGACGGAGTTGGTCACGTACGAGTTGGGGGGTGCATAGTAAGAACGAACTTACTAGGTTCCATTAGTCTCCAACAGCGTGTAGACGGAGGATTGAAGAAAATGGATCCTAAATCCCTACATCAAGTTCCCGCAAGTCAAACAAAAGGATAACGGCAGAAGGACCCGACGATGTGGTACCTTGCTGAGAAATGGAACTGAGAGACGATGGGACCCGACGGAGTGGTACCACGTTGAAAGATTAACACAGAGGATGGATGGGCCCAATGGTGTGGTACCTAGGTCCTAGAAGAGATTAATTGGTAAACACTATGCATAAAAACATATGAAATTGTATTTAGAACATTTGCTCATAAAAATACTTTGTAGTATTAAAAATAATAGAAATAATTATTTCAAGCATTTTCACATGAAAATACCTTTTAGTATTTAAATTAATAGAAATAATTATTTTAGGAGCAAGATGGAATCCTAGGCATGAGATTTTAGTTAACATAACATACACCCACAAAGATAGGATTTAGAGTGAGCATATTAGAGACAAACTTGAGTAAACTTAGGAAAGTTGGTGCATTCTCCTAGAAAACTTGACACATGGATAGGTGAACTAAATTAATTTTTGATTATTAAGAAATTGGGTATTTTCCGTGAAGTGACATGTGTCGCAACGGATTTTCCTATATAAGGAAGGCCTTGGGAATGGCTAAGGGACCCAGTTTTTGGATTGTTACCGTAATCTTGAAAAAGTGAGTGACTTGCTGCTATTGGGGTTTGGCTAGAAATTCTCGTGGGGGGGATCCCACTTGGGAGTTTCTCGAATTGTGTGTGTGAGCTCTACGACCCGAAGCTCGGAGGTGGGTACACGACTGAAAGCATAAGCCTACGGTTGGGTGGCGAACCTAATGGTTTCTTTACCAATGGTTAATCAAGATTTGCTAGAGGGATCCCACAGAAGTAACAGACGACAATGCACAAGCTGGATCGGATTAACGATAACTTCTCCTTCGACAATGGTCATGACTATTAGTTTTTCATCATTTAATTCAATATGATCTAGGATCTTAACTGAGAGAACAACATGTACACCATATCAAACATAAGAGACAGGAGATGCAAAATATTTCACCGGGGAAAACCAAGAAGGTGAAAAACCCCACAACTTCCTCAGAGATAGAATGAGCACCAATACAAAGATCACAAAGATCAAACCCCGAAACAAGAGATAGTATCCTAGCAACTTCTCCTCCTCCACTTGTGTGCACTCCTCCTCTCTCTCACTAATGCGAAGTGAGTGAGTGTGTGAATGAATAAATAGAGATGTGGTCCTCTATATTTATACTTTACCTTTACTTGCCTTTAACTCTAACTGGGCCGACCTCCCTTAGGAGAGTTTAATAACCCATTACCAGTTGTCATTGGGCCGACCCCACTAGGGTGGTATAATAACCCTTTAACTCATACTGGGCCAACCCCTCTAAGGTGGTCTAATAACCCATCAAATATAAGTTACGACACTTATAATATAACTTGCGACACTTGCAAATACAAATGACGATACTTCCAATCGGAGGAATAATACATCTCCGTTGGGGATACAATAAAGTACAAATGTAATACATACAATATACAAGTGAATATCTTCCAAAGTTACAAATATATCAACACTCCCTCTTAACTAGGAAGGTATTCTCTTGACACATGCATCAATACATATAGGCACAATTCTTCAATACTAGAGTTGGATCATCGTCACTGGATCACTGGAGCATCATCGTCACTGCTATTGTACTCGTCCTCTCGATCACTGGTGCTATCTATCAATTCTTCTTGTCATAGGAAGTTCTACAGAGCCAACCCTTTTTCATGCTGGATATAGGCCTAGTCTCCATGTAGGTCTTCATCATCTCTGCGAGCGAGCCATCCAGTGGAATCTCATGGCTGATTATGTGCATCTTGGAAAACCTCAAAATAGCATCCTAGGACTAATTACATGCGAAGCACAACCTGCAAGATCTCCCAGGGCGTTATTATATGCAAGCAGGAAAAACCTTGAAAGAGCATCCCATGACTGATTACGCACTAAGCACAACTTACAAGATCTCCTAGGGCGCTATTATATGCCACGGACAAAATCTCAAAAGAGCATCCCAACACTTATTACGCGGGAGCAAGCAAAACCTCGAAAGAGCATCCCAGGACTGATTACGAGGTTGCTGCTCAACCTATAGGATCTCCCAGGACTAATTATATGCTTTCAGGAAAAACCTCAAAAGAGCATCCCATGACTGATTATGAGCTTCCTGCTCAACCTATAGGATCTCGCAAGACTGATTACATGCCACTGCACAACCTGTAAGATCTCCCAGGGAGCTATTATATGTCCCTCCAAGCAAAACCTCGAAAGAGCATCTGCCAGATCTCCCAGGAAGCTATTATATGCCATAGGAAAAACCTCTAAAGAGTATCTGCAAATCTCCCAAGGCGTTATTATATGCTAGCGCACAACCAGACAAGATATCCACGGCCATGACCTCAGAGCATCACTCGAATGCTCATCATCATACACGGTGCATCACCCGGATGCACATGATCACACGGATCATCATCATACGGATCATCATGATACGGATCATCATCATATAGATCATCATCATACGGAGCATCACTGGAATGCTCATCACATAGCACTTACATCCGCAGCCATTGGAGGACCCGCCTGCCACCATGCTTGGAAAGGCTCCTGCATCTATGTCCCATCACTTCCTCTTGGAAGTATCTTCGATCCGAAGAACACCAATCCTCTCTCTGAAGTACTCGAACTTCACCCTAGATAGTGGCTTGGTCAACACATCTTCTATATACTCATCCGTCGCAACATATAGAAGCTTCACTGCTCCTCTCTACGCCATATCCCTGATATAGTGATACTTGATCTCAATATGCTTCGACATGCCATGGAACACTAGGTTCTTAGACAACTTCACACAACTCTGGTTGTCACAGAAGATACAAGTAGCATCCAACTGGAGATCAAATAAATCGGATAGTAGCTTCCTAAGACATACTGCCTCACAACTGGCTGAACAAGCTGCAACATACTCTGCTTCGGCTGTACTCAGTTCTATGTAGGACTGCTTCCTGCTAAACCAAGAGATCACCCCTGATCCCATACTAAAGCAATACCCCGAAGTTCTCTTCCTATCTACAACATGCTTGATCTTGTAGATCCACTTGGAAGTCACAACAAACTTCCCATCCACTTGGAAGTCACAACAGACTTCCCTTCTGGTCTTGGGACCACATCCCAGACATCATTCTTCATGATCGACTGGTACTCCTTGATCATTGCATCCTTCCATTACTATATTCTGGATCCCGGGAACTTCATATCTTTCAATATCTTCAATAGGTAGTTTTCTTGAACTTTGTTGCTGGAACAAATGTTGTTGTACTTCTTTTGTAGGTGATTGTACACGATCTTTCCTACAAGTCAAATTCAATTGCATGATTAGAAACATCTCATAGTTTCCAGAACAAAATCTTACACATAAGGACATATGTCATACAGTCATGCAATTATCTTAGCCAATGCTTCAATACAACATTCATCCATATCCTGTATTCATACGGTAACTTTATAGATTCCTTCCATCTCTACTAGAACATCGTTAAGGGTGTGCACTACTCCCAACATGTCAGCAAAGAGATTTCAATCTATATAAGTATCAATGGAGTGTTGTACAGTACCATAGGCCACTTACCCATTACTGTATTAGTAGTGTCTTGTTCATTAATGCAAATTTTCTAAAATGCATAATATACATCTTAATTCTAGGAACATAAGTATGTACATGACTGAACAACAGCATTTAAGTAATCATATATACAAGAAATGATAATTCAAATACTTATCTTTGTTTAGTTGTTGGGTGGACTCCCTCTCAATCTTTGCTTCCTTGCAGGAACTACTGGAGTGTGCTCCCTCTTGATCTTTGCTTCCTTTGTTGTATCATTTATGTCTTTGAACTTCTATCCATCCTAGACCACTATGCATGCTTAAGTGTGCACTCGTGTCATCATTGTGTCATCCTCAAGGTCTCATACATAATCATGCATTCATTAGTATAATCTCAATACTATCAAAATATTATGATTCTAAATAGTCTTAAACATGTATGGTCATGGCCATTTCATACACAGTTAATTTATCACAAGTGTTAGCATTCATGGTTTCAGGGAGGACTTCTTTTACTCATGCATATTCTTATTTGACCATAAAACTCTTTTGGTTTGTCATGTCATTATAAAAAGCATAATATGCAAAAGCCCATGATTACTCAAACTTATAACTTCATGAATAATCATTATCAATCATACAAAAGTATACTTATATGAGATCCTAACACAAGGTAGGATTCTAACTTGATATAGGAAAAACATTCATGGATTATCATGTTTGCGAGTTATGTCTAACATACCCAAACAATGTCTTCTTTGTTCTCTTTAATGATTTAGAGACCTTGTGCTAGTAACCTGCATATCTCATAAGTTAATCATTGTAGAACCAAATTATACATATCTCATAAGTAGAGCTTCTATGTGATTAATGGCTATGGACGAGTCTTTGTATTCATGTCACCATGGTCATATGTTCTTGATCTAGAACGTGATTTGTCTTTCTTGATGTACCTTTCATGTTAGTGGACAATATCATCCTCATACAACACCACAGT
This sequence comes from Larix kaempferi, assembly GCA_027924585.1. Taxonomy (NCBI): domain Eukaryota; kingdom Viridiplantae; phylum Streptophyta; class Pinopsida; order Pinales; family Pinaceae; genus Larix; species Larix kaempferi. Next base: position 358,186 of record BSBM01000763.1, on the reverse strand, counting down.
GCATTAGTACAATCATAAGTGTCACAACCTAATCAATGAATGTCTTCTATCATTCACATGCATTCATACTTTTACTAAGGTGATAAGACAAGTCTGAAATCAATCAATATTGTACTAAGCTCAATAATATGAAGACATGCTTAATCATGAATAGATTTAAAAACATACCTATATCTCCTCAAGTCATACCTATCAGGATTGTTTGTAGTCTTCTTATGTAAGGCCTTAGCCTCATCTCCCTCTAGAACTAGAACTTTTTCACTTATGTAGGTGTCCAATTCATTCTCTTCTAGGATTAACCCAATTCACCTTGATATGTTGAAACTCGATCTGGAGCTCGTTAGGGTTTGACAGAGAAACCCTAAAAATACAAACTTGGAATTTCAAACTTCTGTCTAGATAGGGAGATGCATTTGATTGAGGTGAGCAAGCTTGTGTTCTCAGATTTTGAAAACTTCAAAAATTGACCTACGAATTTTGGATCTGCAACTTCTGTCAAAGTCTAGTTTTTTGGTCCAAAACCCGAACTAGGGTTTGATAGATCTCGAGGTTCTACCCAACCAAAAAATTTGATATTGGTCTCTAAATTTTGATTTTGCTGAGGAGAGAAATCCTGTGCTAAGACAGCTCCAAAATTCCACTTCTGTCAAAAGCCCTAATTTCTCGCAGTAGTGACGAGCCAAAAATGAAAATGCTCAGAATCCAATTTTGTTTTGATAGAAATATATGCCATATTGTTTCTGGTGCATCTCTGAAATTTTGGGTCCTTAGGGTCCAAAAATTTGGCCTGTGGTAGACTAACCTGTCATATTTCCAACCCCACAGATCTGAGCTTCAGTGGATTCTCCATGAGAGAGATATGCTAAGTGTCATAACATGACCTGTTTATGGGATGAAACAACATAGTGTACTTGTACGGAGTACCACGTGTCACTGTTTCAACTTCTGCCTCTAAAACTCGGACCTGTGAAACTAAATTCCGTTCCCTAACTTTCACTTCTGATGGAATTCCATATGGAGCTTCCTAGCCTGAGATATGACCTTTGTGCCTAGGTAACTTGTTTAGGGATGCATTCTAGAAGAGGTAGAAACCCTAACTTGTACGAATCATATCTCACAAAGTGCAATGAATATGGTGCTGAAAGTTTTACACAGGGTACATATGTGTCTGATATTCGGCCTATAAAAAATTCATACCCTTAACCTTCTCCAAGATTGATTGATAGAGAATGTGCCACGATGACTAGTTTTTACTATATCAAGCCGTAGCTTCCAATTTGTCGCAAGTGCAACAAGTGTTGTAAATGCCATACAATACCTTCCTTCAGGATAGCTTTGATACCATGTTATTTTTTCATCATTTAATTCAATATGATCTAGGACCTTAAGTAAGAGATCAACATGTACATCATATCAAACATAAGAGACAAGAGACACAAAGCATTTCACCGGGGAAAACCAAGAAGGTGAAAAACCCCGCAACTTCCTTAGAGATAGAATGAGCACCAATACAAAGATCACAAAGATCAAACCCCAAAACAAGAGAGAGTCTCCTAGTAGCTTCTCCTCCTCCACTTGTGTGCACTCCTCCTCTCTCTCACTAATGCAAAGTGAGTGAGTGTGTGAATGAATAAATAGAGAGGTGCTCTTCTCTATTTATACTTTACCTTTACTTGCCTTTTACTCTAAATGGGACGAACTCCCTTAGGAGAGTATAATAACCCATTACCATTTGTCACTGGGACGACCCCACTAGGGTGGTATAATAACCCTTCAACTCATACTGGGCCGACCCCTCTAAGGTTGTCTAATAACCCATCAAATATAAGTTACGACACTTATAATATAACTTGCGAGACTTGCAAATACAAATGACGATACTTCCAATTGGAGGAATAATACATCTCCGTTGGGGATACAATAAAGTACAAATGTAATACATACAATATACAAGTGAATATCTCCCGAAGTTACAAATACATCAACAACGACCTATGGTCGATAGGTTATGGTTTTGTATATATTTGCTAAGTTATTTAGTTAATTCATTTGATTTCTCTAGTAATTATGGTATCTAATCCATTTTGTACTAAGATGTTGAGTTTTAGGTTCATTTCATGAGAACCCTACAGGAGGGGTCCCTACACCATGAAAGTGATATGGCAAATGCTTCTAATGATAGTGATTTGTGTGAATCGTGTGATGTGGACTCATGCCACAAGCAAGAAGATCTTTTATGTCAACCTATATATGCAACAAACACGGGGAGGGATCTTCTTTGTGAGCCACATCATTTGAGCAGATCACTAAAGGAGGACCAATAAAATCTCATGGCATCCTTGAAGAAATTTTTTGATGCCAATTCCTTGGTGTGAAGATGTTATTGGAAAGCATCCGATGAATATTGGGATAAACAACCCTTCTGGGGAAATTTAAAATCTCTAAGAGAAGCAATGGCCAAGATGAAAGCAAGTTACATGAACCTGTTGGAAGATAGAAATCATATCCTTATAGTAAGAAAGATGTATCATAATGCCTCAATTGAATGTGAAGAGGATATTTATCAACTTAATCATGAGTTGATACCACCCATGATTCCTTAAGAAGAACTCAAAGTGCACTTCATGAATCTAAGAATCAGATTAAGCAACTTCATGAGGAATTGGAGAGCACCCATGGAGCTCTTCAAGAGTCAAGAAAGTGGATTGATCAACTTCGAAAGAAGTTGAGCACAACACATCCTCCATTCTATATGGGACATGATCATGTGCACATGGCATGATACATTTTGGGATTGAGGGAGGAACCTCATGTGGAGATCGAACATGAGGAAGATGTAGAATTGCAGGTGCTTGTGAAGAACCATGATGAAGAAAAATTTGGCCAATCACTTGTTTTGAAGGATGAGGAGAAGAGATTATCTATGGGGGAGATATTTAAGGACTTTCCATCCAAATCATCAAGCAAAAGTATTCACTATTCCATGAAATGGGTAGATGAGTACATAACCACAATGGAAGATCAAGGATGCACTAGAATTTCTTGCATTGGTAGAAGATTTATGGACACATTATTTGATGTGAAACCTTCTGTTAATAATCATTATTGTAGAATTAGAGCGTTTACTGAGTCTTTTGTGTGGTTAGAAAACTAGACTAGCTCATTCAATGGTTAAATTTGACTAGTCTTTCCATTTCTTCTACAAAAAGAGTTATATGAGTCCAATATTTATTCCACAAAGTGTTGCAGGTCATTAAAACCATACTAAATCCATCCCAATACTCAAACTCATAATTCCTATTCCTTTGAGTTAGTTTGAGTCAGGTATAATTAAAACTAGTTGAGGTGCTACTATAGCATTCTCCCAAGTCACCAAAACCAATCTAGCTTCCTCAAAACCTCTGTATCTTTGGTTTATCAATATATTAGAGGGTATAAAGAGGTCATACACCTTCAATTTGTTTCTAAATCTTGTGGAAAGGATCTAGTTTCCATATGTTGGTGTACCTAAGAAGCCTTGGAGTAGACTTTAGCGACAGTTGATTTCGGAACATAAAAGGTCCCAGTACATTGTACAAAGCATTCTTAAGAAAGTTTATGTAACGCCCACCTCAACACTTATGATTGAGAATATTGTTGAGACCTATGTTTGTTTAGGCTATTGATACTTATGACTGATTTGACTATTGAGTGCACTAGATTGAAGTGACCTAGTTTTATAAAACTTAGATCATGGAAATTGCTTTGAAAATTATCATGTGAAATAGAAAATGACAAATGCTGAAAATTGCTTACGATGAATGCTCGACTGAATGATGAATGATGAAAATGCTTTATGATGAAAACAATGAATGCTCGACTGACTGAGAAATGAATGATGAATGATGAAAATTCTTTATAATGAAAATGAGGAATGCTCGACTGACTGAGAAATGAATGAGGAATGATGAAAATGCTTTATAATGAAAATGATGAATGCTCGACTGACTGAGAAATGAATGAGGAATGATGAAAATGCTTTATAATGAAAATGATGAATTTTCGACTCACTGAGACATGATGATAAATAACGAATAATTTGTATGCTCGATTGACTGAGATACTAGAATGAATTATGAAAATATTCTATAGTGCAGCGCTACTAACGTGAGCTTGAGTGTGTGTAGTGACAGGTAAGACGATTTATCGACTGAACCACAATGAAATTATAGGGGTCATAAGAATGGAAAGAACACGTAGGGGTACGACGATAGACTGTCGACCCTGAGATAGAAATCCATGCACGAGTAGGAAGCCGTTTCAGCTCACCCGAGGAAGCGTGTGCCATACGAGCGAGGCCATAACGACTTGGTCATGTACGATGAGTTGAGGGGTGCGCAATAAGGAGGACCTTATCCCTCAACAGCCCTTAGTCTCCAAGAAAGCATAGTTGGAAGGTCGTGGTAAAGATTCCCGACCGCTATGCAGTGCTCCCAATAAGAAGAATGAAATGGAACTATTGGAAGGATCCGTCGAAGAGGTACCTAGACAAGAACGAGAAGAAGTTACCTAATGAAAGTATACAAATTGAAATTACACTAAAGGAATGCATTAATTTATCTTGAAGCAAAACTTTAATTTCAATAAAAGAAATATCTTAGTTCTTTTATTTTAATTTTATTTAATTTTGAAAGGAGAAAATTTAAATTAGAATGGAATTTTATTAAAATAAATATTCTGGGAATATCTTAATTCTTTTATCTTAATCTTATTTATTCAGAAAAAAAAGAAGTTCTAATTTTATTTATATTAGAGAAGAAGGCTTAAAATAAAGTAGAGTTTTATTTTTATATATTATTCCTTTTAAAAAAAAATTAAAAGGAGAAAACTTAAAAAAAATATATAGTGGAGTCTTATTAAATGAGGAACGTTTCTATTTACTAGGAAGTTTTAGTTAAAAAGGATCTTTTGAATAAAACTAGTTGGCATTCAAACTAGAAACACCCACCTTGCACTAATTTAGGAATTAAGTGCACACTCAAATAGAAAGAGACACTTGTAATTTGTAGAAAAATATTAATAAAATATTAAAACTAAATGAATGTTGTGCATGTGGAGACACATGGCACACAGGTTTCTATTATAAAAAGAGGGAGGAGAAGGACAAAATGACATCTCTTGCTCCCTAGTGCTGGATGGGCACCAAAATAAGGAATTGGTTTATGAATTTTGTGAGTTGGGCTTAGCTTGACCGGGGATTGGGAGATCCCAACAGAAAGCTTGTTGTGTGTGTTCCTACGACCCCATTAGCTCGGGGGTTCGGGGTGAAGGAGAGTAACCCTGATACGGTAGGGTGGTCAACCGAGGGGTTGTTGGTAGCTTCATCAATTGGATTGGGCTGAGTCGCTGAATCAACTACTACTGCAACGGTCTACCCATCTCAAATTCGACAATTAAATCAGGTTCAATGTTCTTCGAGTCTTGCTCTTCTTATTGGAATGGATATTCTAGTTTTTTTTTCCAAATAAAAATCATTACGAGCTGATCCAATTTCTATATATGAAAACTTTGCTTTTCTTGAGCATTTTATAATATAGTTTCCTATATGTGTATGTTGAAGTTAATGGATACGGATGAATTCATTACCATTGTTTTAACTCTATTTTAGACATGGAAATTGTAGATCATTCAATATATTATTATAAAACCAGGATCCGATTCGTAACTTTTAGTTAATCCAAAGATAAAAATAAATAAATAAAAACTCTGTCAGATGTGTAAAGTCGACCCATGAGAAATTACTGTGTGAGTGTTTAAATTTAGCGTTGTTGAGATCGTATTTATGCACTTGGAGGATTACTCGATCCCTGTCACCGCTTAATTCTGAACCTCTGTGATGATACCATGGGAGGCGATATATTCAATAACTGCTATGTAGATTTATAAAATCTATGACTCTGTCCTGTTTGTTAAAATGATACTTTTATTTCATTTAAAGCCTTTATGTTTATGTTCCAAACCAGTGATCGATTTCATCTAGTTGTACGCCTTATGACCAAATTCTCAAATCGATGGGATCCTAACTTATATGCTTTGTGATGTATTCTTCTTTTTCTTTATTATTATTGATTGAGTTCCATTTATGTAAACCCTTGTTGAAGCATTTACAAAAGATGATCGATCTAGAACATCTAATTCGTCCAAAATAACGGTTACCCTTGTTCACCGTTCTGGTTCAATTTCCTGTTGAAACCCTTTATGTAACCCAACCTGAGATACTCATGCAGTATCAAGATCATGATTCCTCTAGTCTTGACTCCAATTTAGATGGTAAACCCGACTCTTGACATTACTTTATCTCCCTGGAATCGACTCAAGCTTGAGCGCACAACCTTGTGAAATTTTGCAAATCCACTCTCTATCCCAGAATTGATCCATTAATTTAAAGAATGTGAATCCGGTTCCAGGTTCTGTGAAGTTTACTTGTTATTTGAAATCGCTCTGCCCTTCTTACTGTTGATAAAAATCTTCCCCAAACTGTCATCACGTCTCAGATCTTTTTAATGACCTAATGCCTAATCTCTGCCAAGTATCCTGATAAGAGTTAACCAGATCTTGAACGCTTTTTTTTATCCTCTGTCTATCAACCTCAAACCAATACTTAATAAGTCTAACCCCTGTCCAACAATTTAATGGCAGACCGAGAAAACAGAGCTAGTACTTTAATAGGTCATCGAGCTGGGTGTTTTGGGTTACTCGATTGATGTTTGATTTTATTCCTTATCTGTCGAGTCTCTGTCGAAAGTCCCCATGTATCGTTTGACAGGTTGGGTGTAAGATTAATTTGTTATTTATGGAATATCCTTCCCTACGAGCACTAGGGGAGGGATTCTAGTTGTTGGACACCCCACGTGGCTCCCTCCTCCATGCCACGCTGGCGAGTCGACACCTATGCAGCCCGAGTCTAGATGGCACCGCCACCTGTCTTGGTGGGTGGGCGCCATAAAATGACATTTATGGCATGCTTTTTAACGCCTTTCTGGCAATTTTACCGCGAACTCCCCTTCCTCCTGTGTATTGTTTCTCAGGCCCTGTCTATGAACGCTCCGCCACGCCATTTCCTGTTCACTCCCGCTCTTGTTTTGCACCACTCCCACTCTGGTTCTGCCGGTATCCTGCTGTGCTACTATGATGTAGCGGACGCTTGGTTCCTTACCCCCCAACAGATGGCGTTCGTCATTGCAGTATGTTCTGTCCGCTGGTTCTCCCGACGTTGACGCTCACTCCATGCCCGCGGCGCACCATAGGCCCATGAAGTCATCTGCGGTGGACCCCGTTGGAGGTTTTCGTCGTTTCGGTGGTGGTGTTGTTGGGTTGTTGCTCGGCTGGTTTCGTTGGTGGCGATGGTGGCTTTCATCAGTCATTCGTTGCTTTTGTTCTGTGGCACTGGTCCCGTCCTGCTTGTGCTTCTTTAGTGGCGCTGGTCCCTTCCTCTTCACGATGGTGGCTGGTCCCTTCCTACTCGCGGCGGTGGTGATGGTTGTTCCTATTTGTACTTCTTCGGTGGCGCTAGTAGATTTCCTACCAGCCATTCTTGCATTAGTGTTTTTCAACACTCTCAACCTTTTGGGGATTTCGTGGACCATTTTTGTTGCTTTTATAGGTTAAATTCTTCATTTCCTGGTTGTGAATTTGTGCATTTCTGGGTTGTGAATTTGTGCATTTCTATTGGTGAATTGGTTTGGTCCCTTCCTGCTCCTGGCGGTGGTGTTGGTGCCTTCCTGCTCGCACTTTGAATTTTGTATGTTGGGTTTACGTTGTGTTTGTGGCAATGGAGAAATGCATTTCACATTAGGGTTTTTATGTGGCATTAGGGGTTTAATTTGTTTATGCTGCAGCAAGGTTTAGGAATGGTTTATGATGCAGTAGGGTTTATGAATGGTTTATTGTGCTCCTGTTAATTTGTTTATGAATGGTTTATGATGCAGTAGGGTTTATGAATGTTTTAGTGTTTATGAATTTATTAGGTTTGAGGTGAATTTGTTTCAGCTGAATTATTGAAGGTTCTGTGGTTTACGTTGCAATCATAGTTTCAGGTGAATTATTGAAGGTTCAATGGTTAATGTTGAAGCTGCGTTTAAATTTTTTTTAGGGTTTATGAATTTAGTTTGTGATGCAGCAGCGTTTAAAATTTTTTTAGGGTTCATGTTGCAATCATAGTTTGGGCAGAATTATTGCAGGTTCCATGGTTTGTGTTGCAGCAGGGTTTGTAAATTTTTTAGGGTTTATGTATTTAGTTTGTAGTTTGTTTATGTTGCAATCAGCGTTTGGGTTGAATTATTGAAGGTTCTATGGTTTAGGTTGCAGCAGGGTTTATAAAGTTGTTGGGGTTTATGAATTTGGTTTGTTGTTAGTTTATGTTGCAATAATCATTTGGGCTGAATTATTGAAGGTTCTATCGTTTATGTTGCAGCAAGGTTTGTAAATTTTTTAGGGTTTATGAATTTAGTTTGTTGTTTGTTATGTTGCAATCATAGTTTGGGTTGAATTGTTGAGGGTTCTATGGTTTATGTTGCAGCAGGGTTTGTAAATTTTTTAGGGTTTATGAATTTAGTTTGTTGTTGGTTAATGTTGCAATCATAGTTTGGGATGAATTATTGAAGGCTCTATGGTTAATGTTGCAGCAGTGTTTATAATTTTATTGGGGTTTACGAATTTTGTTTTTTGTTGGTTTATGTTGTAATCATCGTTTGGGCTGAATTATTGAAGGTTCTATGGTTTATGTTGCAGCAGGGTTTGTAAATTTTTTGGGGTTTATGATTTTAGTTTGTTGCTGGTTTATGTTGCAATCATAGTTTGGGCTGAATTATTGAAGGTTCTATGGTTTATGTTGCAGCAGTGTCCCTAAATTTTTTTGGGTTTATGAATTTAGTTTGTTGTTGGTTTTTGTTGCAGTAGGACGGTAATAGTTAAAAGTCTAAACTGCATCATACAGGAGATGGATGACAGTTGACAACAGTGACTTTTTCCATTGTCTCATATTATTGGAAGAATACCCATAATTCAGTTTTTGATATCAGCAAGTTTGCCAAATTGGCTATTGTTGATGCAGTTTACAAGTGATCTGCTCCATCTTATGATCTGTTATTGTTGATGCAATTTACAAGTGATCTTCTATTGTTAATTTACAAGTGTATGTTGTAGATTTTACTTTAAACTATTAACATCAAGTGATCTACTCCATCTTATCAGGCCATTGCTTGCATTATGGGCCAATAACTTGCATTATGGGCAAAATAGAAGCAGTTAAATTAGTTGCTGCATTATGGGCATTTATATACACATGGTTTTATTAAACAGTTTGTTGGCTTGATTACTGTTGTCTGTTGTTCTAGCCTTCAGAAGGATATTGAATTTGTTTATAGGAATGTACATACACTAGATCTAATTTAGGCATGTTATGTTGATTAGTATGATACTGTATTAAGGTGTAATAAGTCATGCATGAGAGCCCTCCATGGAACATTCCTTATAGAAGCATTATTAATAATAGGAGAGAAATATGGGCATGTTCCCAATTAGTTAGCATTGCATGGATGGGTATCACACCTAAGAAATGTTTCAACCCCATTCCTAACTGCTACTTTAAGGAATATAGGGGTCAAGAGTTGTAAACCATAGAACCTACTGCAACATAAACCATAGAACCTTCAATATTTCAACCCACACTATTAACCTTCAATAAACCATCGACCCTGCTGCAACATAAACCATAGACCCTACTGCAGCATAAACCATAGAACCTTCAATAATTCAGCCCAAACTACTGCAACATAAACCATAGACCCTACTGCATCATAAACCATAGAACATTCAATAATTCAGCCCAAACTACTGAAACATAAACCATAGACCCTACTGCAGCATAAACCATAGAACCTTCAATAATTCATCCCAAACTACTACAACATAAGCCATAGACCCTACTGCAACATAAACCATAGAACCTTCAATAATTCAGCCCAAACTATGGTTGCAACATAAACTAACAACAAACTAAATTCATAAACCCTAAAAAATGTTAATGAAATGTTTAATCAGAGAACATTACAACTTGTTGTTGAAATGATGAAATTGTATATTAAACCTTATGATAAACCCCTGATTACAATGCCACAAACATCAGGGAATGATATGACCTAGGATTGTACCCAAAATGGTCTAGGATTGTATACAAAATGGCCATGTTGCAGTAGTTAGACCTAGTGATTACAAAATCCACATTACAATGTGGTCACAAAAAAAACTTTGGCACCCCTATATGACACTCCTATGGTTGATGTCCTCCAAGATCTTCACTACCCAATATTGTTGAGTTTCCTTCTTGAGTCAGGTTGATTGGCATACCTAACAATGGTTGATTAGGTTGTGGCTGGTTGCCTCCATATGATATCCAATTTGCTTCTTGTAGCCATGGAGGAATTGAGTAGCCACAGTGCACACTTGTGCTACTAACCCCTGCATTAGGTTGAGCCCCCCGATAATCATACATATCTCTGACACCTACACTGGTAGGAGGGAATAAAGTGGGCATGCGCACTTGTTGATAGCAGGGCACTTGGATGTTTAGGAGTTCTTGGAAACATGGAGTATTATCTGCAAGATGTTCCAATGTGTTTGGCATCATCCTACTCCCCTCCACTATGTTTGCATCAATGGAAGAACTTTCTGCCACCCCTTGTTCTTTTTGAAGCAATTGTTGATCCTTTCTCAATTCCTTTTCCTACCTTGCCATTTGTTTTTTATGAGCCTTTTCTTGTCTTTCTTTCTCTCTTTCAAGCCTTTCCTGTGCTCGAAGTTCTGCTGCAGCCTTCTTTTCTTTAGCTAAGTCCCTCTTTTTCTGCTTTAAATCCTGGATTTCAAGTTTCCTATGCTCAGACTCAACCAATAGTTTTATATAGTCCTCTGAGGTGAGTAACTATGAACTTAAGCATAGATGAAGATTGTCTGTTGTTGCTTGCCTTCTTTTTGCTGACACTCTCTCGACTGGTAGATTTAGGAACCGACCAAGCAACTGGCCCTTCTTTGACACTTGCTGCTCCTTGCTTGACACTTGCCTTTCAATATTTGGGTCAATGTTCTGCTGCTCTATCTAAACCATATTGTCCTCTTCAGCTGGAACCTCATTGTGGACACTATCTTCTTCTAGGTTTCCATTGTCCACAAAATAATGAACAATTTCATCTTCCAATTTTCTTGGCTGTGAAGGCATGTTCATGCTTTCTTCATTGGTCCTTGAGACAATATTTTTGTCCAAATTCATCATGGATTCTGCCAGCCATGATGGTGGGGTAACCTGGCTTGGCAAAGTCAATTCTCCATTGTTGCTTCCTAGTGCATGATCAACGTTTTCAATGACATGATCAGAAGCAAAAGTTGCAACTGTCTTAGTTGGTGTAACAACCTCCATGTTACTATCAATTAGTTCATTGTTATATTGTGTTTCACTTACCTGTTCTTCTTCATCACAATAGTATGGTCCTCCTTGAGAGAGGGATATCATATTGTCAGTAGCAACAATGTCCTCCTCTACCTCCACATCTTCTTTGCCATCAACATGTGCTTGCACATCCCCTTCTTCCTGACCATTCAGATCAAATGCCTGGCTACAACTAGTATCATGCATGAGAGCCTCAGAATTCAGTGGCCATATTCTAGTCCTCTTAAAACCAGCCTTGATATTCAAAGGTGTGAGAGCCATTTTAAAGGCTTTAATTGCAAGCTCGGCTAGCTAAAACCTTTTTACCTCCACCCCTGGATAATTTACCATCCACGAAGCTCGCTCACCCCTAAAATAGTTCTTGAAAGGCCCGAACACACTGACATATAGGGGTTGCAATCTGTGAGTGGTATGAGCAGGTAGTGTCAACAGGGCAATGCCCAAATTGTTAGCCTCTTCGATTGGTTGCACAACAATGTGGCTTCCATGACCATCTAAAACTAGCAGGTGTCTATTTACAGGTGAGACACCGCCTGGTATAGATGCAGCAAAGTGAGTAATCCAATTCAAAAAGAGTTTTTTGGTCATCCAAGCATGGGGATGTGCTTCCATGCATGCACTTGGTTCACAATTCTGTATATAGTTTTTGAGTTGAGTTTTACCTTTAAATAGATAAAATCCAGGGATTGAAGCACCAATTGCAATGACACAACATAGAATAGTGATCCACTCCCTGCTCCTAGGCAAAATCTTTGGCACATTACGACTCCCTCTCTTGGAAATTACACGCATGCCACAATTCCTTCTTTCCTGTAAACCTGTTTCATCACAGTTCCATATATGGTCTAGAGCATACCTATGTTTCTCATATGCACTAGAAAGGGTGGCATAGAACTTAGTCAGAATTGCAGGCCGTAGATTTAGAGCCATGTCTCTATCTAGGCCCTCAACTATATGCAACATAAGGTCTGGATGCCTTTTTTTAAACCCAAACCACCATGACTTACTAGGAAACCCATATTTGAAGGGGTTTGGCCTGCCTTGACAGATTTGAGCTACTATGGATTTTAGCTGTATCAGCTCTAGCCCATGTCCCATTTCAGCCATCTCCTTACACCACTGAACCACCTCGGCCTCCTCCTCTTCACTCATAACTGTAACAAGCCCTCTGCGCTTTGTATGTGTGAGCCCATTTATCCAATAATGTACTGAAGCGGTAGAAACTCCATGGTTTTTAGCAGTAGCATGAATGGAATATCCATTGAACTCTATATCATCAATAGCAGCTAGCATGTCTTCTTTTGTCCAGCCTCTTATTGCACTGATTTTGGTGACTGAACTTGTTCCTTGAAATGTGGTTGGAAATGGCTGTGTGGTTTATGGTGGGACAACAGTGTCCTCTTCCACCACATTGTCATTCTCAACAACATTGATGGGAGCATTGTTGGCATTTTAATGATCGACCCTCTCCTCGTCCGATGAGGTGTAGTGTAGCTAGGCACCTTGCTCAGTCGACGACTTGTTCTCCTTGCACTGTTGAATCTTGCCATGCCTGCAACAACCTGCACATTTAGAAGGGAGGCTGATTATGTAGAAGAAACTGGAAGTTGATTAAAACAGAAATGGAAATAACATTACAAGGGAAGCTGGTTATATAGAAGGAAACTGGAAGCTAATTATAACAGAAATATGAATAACATAACTGGAAATAACATAAACATAAATATAAATAACATAAATAGTAACCTGAATCTACTGTGCACACACTTCTGATGGTATGCCTCCACTTTGCACACACTCTGCTATTCAAATTTCTAAAATGCAACTGTGCACACACTCTGCAGGTTGAATTTATGAAATGCAACTTCAGTAAGGGTTGTGGTTCATTTATAGTTGTTTGCTATTGAATTGGATTGGTAAGAAGGTTGCACATGGATTGCAATATCTCAAATTTCAATGTGTGTTGTGTATTTATTTAAAAGTGATCCAATGGCTGGGAGCTCGTCATTGTGGATCCATGTGCCTTCATCTGTTTCATGATCCTTGTGCTTCCATCTGTTTAATGGGTGCATTTAATGGGTAGGTGTCATTTATTGAATACAGTGGGTTGCAATGTTGAACAATCTTGCAGTTATGGCTGACACTATCCTTTTTGTTGCTTGAACAGGTTTTAATGAATGTTTGAACAGGTTTTAATGAATGCTGGGATATTTAGGCTCCAATAGATATTCGTGGGTCCTCCTTTGATAGGTACCTTGCAGTAGGTGGCAAAAATGAGCTGGGTTATTTAGTTGTTCATGTACTTTTGGATCCCTGAGCAGATCTGTACTTAGTTGGGACAAGATGTTTTGTATTGTTTTTCATATAAGATTATTTATTGACACCTATTGGCCCAGTTAGTTAATGGGCAATTTTTGGACATAATTTAAATATTTACTGCACCTAATATGGAATATGTATGTTTAATTTATGAAGGTGTCTTTATGTCAATATATGGTGGCTGTGTGGGACCAGTACTATGACAACTACTAGTCCCTGTTCAAGAATAGACAACTCTTCCCTAGAAGTCAAACCCGTATTCTCACTAAGGGACAACTCATCTCCTTGACACCTGTTGTTTGGAAAAGTAATAACAGACTCTAATTAATGAATAGTAGATTTTAATCGAGGTGTAAGTTTTAAGCATATAGTGAGATGTATACGTTGTCTTCCATACCGTTATTGGTGTATCCATTAAGACCTTATCTTGGGAAGTACTCTTCTTTTATGGTTGACTTGTAGTTATAAGATGCCATTAGAATTGTTATCTCCCCAAATAATTTTGTCGAGTTGATCAATTTTAGATGATAGGAGGTCATTTGAAAATTCATTTCTAAATTTCTTAAGGCTCATTTTTTATATCTTTATGCATGTAATAAAGTTTGAAAAGCATTAGATTGAGTTTTCATTTCAAAAATTTCAAAAGACAGGTTTCGGTAGCTAAGCACTTATTTAAGACAGTCCCTAAGCTCCCGAAAGCCCTGCTTTCGGCAGCTTAAACAAAATTTTCGACGCTCTCCTAGCTACCAAAAGTGAAAGGACATACAGCATGAGTCAGGGGGTAGTTTTCGGTGGCTTGGGCGAATACGATGGTGTTTATTAGCCACCGAAAGATTCCGAAAGCTATTTTTCAAGAAGAGCTTTCGGTAGCTTAGGCGGACATTTCAATTGTTCATTAGCCATCGAAAGCAGAACTTTTGGCAGCTTACAGGTTAAGAATTTTGGCTCTTTAGACACCGAAAGTGCAGAACAGGGAAGAGAGGCATTATTTTATCCCAGATCACCATTTTTTGCTTCCAAATGGCAAGAATATTGTTTTTATTTAAAGATAATAATTAAAGGCATATGTATCATCTTTCTGTTTCAGCTTCGAGGAGACAAAGAAGGGAAAAGATCAAATGGATTTTCTTTTTTTTGGTCAAGACACTATCCAGTTGTCCAAAGAAGAGTTTAAACGCCTTATCATCACCTTGAAGGCTGTTGATCTTGTCAAAGTTTGCTACAACTGTCGAAAACCTGAAAACTATTAAGATGGAGGCGAGAAGTTTTTACTGCAAAATTGGTGTTTTTACTGTGAAAAGTCATCATCTTCAAATGATGATTCTGAGCAATTGGAGAATCATTTTGAAAAATTATTGGAGATTTTTGTTCCTGACATGTCATATAACAATAACGTCTCTCCGTTTTCCTACAAATGTTTCATATTGAGAGAATCGAATCCATCACTGAGCCCCAATGTTCAGAGAGATCCCAGAATCTGCCTGTTTAACACATGTTTTTGAAATGAAGGTCTTGGGTAAATTAAAGTGAATTTCAATAATCCGAGGGATATTTTTTCTAAAAACAAGTTAGTGGACAATAACCTATTTTTGTTTATACACAGGTGTCATAGATTTGGAGAGTTGAACCCATCTCTGAGCCCCATTTCTCAGCAGTTTCGGCAATTAATGGCGTTTTAGTGGGCAGAGTCATCATTTTCAAATGATGATTTTGAGCGACTGGAGAATCATTCTGCAAAACGCTCAGAGGTTTTTCTTCCTAACATGTCTTAGAACAATAACCTCTCTCATTTTTCCTACATGTGTCACATATTGTGAGGATCAAATCCATCTCTAAGCCCCATTTTTCAGCAGTTTTGCCAAAGTTAAAAACTGATTTTTCCTAGTTTGTTAAAAAACGGTTTTCATCTTCTGTCTTTAGGATTTCGAATCCAGCTTCCTAGGAGCTGGGGGAAGGTGTTGTAAAGGCTATAAAATCCTAGATCTTGAGAGAAAGAGGGTTCAATTTTGGAGGAACTTTGCTTAAATTTGTATTGTCAGACTTCTGGTTACATATCATTTATATAAGCTTCTTTTTCCATATGTGTGTTTAGTTTCATTCTTATATCTTTTATACTTGCAGTGAAATGTCTATTTCTTGAGTTTTCATTTGTCTATGCCAGATAGTTGTAATGCTATCTTCGCATTGAGAAATGGATATCAACTGCCCTTTGCTTATTGTGATTAGCCATTTATATGTATGTGCTGTATGTATGAGTCCGCTAGCACGATAAGAATTCTTCTATCTATATTTTATAAACTTCCTGAACATCAGTGGCTAAAAGCCTTGTCTTCCTGAAATGTGTCCAGGTATGTTTTGAGTATGTGAGTTTCAATCTCAGTTGTCCAACTTGATCCAAATATACCCCATCCTTCAAGATAAGTTGAAGTTACCAGGAATTTTTGAGTGCAACCTAGGAAGACTCCTGGAGGGATAACAAATTGGCGCCGTTGCCGAGGAAAGATTATTGAAGCAGTAGCTTCCCTGGGAGATGACATAGTTCCAGCTTTGATGATAGACAAAGCTTGGACATTATTTCGTTTGTAATCATCTATCTAGCGGATCCATTGGAACGAAGTGGCTTCGAGAAGACCAAGTACCAGATCAAATCCTCACAGGCCACCGGTGACACCTGTTTCAGATCCCAAACAGATTGTAAGGAGAGGAAGAGCTTCACAAAGATAGTTTTCCAGATCTACAAGGGGAACCACATCAGGCACTTCTAGAGGTACTGCTTCTGTTTTATCAAATGAAACTCCCTTTAAATTTTTGCCTCCTGAAGCAGCTAGTTCACAGAAAATTATAAGTAAATCAGAAGATTTGGAAGTTGAAGAATTCTCAACTAGTTCTGCTATTGAAGCATGTTCAGTAGAAAGCACTCTTTTCTTCTGATTGTCAAGATGAAAATTATGTTGTTAAGGAAGATCTTCATGATACAAATGATTTTGATGGGAATTACATAGTTCTAGATGAAACAGACCTTATCTCTATTGCACCTGTTGCCTTTGATTTGCATGAAGAAACAGTTAGAGAAGAGAATTTTTCTGAATTTTTTCAAGAGGTTGCCTACGATATGTTTTCACCTGTGATTGGAGAGAAGGATCTTAAGAATGCTTGTCTTTCTTCTCAAGATACAGAGGTTTTCTGTTCACCTATTTTTGATAAGTATGCAGATGGAGAAGAGCAGATTTCTACATCAAATAATGTAGACTTGAGTAGTAGTCAACCAATATATGATATTTATGAATCAGGTTTCGATGAGCCTTTTTCTTTGCCCGTAAAGGAACAACATCATGTTGTAATCAGCCCTTTCATGTTTGTAGAAGACATTGAATATGATGAGTTTAATCTGGCTAAAGATTCCAGGTCTTCTCTTCTGGTTATAACGCCTCATGAACATAAAATTGAAATCACTTACGAAGAAGATATAAAAAAAGAAGGTGATATTTTTCCAAATCTGTTTCAAGATCATATTGTTGATTATTCTATGCAAAAATCTTCATTTCTGTTATTAGAATTTGATTCGAATATCCCCATATTTGACAAACATAGTGATGAGGAGGAAGATTTTAAAGTTTATGAGGGTTTGTTGACTAATGACATCTTATCTAGTTCTACTCTTCATCAAAGAGTTGATAAAAAATGTATGTATGTTATGACCGATGACAGTTGTGGGTCTGCTTTTCATAAGTCCAATGAAGATCTTTCTAGTTTTGATATATCCTGCAAAGATATTATTGTTGGAGAAACATTTTTTAGCTGTGACAAGCCAGCATATCATCATGATGAAATCAGATTACAGAGATATGGTGAAGGGAAGCAGAAAAGATCGGATCAGCAGTTAAGCTTGCATTTTCTTTCAACAGAAGAAGAACAGTCCACATTCAACATTGAGATTAATGAAGACAACCATCAGCAGCTGCACTACAGTCAGTTGGAACAACAGTTTAAAGAGGTATTCCTTTATGATTTTAATGACCCTATTGCAATCTACTTGGAATCTATGAATAGCATTTGTGTCAAAGTATTTTTGTGAGATGAAAGTTGGCTTTATCATCTGTCCAAACCACTTTTTTGTTGGCTATGCATTCCATTATTTTTCAGGTCAAAATCAAGAGCAGGTTCAACAAATCAGTTTCTGACATGGCTTCATTGGAAGCATGATGTCACTTGATAAGAAGCAGTGCAGTTAGCTAGAGTAGGGTAGCATAGATGAATAAGCTCATGGCTGAGCATTTCAAGTTTGCATATGCGTAAGGCTTGCATTTAGTATTAGGTTTCAATTTTGAAATAAAGACTCCATGCCCAATGGATATAAGACACTATTGACAGGGGTAGTTTGGCTTCAAATGATGAGCATGGTTGCAGGATTTGGATCAGGTTTTGAAAGCATCATTTGAGACTCCATAGCCCAATGGATGCAAGGCGTTGCTAGCAGGTTTATAGTTGAACATTTTTGGATAGTTTGCAGAGTTTTGGTGGCAGTTTAAATGAGTCCATAACCAATGGAACACTAGAATAGGTTTTGTATTTTGTTTATCCAGAAAAAGCATCAGATCTATGGTTCTTGAAACCTCACAGGGAGGCTTTCATCCCCGAGTAGGAGCCAGATGTTATCTCCCCAAATAATTTTGTCGAGTTGATCAATTTTAGATGATAGAAGGTCATTTGAAAATTCATTTCTAAATTTCTTAAGGCTCATTTTTTATATCTTTATGCATGTAATAAATTTTGAAAAGCATTAGATTGAGTTTTCATTTCAAAAATTTCAAAAGACAAGCTTATTTAAAACGGTCCCTAAGCTACCGAAAGCCCTGCTTTCGGCAGCTTAAACGAAATTTTCGAGGCTCTCCTAGCTACCGAAAGTGAAAGGACATAGAGCGTGAGTCAGGGGGCAGTTTTCGGTGACTTGGGAGAATACGATGGTGTTCATTAGCCACCGAAAGATTTCGAAAGCTATTTTTCAAGCAGAGCTTTCGGTAGCTTAGGTGGACATTTCAATTGTTCATTAGCCACTGAAAGCAGAACTTTTGGCAGCTTACAGGTTAAGAATTTTGGCTCTTTAGCCATCAAAAGTGCAGAACAGGGCAGAGAGGCATTATTTTCGCCCAGATCACTTTTTTTCTTCTTGCAAATGGCAAGAAGATGGTTTTTATTTAAAGATAATAATTAAAGGCATATGTATCGTCTTTCTATTTCAGCTTTGAGGAGACAAAGAAGGGAAAAGATCAAATGTATTTTATTTTTCTTGGTCAAGACACTGTCCAGTTGTCCAAAGAAGAGTTTAAATGCCTTGCCATCACCTTTAATGCTATTGATCTTGTCAAAGTTTGCTGCAGCTGTCAAAAACCTGAAAACTATTAAGGTGGAGGTGAGAAGTTTTTACTGCAAAATTGGCGTTTTTACTGTGAAAAGTCATCATCTTCAAATGACGATTCTGAGCAACTGTAGAATAATTTTGAAAAACGGTCGAATTTTTTTGTTCCTGACATGTCATAGAACAATAACCTATCTCCGTTTTCCTACAGGTGTTGCATATTGAGAGAATCGAATCCGTCACTGAGCCCCAATTTTTGGATCCCAGAATCTGCCTGTTTAACACATGTTTTTGAAATCAAGGTCTCGTGTAAATGAAAGTGAATTTCAATAATCTGAGGGAGGTTTTTTCTCAAAAAAAGTCAATGGAAAATAACCTATTTTTTTTAATACACAGGTGTCACATATTTGGAGAGTTGAACCCATCTTTGAGCCCCATTTTTCAGCAGTTTCAGCAATTCATGGCGTTTTACTGTGTAGAGTCATCATTTTCAAATGATGATTCTGAGCGACTGGAGAATCATTCTACAAAATACTCATAGGTGTTTCTTCCTAACATGTCAAAGAACACTAACCTCTCTCAGTTTTCCTACAGGTGTCACATATTGGGAGAATCAAATCCATCTCTGAGCCCCATTTTTCAGCAGTTTGGCCAAAGT
Source organism: Larix kaempferi (assembly GCA_027924585.1). Lineage (NCBI taxonomy): Eukaryota > Viridiplantae > Streptophyta > Pinopsida > Pinales > Pinaceae > Larix > Larix kaempferi. Next base: position 338,374 of record BSBM01000763.1, on the reverse strand, counting down.
TAAAAAATGTTTTTTCCTCGTTTGTTAAAAAATGGTTTTCATCTTCTGTCTTTAGGATTTTGAATCCAGCATCTTAGGAGCTGAGGGAAGGTGTTGTAAAGGCTATAAAATCCTAGGTCTTGAGAGCAAGAGGGTTCGATTTTGGAGGAACTTTGCTTAAATTTGTATTATTAGACTTCTGGTTACATATCATTTATATAAGCTTCTTTTGCCATATGTGTGTTCAGTTTCATTCTTATATCTTTTATACTTGTAGTGAAATGTCTATTTCTTGAGTTTTCATTTGTTTATGCCAGATAGCTGTAATCCTATCTTCGTATTGAGAAATGGATATCAACTGCCTTTTTCTTATTGTGATTAGCCATTTATATGTATGTGCTGTATGTATGAGTCTGCTAGCACGATAATAATTCTTCTATCTATATTTTATAAACTTCCTGAGCATCAGTGGCTAAAAGCCTTGCCTTCTTGAAATGTGTCCATGTATGTTTTGAGTATGTGAGTTTCAATCTCAGTTGTCCAACTTGATCCAAATATACCCCATCCTTCAAGATAAGTTTAAGTTACCGGGCTTTTCCGAGTGCAACCTAGGAAGACTCCTAGAGGGATAACAAGATTTTTATTATTATTTTAGAAAATTCCTTTTGAAAGTGATTATATTATGTTAAAACAATTTCCTTTTGTTATAATTGAAAATGTTCTTGATCATAGAAGGTGTGTGTATTTCGTATCATTGAAATTATTTGAAAATATCCCATTATTTTATTGTGGGAAGCATAGGTGTGTTATACGCAATACAAAATATTGTTTAAGGTTTTAATATTTAGAGAGATATGTGCATTTCGTCAATTAAGTTCATTGAAGTTATTTGAAAATATTCCTTTATTTTATTGTGGAAAATGTTCATGATTGAGACCTAGGTATTCTAATTTAATACGGAGAAAACGTTGATGTGTTACTATATGAAAATATGTGTGGTATGGGAAAGGTGAAATGTATTGAGATTAAATTGTAGGAATGCATTGTGATTAAATTATAAATATTTTGTTTAGGAATGCATTGTGATTAAATTATAAATATTTTGTTTAGGAATGTATTGTGATTAAATTATAATTATTTTGTTTAGGAAGGTATTGTGATTAAATTATAAGTATTTGGTTTAAGATTGTTTAAGAGTAAGTTATAGGTATATTGTTGATAAGAAGAAAAGTTTGATGAGGCATTGTATGTAGGTTTATATATATGTGTTACAACGAATAGGTGGAAAGTTAAATGTTTAATTGTAGGTATGTTATTCAATAAGAAGAAAAGGGTGATGTATCATTACATATTTATAAATGTTACATTGAAAGTGTTATGATTAATTTATAGACCTTTTACTCAAAGAATATTTTGATGTGTTAATTTTTATTGAAAGTAGAAAAGTTTTACGACTAGAATAGGGATAATCTATTTCAATAAAAATAAGAGTTTACAGATGCATCATTACAATTTTATGGAGTATTTAACAATAGGTATGTATAATTCATCATGAGGACAATTGTGCTATATTCAAGAGTGGGAAAATCCTTACAAGGTTTCATTGGTTTAGTGTTACGTGTCTCATGTTTAAGGATCTATAAGTTATAGTTAGCTTTAGTGGAATTTATCTGGAGTACGAAAAAAAAAACTTACTCAGGATGAGAGACCCTACAGTTTATCCCTGTCGTTACGATGTTTCACACTTGTACTCACTCTGATAAGATCTAATAAATTCCATTTGTAAAGTTTGGTTAGGTTTAGATTTGTCAGTACTAGTTCATAAATCCTAGTCCAATGACTAGTTTTCAAGTCTTGCAATTTTTCTGATTAAAAATTTTGTAATTTAAGCTAATATTATCATAATATGATCTGAGGATATTATAGTGGTATTAGAGCATGTTCCTCTGCACCCATGAGCATAAATACAAAGCTTCCCAGACTCTCAGTGAAGAAAAACTGCAGATCACATGTTCAAGTTGCAGTTATGACGCTCATATCAATGGCCGAAGAAGACTTTGAGCAATATGAAGAAGAAGAGGTAATCTAAATAGATGGAGATTCCATATTTCATGGGAGGAGAATGAATTCTTTTTTGAACCAATATATAGAAACGACAGAAGAATTGATCCACCAATGGCTAGCCTATAATATATATTAGCAAGGAGGATGAAAGCAATTAAAAACATACCTCAACATTATCAGGAGTATTTGGATTTGGGTGAGAAGATCTACACAGCTATATCCTTTAAAGATTATTATATTTTCAAGTATGTATTTTGGCCTCAAAATTTTGAAGAGGACTCTTTTCAAAGCAACAAACCATCCATGGAGGAAAAAATTTGTTTCACCCCTCGAAGTAAAGAATAAGAAGGAGCCAAAGGTGGAGTGGCATCAAATCCATATGCATATTCAAGCATTATGAGATTGTTTGGTTTTTCTTCAAGAAGAGCCTCCAAAATTGGTGATTTGAGCAACACTCAAGATGGATAAGTATCAATTTTCTTGGAAGATAAGGGAAATGGAGCAAAAGCATAGATCCAGGAGGTGGAACAGAGTGAACCACAAATTTTAGATGTAAATTTTCCTAAGGAGACAATGATTAAGGGCGCATCCAGAGACTCTCATGAAGCAAGAAGAAGAAATACCATAGTCAAAGATCAACCGTCCAATATGAATGAGAGGCACAACAATCTATTAAGTGAAGAACTAGGCACATCGGAAGATTCAACAACCCATCATCAGGTTGTTGGTAGTGTGGGAGGTGAATTCACTTCTAGTTTCTTTTTTGGTGATTTCAAGATCACTGCAAAGGAGATCGATCCTATTGATTGTGGTGATACATCTTTTGGATCAGATCCAAAAGAGGAACACAAATCAAATTTCCATTCACCACTTGAGCTCCATAGTGAAGTAGAAGACAATCACACACTAGTTGGATGTGAACTAGAGAGATTGGCAGAAGAACATACCACCCTCCCACATAAAGAGAAAAATGTGATGCAAAGGTATGAACAAAATTCTGATTTTTATATTACTTTCAGTCATTATGATATTGCAGCCACTTCTAGGGACAAGATTGGCATGGTTGAGTCCTCTATTGATGAGGCTCAAATTTCTGGTGTTAAGGAAGAATGCAATGAGAGGATTGAAATGCTTGATCAGAGTATGCATGATTCTCATATGGTGGAGGAGGTCACATGTGGAAGCACACACTGTGTGGTCAGTGAGACATTGGGTGACCTATAGAGCCTACTCCTAGTCACAAAAGAAATGATACTGCAAGTTCTGTCTAGAATTGATGGTACATATAGATATTTGGAAGATCTAATTGCGAGAATTCAGCTAGAGGAGAAACAAGGTGGGATTGTCAATAGAGTCTCTATCTCTAAACGTTGCATCATCAAAATGGATCTAGAATAAATGAAGGATGACTACTTATAGTTGTTCATGGATAGAGACATGGCTCTCAAATTTGCAGAAGACAAAGTAGCAGCAAAAGGAGAGAAACTTCATGTGAATTCTGGGAGTTCATATTCCTTTCCTAGAACCTGTGTTGATCAGATGTGTGTGGTTGATTGCACACATGATGTTGCATTGGAGGATCCTCATGTGCAAGGTGGGCATGAGGAGTGTTCAGTGATGCAAGTGCATAATGGTAGCAGTGATATGGGGATTGGTTGCAAAGAACTTGTTTCACACTTGGATGATTATGAGCTTTATCAATATGTGGAAGACACATCTATGGAGGATGTACTTGAGTACATTCCACTTGGACCATGTAGCAGTAGTGAGATCTGTCCATCTATGGATAGATGCATTTAAGAGATGAGGACTTATAGAGGTGAGAGCACATTTTATGATTCCATTGACATCTCTCATAATGCCCAGCTAGATGACAAACAACCTATGCGCATTTGGATGCCATTTGATTCCATTCATCTACACGTGGATTGGGTGGAATGTTACATGGAACACATGATGATACCTTGCAGAAAGAGTTATGCTCATGCTATGAGGAAGATAGTTATGCAATAAAGTTGCAATGAAGAGATTGGCATGAAGCATGTTGAGGCATTAGCCTTGCATAAGGAAGATCTCATCTTGCCTCTGTGGAGGAAATTCCCATATTTGGATGAGGCATACATGTACATTCTTGTTGGACCATCCAACAATGGATACCATGCATCTACTATTTCAGTGGATTCCCTTTATAGGGAGTTGCAATTGGCCTACTTTCCTTCACTCCTAGCACTTGAGGATGTGAAAGGAAATTTTGGTTTGATGGAGGGACCATTTTTATTGATTCTTCATGAGAAGCAAGTGATACATGTGTCTTATTTTAAATTTTATTTTGATCATTGGGACAAACCCTTGGTCCTCCTTCAGTATGTTGAGAAGTAGTAGCATCTACTAGCGCCACTTGATACTTGTCTCATGCACAACAGTGCAAGAGAGTTCCACTTGAGCTCTTGGGGTGGAATATGTGATTGCAATGTGAGCCATGGGATTGTAGTGTTGTTTGTACATGAGGAGTTTCACATTTTGTTAGGAAGGATCATTGAATTGGGAGTGGCACAGTTCCAGCATGGTGGATGGATCCTAGCATACCATGGAGTGACAGGTTATCACAAGCAACATTGATGATAGATGGAATGCATCAAGGACCATGGGATCCATGAATTGATGGGTGGTTTCAAACACCATTGATGTTTTTGAGGGTGCGATTGAGGCAGTGGGATCCAGGAATTCTTTCGAACGATGAAATGTCTAGGGTGTCATGGATATTATTGGATTCCGGTGGTGGTTGTCATAGTCAAATTGTATTCATCAGATTTACCTGTGATCCTATAATTCTTCTTAGTTGTTTTAATTGGGAGGAACTTACATTTTCCGTTGCAGATATAGAGGAGTTAGGCATTGGCAGATGGTAATAATCAGAGTAGTGCAGCAAAAGCATGGTGGATAACCCTTAATTTAGCTTGGATTTTGGGTCCCAATGCTATTCATTCCAAAAACAACCTTGAGGCCACAATTGGAAGAAGAACAAGTTAAGCATCACCATGGATTGTTGTTGCTTGAGGACAATCAAACTTTGGAGTGGAGGACTTTTATGCCCCCATTTTGACATCACAATGGAGTTTCATATACCCTCCCTAGTTATCCTTGATCACCCTCCTAACCCATTTGTTCCATGGGTCATTAAATAATCAATTACGAACATATTACTTAATAAATGTTTTTTGAATTAAATAAAATTGGGTGGAATAACTAGTTGTACATGTAATTATTATTTTTATAATTATTCATATATTTTTTATGAATGGATAATATTAGGAGAGTCCAAGAAGGTGCATTGCATTGGGCTTATTTGGCTTGGAAGATGTTTCCAAAAAAATGATAATCGAAGAAAGCAGAATGCCAGAAGAAAGCAAACCAAAAGTAGAAAAGGAGAGACAGAAGGAAAGGCATGAAAATGAAAGAAAGCAGGGAAAAGCAGAGAAAAACGAGAAAGTGACAGGAAAAGGAGGAAGAAATAGAAAAGCAAGAAAAAGCATAGGAAAAATAGAGAAAAGTAGGAAAAGAAGCACAAAAAAGAAAGCTGGAATTTTTCTAGTTTTTACACTCAAGAAGGAATAGTAAAAGCATAAAGCAACTAGAAGGCTATAGGAAAGCTATCATAGGGTGATTTTAGCCAGTGAGGGTGAAATCATGAAGGAAAGTGGGTCAAAGGAAAAATAAACTCACCAAAGAGACATCCAACTCACCAAAATATATTCTCTCCTTAAAAAAATAATTAATTATTATTTTATTATTTTCACGAGAGAAGTCTAGAAGGAAAGAGCTAGTGTTCGGGTTCAATGCATATAACTCATGGATTACTTTCCCAAGAAGCAAACCAAGTTATAAAATAAGGTAGTTCACACCCTCTCACATGTTTTTGTCATTTTTCTATTGTGTTGAGATATTTGCTTCTCAGAAGTTGAGTGAAGCGCCTCAACTAGCTTTGGGTGATGTGCCCCATTGAAAATCTTGTTCCAGTTCTCTTCCTTTCAGTGCGAGTGCAACTGTTATATCCATTATAGTTTGCATAGTAGATATGATATGATATTCAATTTAGTTGATCGAGTACAAGTGATGAAGAGGAGGTTCAGTTAATCATTGCTCCATTACACAGAGTTTCTTCCAGTTGGAAGCCCACTTCAAGAGGGCACCTTCCATGAGTTGTAGAAGTTGTTTGCTGTAACAAAGGATCCATAGTATCAATATCCATCCCATTTATCAGATATGGTGGTGAATACATTCTTCTCCCTCTCAAAATTCTTAGATTTCTCTATGTATTGTAAAATTCCTCAATCTCATGGGGTTTCTGGATATTTTGATGTAATAAATTAATGGAGGAACCTCCCAATTCGTGGATTTAACTTGATGATATTATTATGAATATTATAATACCTTTTATAATCATTATTGCATAATACTGAGTCCTTTGTGTGGTTAGAAAACTAGACTAGCTCATTCAATGGTTAAATTTGACTAGTCTTGCCATTTCTTCTACAAAAAGTGTTTTATGAGCCCAATATTTATTCTTTAAAGTGTTGAAGATCATTAAAACCCTCCTGAAGCCATCCCAATTCTAAAAATCATAATTTTTGACCCTTTGAGTTAGTTTGAGTCAACGAGAATTAAAACTAGTTGAGCTGCCACTATAGCAACAATTTCTCCCAATTCACCCAACATCTAGCAGCCCCAAAACCTTTGTATATTTTGTTTATCAATATATTATAGGTTATAAATATGTCATACACCTTCAATTTTTTTTTCTGGATCTTGTGGAAAGGATCTAGTTTGCAGATGTTGGTGTACCTAGGAAGCCTTGGAGTAGAATTCAACAAAAGCTGATTTCAAAAAATAAAAGGTTCCAGTACATTGCGCAAAGGATCAGTAAGAAAGTTTAGAATTGTTTTTATGCTGCTCCACACTTTTAATCACTCTGATCATATCTAAGAAATTCCATTTGTAATGTTTGGGTGGGTTTAGCTTTGTCAGAACTCGTTTGTAAATCTTAGTCCAATAACTAGTTTTCAAGTCTTGTAATTTTTTTTATTAAAAGTTTTGTAATTTAAGCTAATATTGTCATAATATGATCTGACTATATTACATATGACCTTTTATATATGAAGGTATCACTCATATTTGAAAATAAAACCATGTGTCGACTAGTGTACATCCAAAGTGTTATGCTTAGGTGAGAATTTGCCTATTAAAAAACAAGATACATGAGTAATTATGAAGATGGGTGTCTATTCCGTGAGAATTGGGTGCCTGAAAAACACAGCGGAAGCTATTCGGTCGAATAAATATGATTATTCGGCCGAATAAACTATAATTTATTCGGCCGAATAACCTTTAACGGTTCAACGTTAGAAATAATGGAGACCTCGATGTGTATGCGAGGCACTGCCGACCGTGGAAAATGCCCTGCATTTTATTATTTAATCGACCGAATAATGATTCAATCGAATAATTATTCTACATAAAATCTCGGTTGTGGCCATCATTTGTCATTTTCAGCCTGGAGCTTTCTAGACCCCGCCTGCAGCTGCCAGACCCGACGCTTATTGTACCCGCCTGCACGTTGGCCCCATCTGCACCTGTTGGTGGACTCCTCCTGTTGATCATCCTATATTCTGCCACCCCTCTCTCCACCCATTTTTCCACCCTGTGTTCTGTCACCCCTTTCACCACCCCTTTTGCCACCCTGTGTTCCGCCACCCCTTTCTCCATCCTCCTGACATGGAGCGTGAAGTTGACAGGGTGCTCGTTCATTGTGTAGTTGGACAGCGTCCAGTGTAGGGTGCTCATTCATCGTGGAGTTGGACAACGTCCAAGTTGTAGGGTACTCGTTCGTCGTGGAGTTGGACATCGTCCAACGTAGGTAATCTTTGTCAATTTTTTTTTAATCTTTGATATTTTAATCAGTGGTTCACTGTTGGTAGGTTTTGGTTTCCTTTTTTTGGTGCTCGACTTCATTGGGCTTCGGTTGTTGGGCTTCGGTCGTTTGCGTTCAGTTTCGTCATTGGGGTTTAGCATTGAAAAAAAAATAGGTATTCCAAAACTCTCACTCATTGAGATTCAACATTTTTAAAAACTTCATAATTAACTAAAAATAAAATATAGGTATGTTGTTTAAATTAAATTTACTATACTGTTTTAATTGAATTTCTGATAAATTGGAGGTTTTTCTGTTCATGAGCATAATATTTTTTCTTATCTTTAAGATTTGTATATTAGATTTTCTTTTATCTTTCATAAAAAAATGAATGGACAAACAGACGAGACAACCGTTAAATTCTAGAAATGATACTACTAAATACCAAAAGAAAACTACTTAATACAACATTTTCCTGGAATTTAGAAAAAGAGATTGTCTAATTATTTCACCAACATCAACAACACAAATTTGATAAATGAAAATACATAGAATATACTAATGGTAGACAAGACGAAGATATAATGGTAGCAACCTATAGTAAAAAACAGTAAAGCATAGAAATCGTTTTGCTAGGCAACAGTTGGTGTTTGAATCTAACCAATGGGAAGACATGCCAAAATGGTGACTGTCTCTCAGAATGTTTAAAAAGAGCAGACACCAAGACAACTCTAGCAAATAATTTCAGCAAATTCCAAGTAATAATTCATTCCTTACCCTATAGCCCCCAAGAGTTAGCTCAATCAGTTGAACCATCTCTACCAAGGCATGTTACAAATAGGGAATCATACCATAGGTCACACGTTCAAATAAAGTCAAGTCTCTCAAGATTTCTCGTCGCTATTGTGGCTGGCTGGTAGGTTGAGCGGTGAGCCGCTGGACTCCATCAAAATATTCAGAGGAAGACAGGGGGATCCAACGCTGTTTTTCTTGGAAAAGAATACATTCCTTCCTGTATTAACACAAAAAAGATAAGGGAAAAACAAGCACAATATCATATTGATAAATAAAATAACAAATGCAAATAAGCTATGGTGCCATTTGCATTTGGTATTATATTAGCTTATCTCAAGGAAAAGCATATATTTTGACCAGAAGAGAGTTTATCTTAATGCAAATATTTTTAACAAATGTGATATCAAAAGTTAACTTGGCTCTGTAGGACCCCTCCCATTGGGTCCTCACGAACTGAACCTAAAACTTAACTAATTGATACAAACAAATTAGTTATCATAATTTACAGGAAAGATAAAATAAATAAATGAATAACTTATCAAATTAAAACAAAACATAACCTGTCAACCGATTCATCTTGTCCATTGTTGTCCGCGTCTTCCATAGGATCCCTCCAGCAAAGCTCGTTTAAACCATAGGAGAAACAACCATTAGTTTCGCCACCCAACCATAGGCTCATGCTTGCAGTCACATGCCCACCCCCGAGCTTTGGTTTGTAGAGCTCACACACAACAATTCGAGAAACTCAAATTGGGTTTCCCCCCCACCAAAATTTCTAGCCAAACCCTCAATAGCAGCAAGTCATGAGGCAATTCAAAATTATGATAATCATCTAGGATCTGGGTCCTTTACCCATTCCCAAAGCCTTTCTTTTAAAGGAACATTCCACGCGACACATGTCGCTTCATGCGTAAATACATATTTTATTAAATTTCCAATTTAATAATACTCACCCATCCATGTGTCAGTTTTTCTAGGAGTTGCACCAACATTCCTAAGTTTGCTCATGTTTGTCCCTTAGATATTTTACTTAACTCCTAGTTTTGAGGTGTAGGTGGAGTTGACTAGGTGTCCATGCTTTGGATTCTACTTTTCTCCTAAAATAAAGATTTATATTATTTTAAATGCTCAAAATATTGTTTTATGTGCAAATGCATAAATAACACTTAATATTATTTAAATGCCAAAGTAATAATTTATGTGCAAATTCCTAAAGTACTCAACTTCATTTCTAAGTAATGTTCTAGGTGCAAACTTATATATTTTTATGTAGTTAAGTTTAACAATCATTTTCACTAGGACCCCGGTGCCGCGCCGTTGGGCTTCCCCATTCCTTAATTTCATTTCATCGACATGGCACCACTCCATCGGGTCCAGTCATTCGTAGATTCTATTCTTCGGCAAGGTACCACATTGTTGGGTCCTTGCATCCACTCTTTCCGTTCTTGACAGTGTACCGCACCATCAGGCCCTTCTGCCGTCATCCTTTCGTTTTGACTTGCGGGAACTTCATGTAGGGATTTTAGGAGCCGTTACCTTCCATCCTCCATCTACACGCTATTAGGGACTAATGGCATTGAGGAGTGATTCCGTTCTCACTGTGCGCCCCCCAACTCGTACATGACCAGCTCCGTCGTGGCCCACCTCGTACGCCCTCACGCTTTCCTCTTGAGCAAGTTGATCAATGCTTATCTGCTCATGCATGGTATTCCATCAGAAGTCAACATCGTCATCGTTCTCCCTGTGTGTGATTTATCCATACTCTATGACCCTTCATATTCCTTTGTGTGTCCGTCGGTGAGCCATTTCACCTGTTGCTACACACATTTCTCACAAACATATATTAGTAGTACTTTCCCCAACAATCATCATTTGATCCATAAATCTGCTACTTCGTTAAGCATTTATAATTTACTCAAACATTACTCATTCATCTAATCAAACATGCATTTCATCAATAATTACTTTCTTCATCCTCATCACATGATCAATCCTATAGCTAGTCGTTAACAATCATTCATAAGCATATTTTCCATAATCATAGTTACTCGTTAAAGACATGTAATCATTCATTTACATCAACTGTCCAGATACACATACTCAAAATAAAATCAAGGATTTATTTTATGAATGTTTCAATCAGTTGAGTCACTCAACAGGTGCCCTCAATGTCTACAGTAGTCTAGGGGCACTACATACACCCCTACTTATTTAGAACTTCGTCCTTAGGTTCAGAATAGATGTAGAAGTCTATGATGCATCTCAGTTGCGTCCTCCCTAGTCGCAGAGCTGGGACTGTCACTGTCCCACTACACTTTGACTTGATCAATCAAGGCTAATCATTAAGCAAGATGTAATCAATCAATTATCCCACTCCACACATATAATTTAATTCCTTAATTCATTTATCAATTATTGTCGTCATTCACATCTTCAGGTTTTCCTCAATCATTTAAGACATAACAAGGCTCAAGAGACCACTAAATCGAAGTTGTTCAGCCGAGTCACTTGACAGGTGTCCTTAAGATCCACAGTCATTTTAGGGCATTACATACACCCCCTCATAAATAGAACTTCATCCCAAAGTTAATTTTTGTTCTTGTACTTTTGACGCTAGGATGTATCTTAATTTCCTATTATCATCTTCTTTCCATTCCCTTCTATTTTTCTCCAGCAATCATGGCCACAAGCACAAGTGGTTCTAATCATTAGTTTTCTTTTTCATCCAACATGGTTCCAATACACCCTTAGGACTTAATCGTAATTTCACGTAATGCAAATCCAATAATACATTAAATAATTGTTAGTCCCAACTAGATCTCCTATATCTTCTATTCATCTGGGAAGTTCCGTGATATCCAAATTAAATAGAGGTTATATTTCATCCATATCCACACCATAGTTACCCAATCATCATTTTGCATATCAAATCCAATCATGAATTCAAATTCATGGCTATCCTTTCCTTCAAAACGAGAAGGTAAACACCATACAATATTCAATAAAATACAGGAAGGTAAGTTATAATGACAGATAAATAAGTTCAGAGTGTCTATCAGATAGTCCTAAATCCCATTCCCATAAGACTACTTCAAAATCCTTACATGTTGGTTCTCAATTCGATAGGATTCCAAGTGTCGATACATAGCAACTTAGTCGAACAGATTACTCTTTAACTCCTATTCCTTTTATTGGTAATATTATGTCCATATCAATGAGCTTATCACATCCTTACCTTATTTCATCATTCTTGTTGTCTTATGACCCTTTCGGCAGATTTCCAAGTCTCATCTTATGTTTTGTTATAGTCTCATTGAGTCGAGTCTCCACAACTAGTTGTCTTTTTATCTAAGTTTCTCCATCTCACATGGTTAGTATCATTGCTTTCATCTCAAAGTGATGATCGTCTCCATACTTTTTTTTTACAAACATTGCCATGATGTATAATCACTATCCTCATGTTCAAATCATCAAAATAGTCACATCGATATCTCATTTTCCAATTTCTAAGTTTATTTAACACTCGTGACCATATGTCGAAGTCTTGGAAAGTATATGTATATGCTCCAATCATTTCTCCCAACACTTGTATTCATTTAAATGCATATGAAAAGGTATGCATTATAACCATAAATTTTATGTCTATACATAACCAATCTAAATTTGATGTTTGAAAGTAACCTTCCACATATCCATTTAAAGTGATAACATTTCTTCTTTTACAACTTCTATAATCAATCCTTCGTATTAGTAATTTCTTCCTAATAACCTCTATGAAATATCGCATTTTACTGAACAAATATATATGCATATAAAAACCATAAACATTTACTTTAATTGAATTAATTACATATCCTTCTACTTATTATCTACATAAGTATTTGTATCACCTTTCAATACTATAATCATTTTATTTAATTGAACTTTTTGATTTCTTTGTCTTTATAGTATAAAATCTAATTCATCAAATATAAAATATGTTCATTTTCTAATAAAACTATCCCAATTCCTTCTAATTATCATACATAAAACCTTCATATCATTAAATGAAACTATGTTTATTTGATTGAATTGAACTAGCTCACTTCCTTCTTAACAAATTCAACCCTAAAATATATTTATATAAAAAAAACAAAAACACCTCCAATTCAAAAGTAATGGATAGCGTATTTGCTTTCATTCTATTCTAGTGCACAAGTATATGTGGCTTTCTATTCTACTGCACAAGTATATGTGGCTTTATATTTTTAGCAATATAGTATTCATTTGAATTTAAGAAATAGGATAACCATTCAACCTATTCTATCCTACACAATTATAAATATAGTTGACTTTTATGTATCTTGGGAGATGATACATTTTTTTTTTAATAAGACATACATAATATGTTTGTATTTCCTACCTTTCCACCAGTTAATAATTTATACATTTAAAGAAAAAAAATCCATTTTTAAGCTAGTGGGGATAGCATCTTCATCTTCTTTATGCTCTATTCCTCACAATTATACATAATTAACTTCTATACAATTAAAACAAGATGATATTTATTATAATTCAAATAAGACTTAATATAATTGATTTTGATTTCTATATTCCAAAAAGATGACAGAATATTCTCTTCAAGCATTTTGAATTCGAGATGAGCACAAATGTATAAAAATAAAATAAAATAAATAGGTACCTACGTAATATTCTCTTCAACAATCATGTGAAGATTACATTGTAATATTGGTATTCATGATTAATGAAGCACTTTATCGATCACTGAGGTTAAGGTAAGAGTTCGACTTTAAGGGTTTCGGTAGAGGATAAAGGCTAGGACATTGAGAGACACGTGGACATAAAGTAATAGATCTGGCAGTTCACAGCTGTATGATATCTAACAGTTTATTCTAGGTGAAATTGCTGGTTACGATTTCCACAAGGTGTAGAGCACGAACGGGACCATTTTTTTTTCTTCCCAATCTGAATGCAATTAATGCCAATACATAAACAAGTGGATCATAAATCACTGTCCAAGATTCACACTCACCTTCTGCAATTTAATTATGAATGCAATCACACAATCTTTTCATAAGAAAATCGATGGTCGATGTATGCCTGAAAACTCGGCACTCGTCATACACCTGTCTAGGGCTTGGCTGCTCTCCAGCGAGAGCTACAGGAGTTAACTGAAAACGGTTTGGAGGTAGTTCGGCATAGAGAGTCTTCCCGAATTCCAGAGTTGGCTTACACCTTCAATCTCGGCGTTTATCCAGGAAAGGATACCGTCGATAATATAGGTGAGGACTGGTTTAACTCGGCATTCACACTGGCAAGGAGAGCACCGATAAGATAGGTGAGGGTAACAGACTCGAGCTGGGAAGCTCAGATTTGGGTTGCCAGTAGCGTAGATCTGGTCTTTCCTAGTCAGGGTATAAGGCGAGGGTCACAACCAGAATAAACTAAGATGTTGCACAGTGTTGATTGAAGATAGGATCCGAGATCAACCTTAATAATAAATGGAATTATTTTATTTTATTTTTCCTTCTTTACAGGTATTCAGGCTGCATGGCCCAAACGGATCCGTCCAGGTTCATGGGAAAATGAGCATCGACCATCCCATCCTTGCAAATCATACTAAGGAATTACTAAAACTCAGAGATGGTTACTAATGTGAGATCGAAATTCATGAGCGTTTACAATATGACTGCTGAAATAGAATGACAATGACAAGAGACCGCGATCAACCGGTCTGAGTGTCTTTAATTAAAAAAATTGGATACTGAACTTAACTGCAGCAAGTCGGTCTTCAGGGAGTTGATCGTAGAGGAGGAAAGGAAGATGTAACAGATCGAATACAGAAAATATTGTAAAGCACAGGTCTTAAGCCACTGGAAAACAATTTAAATCAGGAAATACGCAATGCCTCCACAGGGTCAATGTCATGGGTCGGAAAGGCAATAGCATGAGTGGGATTTATAAAAGCATTGCTGAGAGAGAAATAAATCTTGAAAGCAACAATCACGGGTAGAGGGTTACGATTGTTATCATAGTCTAACACATAACTGGTAAAGTTTTAATACAAGGTTTCAAGACGATTTCCTTAAACATTCAGACCTAAATGATTGTCACGACATACTTGACGAGATAAAGAAACAAGGATCATGCTTTAGATCTAGAATAATTATCTCAGATAATACGATTTCAAGAATGTGAAGGAAAAAGAAATCAAGATCTAGTTTCACTTTCAGAGTTTCAGATAAGTGAACAGGGTCAGATTCATGTAGAACTGAATGATACCGAATATCCATAAGGAGATTGGCAGATCGGCCGACTCTTCTACATTCGGTCGACAATCTATGCCAGAATTTAGATAATTCATTAATTAAAGTGGAAATAATAAAATCTTCAAACTTGAAAAGAAAGCTTACATTTCCAGAAATATAATTAATACAGAAAATTTTACTTTTAGACCTGCAATCATCTCCTGGACAAAATAATTTCGATTTGCGAATAATAAAATACATTTCCAGAAATATGAATAACACAGAAAATTTTACTTTTAGATCTGCAATCATCTTCTTATCAATTTCGATTTGCAAATAACAACATACATTTACAGAAATATAAATAACACAGAAAATTTTACTTTTATATTTGCAATGATCTCCTCAACAGAATAATTTCGATTTGCAAATACTAAACTACATTTCCAGAAATTAGTCGAAGGCATAATTATACATTCAAATCTCAAATGCATCTTAATGAAAACAAATTTAAATATTAAATTACATAAAACCTGTATAAGAAGATGCTCCCGCAGTTGATGTAGATCCGAGAGATGTTGTCGTTGCTGATTCCAATCTTCCACAAATTTACCGACAACCCCTTATAGAAATATGAGTTTGGTGCCCTCAAGGCTCGACCCGCTCTGATACCAAATGTAGGGCCCCTCTCGTTTGGTCCTCACGAACTGAACCTGAAATTTAACAGCTTGATACAAACAGATTAGATATCATAATTTACAGGAAAGATAAAATAAATAAATGAATAACTTAGCAAATTAAAACAAAACATAACCTGTCAACCGATTCGTCTTGTCCACTGTTGTCCCCATCTTCCGTAGAATTCCTCTAGCAAAGCTCGTTTTAACCATAGGCGAAGAAGCCGTTAGTTTCGCCACCCAACCATAGGCTCATGCTTTCAGTCGCATGGCCACCCCCGAGCTTTGGGTCGTAGAGCTCACACACAACAAATCAAGAAAATCAGCTTGGGTTTCCCCCCCACAAAAATTTCTAGCCAAACCCTCAATAGGAGCAAGTCATGAGGCAATTCAAAATTACGATAATCATCCAATATGTAGGTCCTTTACCCATTCCCAAAGCTTTCCTTTTAAAGGAACATTCAACACGACACATGTCGCTTCATGCGTAAATGCATATTTTATGAAATTTCCAATTTAATAATGCTCACCCATCCATGTGTCAGTTTTTCTAGGAGTTGCACCAACATTCCTAAGTTTTATCATGTTTGTCCCCTAGATATTTTACTTAACACCTACTTTTGAGGTGTAGGTGGAGTTGACTAGGTGTCCATGCTTAGGATTCTACTTTGCTCCTAAAATAAAGATTTATATTATTTTAAATGCTCAAAATATTGTTTCATGTGCAAATGCCTAAATAACACTTAATATTATTTAAATGCCAAAGTAATAATTTATGTGCAAATTCCTAAAGTACTCAACTTCATTTCTAAGTAATGTTCTAGGTGCAAACTTATATGTTTTTATGCAGTTAAGTTTAACAATCATTTTCACTAGGACCCCGGTGACGCGCCATTGGGCTTCCCCGTTCCTTAATTTCATTTCCTCGACATGAAACCACTCTATCGAGTCGAGTCATTCATAGTTTCCATTCTTCGGCAAGGTATCACATCGTTGGGTCCTTGCGTCCACTCTTTCCGTTCTCGACAGGGTACCGCACCGTCAGGCCCTTCTGCCGTCATCCTTTCGTTTTGACTTGCGGGAACTTCATGTAGGGATTTCAGGAGCCGTTACCTTCCATCCTCCATCTACATGTTATTAGGGACTAATGGCATTGAGGAGTGAGTCCGTTCTCACTCCGCACCCCCCAATTCGTACGTGACCAGCTCTGCCGTGGCCCACCTCGTAAGCCCTCACGCTTTCCTCTTGAGCAAGGTAATCAGTGCTTATATGCTCATGCATGGTATTCCATCAGAAGTCGACATCGTCGTCGCTCTCCCTGTGTGTGATTTATCCGTACTCTACGACACTTCATATTCCTTTGTGTGTTCGTCGGTGAACCATTTCACCTGTCGCTACACACATTTCTCACAAACATATATTAGTAGTACTTTCCTCAACAATCATCATTTGATTCATAAATTTGCTACTTCGTTAAGCATTTATAATTTACTCCAACATTAATCATTCATCTAATCAAACATGCATTTCGTCAATAATTACCTTCTTCGTCCTCATCACATGATCAATCATATAGCTAGTCATTAAGAATCATTCATAAGCATATTTTCCATAATCATTGTTAATCGTTAAACACATGTAATCATTCATTTACATCAACTGTCCAGATACATATACTCTAAATAAAATCAAGGAGTTATTTTATTAATGTTTCAATCAGCTGGGTCACTCAATAGGTGTCCTTAATGTCTACAATAGTCTAGGGGCACTACAGGCTCAAACACACAATTTTGGTAAAAGGAAAAATCACATACCTCCATAGATAGGCCTAAAGTGAAAATCCAATCAAGCACAAAAACGACCAACAAACGAGAGCATTCCAGCATCCACTTCTGTAACAAAGTTTAACCTGCACAGAATGAGTACAAGATTAAAAAATTCAGTAGGAAAAAGACTGAAATTATATTAGCCCAAAACTTATGGTATAATTGAAAAAAATCATAAAGAACAATGTGAATTAAGTGACCAGAAACTTGTCAATAGAATGAGTAAAAGAATTCATTTCTATAGTATCTCAATATAGAAAATCAACAGTTGTGCCTTTTTTATTGCATATATTCACTATTGCCAGTAACAACTCAAAAGGAGAAGACAAGTATATCTCATGATCAAAATTAGGTGGGGACAGAATGAATATCTAAGAAACAAAACTTAAACCTTTCGATAAATTTTAATGATATTTGGGCAGCAATTGCGAAAAAAGGCTAAATAGCAGAACAGGTTGGAACGGGAAGAAGATCTAAGAAACTTATATTTGGGCATTTTGGAAAAAGGGCCTAAATAGCACAAAATATTTGAACAAAAAGAAGATCTAAGAAACAAAACCTGAAGTTAAATTTAGTTGATATTAGCACATTCAAAAGCAAGCTTAAGTTATAGCTCTCGACTGGTAACTCACCCGAAGAAAATTCAGTATTTTATTCGAATGCAGATCTTTATAGTCGAACATAATCTTCGTATCATTCTGGATTTCTTCCAGTAAAATATGTAGCTCTTTACTATTTTAAATCCTAGCACAGGGCATTTAATGATCCAAATAATCTTCCACCAAAATTCCTATGGAGGGGAATCCGACAGTTATATTTAAATGTGGACCAATCAGACATTTTTTGTAACCCTCAAATCACGATTTTCAACTGAGATTCAATGATCCGCATTTTAGCAATCTTTAAAAATCCTTCGGTAATCAATTCCTTCCCAGCAACATAGTAATAACGGCCATAGAGGCTGGGATATACATGATTGTATTTGAAATTCTTAAAATCCAACCATGTATATCTGCGAGGGATCCTTGCAAGTTTGCAACTGCATTGTATTCCGGAGAGAATAAGGTATCACATTCCCTTTTGTAAATCGAGCAGATGATAACGAACAACCCATTATCTGTGTAAGCATAGTACTGATTATACCTCCATATTCAAATGTTTATTCTTACTTGTCCTATCTATTTAGGTAATGGTTACTTGGGGTTATACTTAGTTTATAGAATTAGATATGATGAAACCTATACATTACTATAACATGGATAACATCAATGAACGTTGTATCAAAATAATGTACAGTATTAGTCTTGCTTATAACATTTAACCGTTTACTTTTATTACCCAAACAAAGCTTATTGCCATATATAAACTCATACCTGATTACTGGCTCTATAATGCAGTATCATAACTAATAAGCTTATATGGAATTAGAGAATACACTAGCTTACTATCAATCCCGTATAATAAGTGATAAATGTTTTAACTTATGAACACTGATAGCTTGGTCAAGCTTTAATACTAATATCACTTAAAGGTTAGATATAAGCAAGCTGCATATTGAATGAGTTGTAGTATTAAGCTAACCCCTATGTTACTTGACAACTATTTACTAGTACTTATGATTACAATGGTTATAAGAGTTGAAACAATGGACTCCAACTTTACATGTTATATCGTAGTCATTACCCATATTAGCTTATGTGTGATAATTAGGGGAATACACTGTGTTGATACACTCTCAATAGATGTTAATTGTATAACATCAAGCATCATCATTGATTACCAGCTAAGTCTTAAAACCTTTATGCATTACCATTTCGTTAGCAGCTATCAAGTACTAAGCTCGTATTCAGCAGAAAACAATCACGCTAGGAAGACTTTTAACCTATGTCAAACAAACCAGAGATGGATCCAATTCATCCATTAGCTTGTATGCTGATTGTTTGGATTAATAATAAATAATGTAGGTTAAATTAAGTGTATTAAATAAAACTATTATAAAAAGAACTCCCTTTGACATGGGTGTTGTACCTATAATGGTTGGATGGTCAAAATTACAATTGATCATAACAACACTTACACTCTTTATTTTGTCTTATATAACATATCTTTTTTTGGGAGACTAGGTTAAATGTTTGGAATGTTAAAATATCAAAACATGTAGAATTTGAATATGTTATGAGTTGATAGTTGTGCAAATGTAGATATCATATCAAATGGAAAGAGAGGAGTCTTTGAGGCAAAAGCGTAGGAGGTCATCACGGTCATCAGGAATTGGTTAATCGAATGATGATCAAAGGTTTCATGTTTCACCTCAGGATTCAAGCTTATTGTATAGTTCACATTCATCTAATCATCACTGAGGCCAAAGGGGTACAAATGATTCCCCTGTATCTTGTATGGGAGAACGTCGATTCCAACCTTTTGTTGGTATGAACATTTATGTTTTAATACATGTATCAATTGTAATTTTGTGCGTGTTCAAAAAAAATTTACATGTTTAATTTCAACTGTGTTTGTATTTGAAGCATAGCAAGGTTTGAAGAGGCTCGTAATTATACACAGAGGGACGAAGTTAGAGCAAGGAGGATAGATGATGAACCAAATGTGGGTGTAGAGAAAGGTTCGGAAGAGGCTCGTAATTCTACACAGAGGGACAGAGGTCAAGCAAGGACGACATATGTTGAATTAGAGGTGGGTTGTACACCCATAACAACTTATCCATATGATTTACCTGAGGATCTTCCATGGGAAAGTGGTGTTCATCAAACGACTCTTGAAATTTGTAGATCCCACTATGACAAGTTGCAACATGATCTTTCTAGTTTGGATCTCCCTCCAGAGAGCAAACAAAGTCTAGAGATTGTTTTGAGATCATTGCAAAAATTTATTGAGGCATATGAGGATCTCAAACCAACTACGAATGGTTTCGTTGACTTGATGTAGAGGGGAAGGGCACAAGTGATGGGTCCGGACAAGTGGGCTATTGTGAAAGAGAGAGTGACCAAAGAATAGGCCAATTCAATGTTTAACTTCAAAGAAGGCCTAAAGCGAAAAATGTTGAAAGTGCAATATTTCAAGGACCCTGAACTAGCACATCTAATATATGATCGCTTCCTTGTAGCCTATGGTTGGTTGCCATGGAACGATGAGGTTCCTAATTATTTTTCCATTTTTTTATGCGGATTTTTTTTTAAATATGAAGCCAGACTATACCAATGTTCATTCTGACTTTTATGGAGTTGGAAAGGGGCGAATATACGATAAAAAATGTGCTCTTAGAGATCCCACAACTCTTCGACCTCCACCCCAGATATCTCACACACCTAGGCTTGTGGCATTAAAATTGGAGATGGAGCACACGTCCCAACTTGGGACAGCTGCAAGGGATTTTGTTGCCGAAGGTTTAACGTTGGCATTTGTAGGAGTTGATGTGGGATTGGTTCGAGAGAGGGCTCGAGCCACTATTCGTCAAAATTTTGTTTACAAAACGAATGATGAGGTAGATGGAATGAGCATTGAAGATCTCAGGGCTTATGCTAAGTTTTGTCGCGATATAGCTTCGGATGTCCTATCCAATGACACATCGAGTATAGGAGAGGTTTGTTGTTTATGTACTTACAATCTATTTAATTTTTTTATTCATTTTTAATTGAACTTTTTGTTACATTATATCTATGGCATTATGTGTTTTTTTATGTATAGTAATAAATACATTACGTAAATGTTTATTGGTTGTAGTTCTCTAGATTATTGAATGAACATAATTTTCGACTCTCCTGTAGTGAAAATGTAGAAGAGAATTAGGAGAGGTATATTTATTATTTACATATTTATATTTATGTTTGAAAGATATTTTATGCTTTTTTTGAATTTTAATTTATCTATGTATCTTATTGTTAATGCGACTTATCCATGCAGGTTCCTTTAGATTCCAACTTTTTTGATGATTTTCCATCTCTTGTGAGCTCATGATTTTAATTTTTTTTGTTTCGGTTTTAAGTGAATTGTTTAATTTTAGTTTATTTTTCTTGCACAATGTTTTATTTATTAACAAAATTTAAATTTTAGGGAACACAAGAACATATGCAAATTGGTGGTGAGGATATAGGTTCTTTGATAGACGTGGATATTGGCACTGACGTAATTTTGTTAATAATTGAACTATTCTTTTCAATTTTTCTTATAAGTTTAATATTTTGTTTTTTGAATTTAGTCCCTAATTGTTTGAATAATTTATGAGATTCATAATTTTCTTTTATACATGTTGCAGGTTGGGTCTCTTCCAGGCAAAGGGAAGACCCCAGTGGATGATAGTGGTGGACTTTCATTCATAGGCACTGAGGTAATTTTGTTAATAATTGAACTATTCTTTTCAATTTTATTTGTATAAGTTTAATATTTTTGTTTTTGAATTTAGTTCCTAATTGTTTGAATAATTTTTGAGTTTCAAAATTTTCTTTTATACGTGTTGCAGGTTGGGTCTCTTCCAGGAAAAGAGAAGACCCCAGTGGATGATAGTGGTGGACTTTCATTCAGAGAATGATTTATATTGGTCTTTTTTTTGTTTTTCCATACTACCATATTGCATACATCTTCATGTTGATACATATGATGTAGCTATTTTGGAGATCTAGGAAAAAAATTTTGGATTATATATGTACATTGAATTCACATGTTCAGGAACCCTTTTTTTGGATTATATACATGTACATTAATCATGACATATATTCTGTACTTGCTTTGAATGATTTAACCATTTTTTTTGGCTAATTGCATAGCATACGTTGTGTAGTAAATGCTTAGAATATGATTTTGCATGATGTTCATGAATGTATGTTCAATCTTGAAATGGTTTTAAAATATATTAGTACACATGTTTTAATGTTTAAACTATTTTATTTTATGAATAATATATTTGAATTTTTTAGGGCATATATTTGAATTTTTGAGTGCAAATTTAAAAATCTATGAGTGCAAATGTAAAATATTTTTAGTGTACAGATGTAAATAAAGTTTAGTGAAAGTTTCAACTCTCTTGGTTATCTTTTAATATATGATCTTGGTTTCAACAATAAATTTGAATTTCATATAAATGATAACTTGAATCTTATATAAATGATTCATGCTTGCAATTTTTAACTAATGATTCATATGTTCAATATACGGTCAATCTTGAAATGGTTTTAAAATATTTTTTTTAGAGAAAATTGATATAGTTTGCACTCTTGAAGCTTTTTTATTGAATTTCATATATGCTAGCCTTAAGTTTTGATAGGTGCAATCTAAAGTTATAAATTTTAAGACCTGTAGGATTTAATCCTTGAGTGCAGATATAAAAATCTATGAGTGCAGATGTAAAATATTTTCAGTGTTGAGATGTAAATAAAATTTAGTGAAGGTTTCAATCCTTTTAGTTGTGTGATAATATATGATCTTGGTTTCAACAGTAAACTTGAATTTCATATAAATGATAACTTGAATCTTATATAAATGATTCATTCTTTCAATTTTTAACTAATGATTCATATGTTCAATGTTCAGGTACCACACTTTTGTTAGTTGGTGAACTATAGATGATGTTGAAATCATGGAAAATGGGGATTTAACGATTTTTTGTTTTTAATCATAAGCAAGGATTCCATGATTGTGAAGCTTATGCTAAATTAGAGCAATGATTTTAGACAACAATTTGATGAATTTTCATCTATTTGTTGTAAATAACCACTGCTCTCATTTAGCATAAGATTTACAATCATGGAATCCTTGTTTGTGATTAAAAATCAAATGATCGTTATCTCCATTTTCCATGATTTCAGTTATGTGAACTTAACTAGTTATTTTGAATTCCATCATCATATAAAATCATATCTTCAAATAACCTAGATCAAATGGAACTAAATTCTATTTACACAAGTGATATTATCCTTGTGCATGTATCATTTATTTAAAAACCATACGTTAGCAAAGTTCTAAAAAACTCATGGATCATATTATATGAATTGTTCATCCCACCACAAAGCAACTAATGGATCAAGAATAATAATTTCCCATTATTAAATACAATAGAAAAGCATGAAATGGATCAGATTAATACAAAATCTAGCCGATTTCCTGGTGATTCCTCACTGGAATCATTCAGTCAAAAGTAAAGATTCGGGGCAGAGTGTGGGGACAACCACATCCGTTATCTGATACCTTAAGTGGTCTAATAGACATATGGGGACCCGAGTAAAGTACTCTAGACAAACTTTAAGATGAAATTACACATTAAAGACCACACATATTACCCTAAAATTCTTCAAATTCAATCAAGATCAAATGGTTTTAATTATACAACTACATATCGAAATTGATAAGGATTCCAATTTAGGATTTCCTTCACATACTTAAATACTGGATAGATCCCTCAATATAATGGACTCAAATAGCTTAATCTAATACTTGTAAAATTACATTTGTATTCAACATTCCATATAGCTGAAATATAACATTTTTCAACTTTTTCCAACTTTTATTAAAGTTCTCATTACCAAATAATTATCGAACTGATTTCAACCTGCTAAAATACAATCATTTAAACTCTTATTCTAGTTCCCATTCAAGGTCATAGTCATAGTTCAAAGAAAAAAATATATTGTAAACAACATTTGACATTCACAAAAACATCGATCAATTCATTTTTTATATAGTTAAAAACATCGCAATGGAATGCCATCCTCAATTATCCATTCATGGTTATATTTGGACAGTTTCCATTTTCTAGTTTTTAATTTTTTTTTCGATGGAACTTGTACCCATTTTATTCGAGATGCACATACTAAATGACTATATTGACAACATATAACATCAGGTTCATAATCCTGAAAGTAGAAATATTTTTTTGTCATATGGGTTTGCTGAAAAAAAATAACCTTTTAAAATGATGGATCCTCTCTTGTATGTAAATCCTTTGTCATCGTAGTCCTCCAATAACTTCATCTTTCCTTCAGTGCATCACAACAAATAATATTTCACATTTTTGTTGTTGTCTAAAGGTGCAATCACAACAAAAACATCTCCTATGCAAATTACAATTGGCATCAGGTTTTTTAAATCAAATAAATTGACTATACACATAAGGTGATGGACACCAATGAACAATCAACAAAGAAGTTGTAAGTTCATTACCTTCTCTAACAAGATTTTCCCCTTCGGATTAATCTTTCCAATGTTTTACGTAGTTGTTCGTTAGGTTTTCACAAACTTCTATAGATTCAACATTTTCAGTGCAAATATGACAAAAGCATGATTGCTTTCTACTGTCAAATGCAAACACGTTTTGGAAAGATTTTGTTTGAATATAGTGTAAATCTCTAGTCCCATGTATGGTGCTAGCCTCGTATGGAATTGATCTATCTATATCTTGGATTAGAATAAACCAAAAGAACATACACAATAAATGATAAATCACAAAGGACAACTTTTAATGTTAGTGTACATATACTTAAATGATAGACTTGCAAATAACAT
This sequence comes from Larix kaempferi, assembly GCA_027924585.1. NCBI lineage: Eukaryota > Viridiplantae > Streptophyta > Pinopsida > Pinales > Pinaceae > Larix > Larix kaempferi. The sequence continues at coordinate 313,368 of BSBM01000763.1, read as the reverse complement.
TTTTTAAATTGACAATTAATATAAATTAAAAAAATCGTGTACATACCTACGCACATCTTTTGATTGTTGATTATAATCATGGCTTAGATGTAATTTACACCATTAGACAACCTCTGCAGCTGAATGAAATCATGCAGAATAATTGTATATTTGTCATATTCGAAGTGCTCTTTTTACGCATGCTCCCGCACCATCATGTTCACCTTTTCCATGTCCAGTTTAAAAGAAATTCCAACGATGTTTAATGTTCAATGCTTTATGAAGTCGACATAGCCAAAAAAATGATCGTGGAGATTTAAATTTTCTCGCACATCTATCCGACCATATCCAATGTTCATTGAATTTAACTTCACGTCCTTTTAGTGAATCGTATAAAATATGTTCAATACAATGCTGAACAAAATGCATATCGTGTGTACGATCATCACTGATATAAAAGTGATATTCTTTAATCACATCTCAATTGTCACACGTGATTTCAATGCCATCAACATCTTGTTGAGAATGTGTATATAGAATATGGACAAATATTGAAACTTGGTCAGAATGATAGTATTCACTTTGTATCTCTTTTTGTGTAGCAAATGTGTAGTTTTCTGCAAAATCAACCACATACAAAATTGTTTCGGGTGGAAAAATTTCATGAGACTGCTTGAATTGAAGGTCTTGCCATCATGCTCTATGTGAATGCTTAGTGTATTTATAATTTCACTTTCAAATTTCTTCAGAAAATCTGTCACAAATATTTTATCTTCTCGCAAATCAATTCATTTGGAATGTGCATCACTAGAACTTGTAGCATAATTGTTGTATTCATATCTTCTCCAATCAATGGTTACATTGATAGTGATTGATCATTATCAATAGGATATTTATTGCAGAATAAAACTAGATTTCCACAACGATGACAATGTTTCCCATTGACACATTTTTTATTATAAAATACTTGATTGTGATCTCTCTCACATAGAATTTGAGATATGAATTCATGTATTGTGGGCAGAGGTGGTGAATTTGTCCAAAACATTTTACCAAATTCAAGAAATGTGTCATAATATAATTCAAATTGCATATGATAATGCAACAACATGTGTCATGTATAGTAATAGGTCTAACATACCATGGTTTTTGTTTGGGAAATGTAGTGATTGACATATTAATTCCATGATGATCCTCCTTGAATTTATTGAAAAATTGTACTTGTGTCATTTCCATTATATGTTTTGGACGAATTTCATATACATTTCGTGATACTCATTGTCATATCACATCCCTTGAATTTGGTGAAACTCAAGCATGTGTCAACCAATATTTATGTACAATATCTTTAACACTTTCTCCCATTCTATCTTTGTAAGGATGTCTATAAATAATTGCCCAAAAAGCAAGTTCATCATTTTCATCTATTTGCATTCTGAATTTGTTATGTTTGTATAATGTCCTTCTTGAGGTTCCTATTATTTTTACTAGTTGTGTTGTCAAATGATTTTGTCTAGTACTAGGTGAAATAATTGCTGTTTGAATTGCTCTACGTGCAACTGTGGTATCTTTCTTCCTGGATTTTCCAAATTTTTTTATTGCATCACTTATATTATCTATCACATTATGTTTCAATTTTGACTCTTTTGTCTCCTTGTGAATACCCAATAATGTCGTAGCAAGTTTTAACTTCTTGGACACTAATAAACATCTCGAAATTTGTGCTTGTCCTACTATTGAATATTCTTTGAGAATATCATCATAAATTTGCGTAGCACGATATCGTGCAACATGTATGGCTATTTTTTCTCCATATTTGTTGCAATCAATGTCTTATAACATTTCATCATCAATGGTGAAAGTACCTATACATCAGGTTAAATTTAATTTAACATATATACAAAAATACAATTCATTATAAAAAATGAATTTGGAAAATACATGATATATACATACTAGGTCCAATTTCTGCATCTTGAACTTGATCTTCAATATTGACTTCATCAACATTAGTATGTAAATCACTATTTACATTTTCAACAATGGTCTCTTCAAATTCAATTTGCTCTTCTTGTACTTTATTTTTATTTTCCATTTCATCAATATTATCATGTAAATCTGTATTTATATCTTGAATAATTGTCTCTTCTGTTTCTACAACCCTTGCTTTTTTGGCTTGATATCTGAGTTTTTGTTTTTACCTATGAGCATCATCATCATGTTTACGATCACTTTTGCTATGGAGGTTTCTCTTATTTCCCATAATTGTTTAATATATAGAGGTTATATTAAATAATCATCACTTTATAGTAAGAAAATAAAAATTTAAGATTTAAAAATAGTTACAAAATTTATAAAAACATGAACTGAAATTTACTTCACCTTATCAAAATATTATAAGAGTCCTTTGAAGAAAAACTCCTTGGAAAGAAATTTCCTTTGAAAAATACCCTTGAAAAGAAATAAGAAATCTCTTTGCAAAGAAATAAAAAACTCTTTGGAAAGAAATCTCCTTTGAAGGAAAAATATTTGGAAAGAAATAAGAACTCCATGGCAATAAATCTCCTTTGAAAAAATCCCTTTGAAAGAAAGAATAACACTTTGTAAAGAAATCTTCTTTATAAAAACCCTTGGGAAAAAACCCCTTTAAAAAAAACTTTGGAAAAAAAACTTCTTTGAAAAAACCACTTGGAAAAATACCTTGGAAAAAAAACTCCTTTGCAAAAATACCTTGGAAAAAAAAACTCCTTTGCAAAAATACATTGGAAAAAAACTCTTTAAAAAAACCCTTTGGAAAGAAATAAGAAGGAAAAATACCTTGGAATAAAAACTCATTTCCAAAAATACTTTGGAAAAAAAAACTCCTTTGCAAAAATACCTTGGAAAAAAAACTCTTTGAATGTACCCCTTCAAAAGAAATAAGAAGGAAAAATACCTTGGAAAAAAAACTCGTTTTGCACTCCTTGAAAGAAATGTCCTTCGAAAAATCTATTCAAAAATATTTTATAGAGACATCTACGAAAATAAAAGATGCGAAATAATGACTCTATTTAGTTTTATTTATACAATTATAAATAATCTAATATTTTTTTTTCCGGCCGACGAAAAAAATTTTGCGTTTTGTTTTTTGGCTGAAAACCCGTTGGTATTTTGAACGGTTCGGTAACGGAAAATCATTATTCGGCTGAATACTATCTGAGACCTGAAAACTTCACAGTTCTTCACAGTTTTTAGGTTTCTTCATTTTTGGAAGGTAAATATAGTCCCCTACACTACAAACCGACTGTCTGACTTGATAATATTAGTTTCATCATTGAATCTACTTTCTGTAGCTATAGATTTTGTTGTGTTTAGGTGAGATCTGATAATTTTTATTTTTATTTTGTTAACATGTGTCTAGTTTGGTTTCATCTCTTTCAAAATGCAGTGAAATGAAAAATCCATAACTTTAAAAATACACCACCAAAAAAATTGAAACAAATATGGTGTAGTTAATTGGAGTGTCTACTTCAAAAGGGTATTCTTAGATTTTTTAGTTTTATAGTAAATTGAGAGAAATGTTCCGTCACAGAAAACATGTTCAATATCGACAAGCTTTCCCCATTGATTACAAACATGTTCAATATCCATTGGTTACAAACTTATAGTCATGTATTAGTACATTGTGTGTATATTTTCGTAGCATATTTGGTTTTTTCAAAACACAATTTTAACAATGATTTTAGGTCCATCACAAAACATGACTTTTTTTTAGTCCTTTCATTTTATAAGAACATATTGTCAAACATTTTCCAAATTGACATATCAAATCTCAATAAATAAAAAATGAAAAAATTATGAATAGAAAGCTAACATAATTCTCTAAAAGTTTTATTTTTACTGAAAAGTGAAATTCTAAACAAAAATACCACTTTTGTTCTCCCAAAGTTGAAAAACATGAAAAAATCAGATTTATTTTCTCATAAGACCCCCCAAAATAGACATCCATCTTCATGGATTCACCCATACCATACCTAATGAAATTAAGGAGAATTAAAACATTTAGTTTCCCAAAGTCACCACCTATCACCGAATCATCTTGCAAGACTAGTGAGGTAAATCATCATCCATGTGTGAAGGGTTTCCTCCTGAATATATTAACTTGCTAATTATTAGTGGAATTGTTGGGGAGAGAAAGTATGATAACAAAAACAACCACATGTCATCATCAGATTGTACAAGGTAGTGACTTGTAAATCATTGTGGGTTGATGGAGGGTTTTCCTCAAGATGGTTATGCCTTGCCTATGAAACATGATAGTGTGAATGGTCTTTAGCTCATGATGCAAGACCTATAGATAAGAAAAACCTGGTGCTGGATACATAGCATATCAATCCAATATTGGCGATTCGTTTTGGAGGAAATCATATATCCAAAATGAAATATAATTGTTTGAAGGATTCCCACATGGCTCAATATTGGTGCGTGTGTGGAACTGATGTAAAATCATTGTGTAAGTCATTGTAGAATCATCTGAATGACCTAGAGGAAGGAACCCAAATTTGGGTGTGGGAGGCTCCATGGAACAAAAATATCGTGCTTGTTGGCTTCCATCAAAATCAAATGCCAAGTGTTGATGGTCTCTCCTTTAATAAAATTGCTTAATCAGGTTTGAAAGATGCACTAGAAGTTGGAAAATTTTCTGCTTATCTCTCTAATCATTCAAAGTTTCTCTAAAATGGATTACCTTCATATTTCAAACTATCTTTAGATCCCATTCTAAAATAATTATGCAATTTTCAATTCCTTAGAGCCATGCTTTTCGAAATGGATAAATAGATGGGAATCAAACTTGATTAAGATTTAATGGAAGATACCTTAAACAAACCACAATACCCAAGATCAATGTTCAATCTCAAATATCAATCAGGATGGTTAATGACAAGTAATCTCAATTCAATCTAAGAACAAAAAATAGAAGATTGTAGATTCAGTAGGCTTCTAACTCATTTAAATGATCCTAATTTCTCAAATTTTGTTATCACTTAAAGTATAGCTATAGTAGGATACCTTATCAGAGCCAAGAATCTCCATGGAGCGGATACAAAAAAAATTACAAGAATATCCATGGAGCTTATACAAATATAGTTACAAGAATATGCATGGAGTTGTAAGAAAAAAATATTACAAAAGAATGCAAAAAAAGTTACGATGTAATTTTTTTTTTGTGCATTTTCTTTGTAATTAGTTTTCTTCATTTTTATTCATGTCTTCATGCCCATAACTTACTTGACCCAATCTATTTAATTTGTACTATGATTTGCATCCTAAATAAAATCATTATGATTTGGACATTGCACATCATTCACTACAAGAAAAAGGACATTTTAGCCTCACATTAGCACCACTATTTGTTAAGGATTTAGAAAATCCTCAATTTTAAAATACTGGTGCGAAAGTGGTGATAATGTGGGGATACACAAGTGGTGGTAAGTTTTATGGTGCAAAAGTGGTGTTTGTAAAAAAATTAATTTTGGTGTTAAATGAATATGTGGCATTCCATGGTGTATGGTGCAAACCACCAAAACCAATCCTAGGTGGATTGAGATTTTGTGATGCGAAACACCAAAACCAATCCAACATGGATTTAGAATTTCTGGTGCAAAACACCAAAATAATAATAATTATTATTGTTTTATTACTTAATATACACAAACTTATATATGGTTCAAAGCACCATAAAATAACAAGTGGTGCAAAGCACCATAAAATAATAAATAGTGAAAAAAATATAAATCACACACACATATATATGATTAGAGGTGGAAGAAGCAGGGCTAAATTAGAGAGAATTTAGGTAAAAGGAGCAGGGCTCAATGTTTTAGTTATGATTACAAGAAGTTTAATGATATCTCTATGTTCCTATTCCTTGCAATATGCTTATTGTTTTTAGTTAAGATTTCAGAAAATTTAATGTATTCTTACCTCCCATTTTCGTTAATTGTTTTTACTTAAGATTTCAGAAAATTTAATGTATTCTTACCTCCCATTTTCATTATATGCATTGTGAAGATGCATAAATAGTTAACAAAACTAATGGCGGTATTATATATAGTTGATTGGATTTACAATTCTATTATACATTTATGATTGTATGACATAGATGACCCTTAGCAAAAATAATCCAGATTGGATAAATTGGTAACTAAATGTAGGTAGGGAAGTAATCCATAATTTTGCCCATATGCCGAAGTCATATTTACATGGCTTTTGCACGGTAGAGATACTCTCAGGGAGTAGAGTATACCAATATCTCATTAAGAGAAAGTAGTCAAGGAGAAATAAACAATATTATTTCATATATAAGAACGCAAATGGTCAACTAAAAATCATGGATAAACCATTTCCATTAAAGAATAAAGTTATTTCATATCAAATAAAAAACATGGATAAACCATTTACATTAAAGAATAAAGTTAGACTTTGTATTGAAAAGTCCTTACAAAAATTACGTGAATTTTATTCTTACTCATGGAAGAAGAACCAAACACAAATTGAAAGAAATAAATCTATTAAATAATTAAAAAAATTAAACACAAATTAGTTATTGAATAATTAAAAAATTAAACACGAATTATTTTTTTTAAAGATTCAAAAACAAAAATAAACTTCTTTCATTTAATATCATAGATAATAATTTCAAACATTGTATGGCTATGTGTTTCACTGATATCAACAATATTGTAGAGATTTGGGAAAGTGACTTAAATTTATTTCTCATATTAGGAAAAAAATCATTTATACTTATTGTATAAAAGTAAAATATTATAATTTATTAATTATTTAAATTTTAAATAAATTCAAAGAATATTTGAATCTTATTCATAGATGAAGTATATTGTTTCTATTTTTAAATATAATATAATTTATATATGTTTACATTCACAATGTATGTGGTAAAGTATAAATATTGATTTTGATAGCATGTTTTTTTTTTATAGTTTTCATTCCAAAGATTAAATATATAAAAAATTATAAAACTAATCACATGTCTCTAAATTTAAGTTGGCTATATTATAAAATATATTTAAATATATATCAAATTTCAATTTCAATTTTCATTTATATATTCTCGCATTTTAAATAAATATTTTGATCAATAGTTACAAAACAACCAAATCTTTGTGTATTAGTTATTCTTTCCTTGTTTGGTCTATAAGAGAGATATATATTAAAAATAAAATCATTACATTTTAACAATAACCATTTTACTTCATAATCAATAATAATAGAACTTTTTGCCTACTTTCCTATTTGGCCTTTCAATGCATTCTTTCACATGTATTATAAATGAACATGATTATTACTTTACTACAATTCACCATTTTGATGGTGTAAATATATTTTTTTTAATTTTTTGGATGAGATGATTTCAATGTGGTAATTTTTTAAGCAACATTGTTTTGATGCAACCAGTGTGATTACGACCATATATCCACCTTAATGTTTAATAGAGTCAAAGTTAAGATGGATCTATGTTGATCTAACTACAATATTACAAGGCTATATACTTGAGTAATATCCACAATATTATAGAGATTTGGGAAAGCGACTAAGATTTGTTTCTCATATTAAGATTTGAAAAACAAATTATTTATTCTTATTATATATATATATAAATATATATATAATTTATTAATTATTTAGACTTCAAATAAAAAAAACGAATATATTTAAGTTTTATTTAGTAATGAAATATATTGTTACAACTTGTTGGAAACAACCTTTTTAATATAAATACATATTTTAAAAATGGATAGATGGAGTATATTATTTAGACGTTTAGATATAATATAATTTATATATGTTTGCATTCACATCCTACATGGTCAAGTATCAATATGGATTTTGACACCATGTTTACTTTCTACAATCCGAAGTGAATGAGATGTGTCACATCTCAAATGAAATATATAAAATATTATACAATCACACATATCTCGGGCTCTGTAAATTAAAACTGAATGGATTGCAAAATACATTTATATAAATATACATCGAATTTGAATTTGAATTTCCATTCAAGCATCCTCATATTTTAAATAATATTTTGATAAATAGTTACAAAACAACTAAATATGTGTGTAATAGTTAATATTTCCTTATTTAATATAAAAGAGAGACATGTATTCAAAATAGAATCATTTAGATTAAGAATAAGTATTTTACTTCATAATGAATGAATGAATGGAATTCTTGCCTATTTATAGGATTCTATATTGTAATAGTTGGCATGTGGATGATTGTGATGGAAAATATATATGGTTATGCATTGTTAATGTAATAATAGAACAATAAGTTATATTAGTTTTGTGATAATTGTAAATTAATCAATAATTGGATAAATTGCAAGTATTACACTTCATAATTAATTAAATAATGCAAATTTTTCCTATTTTGTCTTTCAATGCATGATTTCACATGTATTATAACTGAACATGATTATTACTTTATTACAATTCGCCATTTTGATGGTGTAAATAATTTTTTTTTTGAACAAAATGATTTAAATGTGGTAATTTTTGTTTTTAAGCAACATCATTTTGATGCAAGCATTATAAACTCATATCAAATATAGCTCTATTAAGCACAAAGAATGATCAAATCCCTTGAGGTGCAAACATTTCCTCAAGTTTAGGAATCTAAAAGGGGTTTGCATCTCAATGGAATAGATCCTTTTCAGTGCTTGATAGAGCCAGAGTTAAGATGGATCTATGCTTGTATGCTACATTTGGGACTTCATGCCTAGAGTTACTACCCCATAATGCACTTGTATGCGAGAAACATATTTAATGCTTAAGAAGCAAGGATTCTTTTAGGAAAGTATGCACACCAATAGTTTTTCCTATAAAGAGATTGATATGTTTAACCTTGATCCTATTAGAGGTAATGTTGCATTATGTTGGCTCATATTTAGTACCAAGATTATAAATTAGGTTACCAACAGTAAACCTATGAGCATCAGCATTTTCAACATCCTAAAAGGATAAATTCTCACTTGAGGTCCTGACAGGGATTGCAAAGACTGAAATTAGGAAAGGAAATTGCATAGGTTCAACATAACCATTCAACATTCACAATGATATAATCGTATACATCTAGAGATTTATGCACAATAAATAATTTAGAAATAGAAATTAGAATAATAGTATGTTCATTCTTCATTCATAAACATAGGTATTTGCATCATAACTCACAAATATATATTCAAAATGGGGACTAACATCAACTAGAAACAATCCCATGTCTTTCCTCTTTATACAAAAATGACACAATTATGTCCCTTACCAACTATTTTTTTAACTAATCTATTTACTTACATTAACAAACTAACAATTATACAACGGAGATCGATTCTTTACATTATCGCATAGTATTACTAAAAAAATAGAGTAATGTTAATTATAGCACTAACAGGCCCCCAACGCTATGTTGGGATTTCCCTTGAGCCCATGCTTACTCTCCAGAATTCATGTGTTGAATCGATGAGAGTGCCTATTTCAATTTCTCTGCAAACTCTAAAAACTAACTATCCAATTGCTCCATAGATTGCAACAGAACCTCAAAATATTTTTGAAAGTTCACTTCTTGTTCCTTTGTTGTATATTTTTTATTGGGGTGCACAGTTTCATCCAACTCAATAGCTTTATGGGACTTCTGATGAATATGTACAATGTTTACATACAACTTATTAGATTTCTCTTCTAATTTCATAACATGAGTAGTCACCTACTACTAATTTGTCTTAGCCATATTAATATTCTTTGTGAGGCTAGAAATTCCAGTCATAACTTCATTCTTGCATACATTGGAAACATTGCTAAAGAATACTTTTTAGTTTTAACTTTTTCTTCCCATGAATTAACATGCTTCTCTTTCTCTTTTACCTCACGCACTTCTTGTAAATGAATCCAACCATAAATATAGTGTTTAGCAATTTTGAAATATTTTGTATTGTGTTATTTTCTTTATCAAATGTAGCCTTGGCCTCAAAGATATGCTGCTTCAATTATAGTTGCTCCAGTGTCTCCATCTTGGAGAGCTTCTCCTTGAGTGTCTCATTATGTGCCTACAATGCTTCAATCAATACTTTAATATATTCACATCTCTCCATAGTTGTGGTGGATGGAGTTTATCCTTGACACAATTCCAAATGCAACCCCTCCACTGTTATAGTGAAATAATATCGCTCATCAACGATATTTGCATGAACCTGTTGAATATCATTGTATACTTTACTCAAATCCAAATGTCATGCAATCATTTACTCTATCGGCATTGCAATGTACTCTTGTATTTTTTGGATGGAAACCTGTGACAAATATATTTCTGTTGTAGAAATTTCTTTCTACGGATAAAAATAAGTCCTCTTGGGATCAATTAGGTCCCTAGACACCTACCCAATATAGAAACAAAACAAATGGTGATCTACTCTCCTATATCAAGCACTTACATGAACTTTTAACATGGAAGGAAAGGGAAAGATATAGGTATTACCTCCAACCTGTAGGTTGTCTTAGCTCCAGTTCCAAGCTTGATATTCAAGGATCGAACCTATTAAACAGGACAAAGGACCAAAATTTCCAAGAAAGTAGATGTATTAAGATACATCTAATCTACAACATACCATGCATCAATATAACAAGAAACAAGACATGAGAGAATATGCCAAGTTATCCTTAAGAAAGCCAAAGATGTTGATTACAATGTTGTACCTTTATTTCTAAGATGATAGCATCTCCTTCCAAGCACTCCAACATCACCCTTGCAAGACTTATGGGATCATAATGACCTCCTTTATGAGTGTTTCCCAATCATAGGATCATAATTTTGGTGCTTGCAATAAATCCTCCATAGCTCATGGACGACTCTCTTTAAGTAGGATTTGGGACACCAACCACTAAGAGGATATTATGGATCTAAGTGAGGAATATGTGGATCAAGGATATAAACCATACCAAGGAGGGAATGTGAGATAAGATTCAAAGGGGGACCTCATCCCATGAAAATATCCTCGAGATCCAAGATCCAAAATCTAAGGAAAAGGGTTATTTAGGGATTTTCGCACCCCTACAACCGAACAAAGCACTAAAATGTTGCAATTTTAGTGCCCCCATAGGCATGCAAAATGCGAGAATCAGAAATTTTTGCTCCTTGCACCACTAGCAGTGTGCGAAAATATCTCTAGGAGCCCAAACAGTGGGTTAGGAGAAGTGATTTTCGACCCATAAGTTGTTGGATTTTCTTCGAATTGTGACTAAGGAAGGGACCAACATCATAAAAAAGGTCCCTGACACCCCTAGGAGGCACAACCATCATGTTTCTCATGGTGATATGACATGAAGAATCTCAATGGTACATAGTGTGACAATTTGAGGTGTAACAATTTCAACCCTAGGTTATTTTACTACCATTGTTGATGATCCTTTTATTTGATTATGTATCACTATGCTAGGGGAAATTCTTATACATCTTATTGCAACAATTTTTCTACTCTTACTCTCCTACATAGTATTATCAATCTGCATCTCCAAACTTTCTCATGAGGAGTCACCAATATTCAACTTACCTTAACTTACCCAATTGTTTAGTAGACATCACTTGCAATGATTGTTGCACTTGCAAATTGGTCTGAATTGAACCAATTATATGTTGTAACTCTGTCAATTGTATTGTTGAAGTCCACTTCTCCCAAAACAATTGTGTTTTAATCTGCTTCTCCTTTGATGTTCCTGCTTATGGAATTTCTGTGTGTGTATCCATTGGTTCTTCTTCTATAATTACGTAGGACAACAATGTAGTCTAATTTTTCTTGTGCACCACAGGTGCCTCCTCAATTTTTTCATGAGGGTACCCACATGAAGCTGGTACCCAAAATGGCCACAACAACAGCGTGTGAGCGAAAAAAACAAAGCGACGTGCATGCGCATCCAAATGTGTGCACGTGTCGCTGCTTAGGCAATGCCAAACGTCCACGTGGACAAAAGGGGCATACACGCGTCGTCGACACATGCGCACAAAATGGCGTGCACGTGTCAATGACGCGTGCGCGCTCCTGTTTTTTATAAAAAAAATAGAGCTCAAGGGTTTGTCATTTTCGACAAACCCATGAGCGCACAGAGCATCCCGCAAGCACACAGTGGCACGTCGCGATCACGTCCTAGAGCACACCAACACCAACAAATCTCCCTACACCTCCTTGCCATCCATTTCTCTAGGTAGGTGCTCCTGAAAGCACAAATTTGTTGTTTTTTTTTTAATTTTTTTTTCCAATTCAATTTTAATTTTTAAAAAAATTTACAATCCATTAAAAAACCAAGAAAATTTCATTGCAGGCCATCTACACCTCACAAGATGTCAAATACACCTGAACCATCCGATGAAACCAATGAAACCCGACCTTCAGAAGACAACATGGGAACCGACAATGAACCGAATGAAAACCCTGAACATCAATTACACCAAGATTTAAATCAATTGAGGGCACTAAGTAATGAATTGAATAGCACTAAGGAACCCTCTTGGATTTCCTTGGCTTCATCACTGCAAAAAATGATTGAATCAATCAATATTGCACGCACTGAGATAACAAACTTGAGCCAATACAGGGTTTGAATGAGGGAACACTACTCCACTGGGTTGTCTAAAGAGCAGATAAAAGACCTCAACATCACCAAAGCCCAGTTGTATAGCAAGTTCATAGTTCCCTCGACAGGACAGCCTCCAACTATGACAAAGCCTCGGGTTTGCATGGACTGGTGCATTTACCAGCCATGGAGAGATAACTAGAGAAAGAGGTGGTTCATGGTGTTTGACAGGCCCCTGTGCAACAATTTGGATGTCCCAAACTATTTCCTTCAAAAATTGTGGGCTGATTTTGAGCTAGGGTACCATGTCAACTATTTTGACATCACTGAGTTTTAGGGTGTCGGTCTTGGCTTTGCCCAAGATCGACCTCAGGTGCACCGCAACCCACTTAGAGGACATCCTGCACCAAGGAGAGAGCCAAACCCCCCTCCTTAGCCACCCGGGTTTGGTAGCAGCCGAGATGAGATTCATGACTCTGTCAGACATGCCACACATGACTTGCTTAGACATACCAAATTTGTGGCCATGTCTTCAGAGAGCTGGGAGGACATTGATGAGACACAAACAGCTACACAGTCTATGGGTGGTGGCCGAGACATGCCGGGTACAGGTGGAACCTAGGCATGGCCTTCTAGCTCTACTGGAACAATGACACATCATTGTTCTCACTGTGGTCATTCTTTCCATGGTGATACGCAGCAGCATGCCACAGGGAGCTTCATGGATAAGGTTTGCTATTGTTTTATTTAATGTTCAAGTATTTGTTGTATTTTATTTGATATCGTATTGTTTAATATATTTAACTTTGAATTACACATTGTTTACTTTATTTGTTTTAATGTACAGTTCTTCGAGGCCGGGTCTCCATCCCCCAGGTGGCAGGACGTCGGTTCCTTTGACCTCGATGGAGCCATGGCAGCAGCAGAGGATATTGTGGCACCATACACACAGGTAATGTCATCACTTTGAATAATTAGATCCTGTTACCAGTAATTTGTGTTCAGTAATTACAAATTAATTAGCACTGAGTAATTACCATATTATCATCGTATTTTACAGTAGTGTTTATCATATTGTCTAAATTATTTGAGAGCTATAAATTCCTATAATCCAACCAAACATAAATGAAACATTATAAAACATGAAAACCTAAGAAAACTAGAAACATTTGTCCATGTTCACTTTAGGCATCCTAGACCTCTAATGATTATACAAATGGGAGAGAAATTTCAAAAATATGTCATTCTTACTTGACCAATGATGAGCCCGCAGTTGGGGTTTTGGTGATGCCCGTAGTGTCCTTCATCCTCAGACTACCATCCAATGCTTGCTTGCTCTTCCTGTGTTTTACCAATGCCATGTGTGTTATTGTTGCTTTGCCATTTGTCACCATGTCATCCAAGTTATATTTGCCATGTACTCTCCTTGTCCAAATCATCTTCAAATGACCACAATATGGGTCATTTGACTCTTGGCTCAATAGGTGTGCCAATGGCTCCAATGCCTATCACTTTGTCCACCAAATCAACCTTTGTTGCGATGCCCTTATTCTATGTGTTCTTCAAGCTTAAACTTTGAGAATATATTACCATGGTAATTATCACTTGCCCTTGTATTCTACTAATAGGTTCTTTTAATGGTAAAGGTGGTCAAATCACTTCTATTCTTCTGCTAACTTTGTTGCATCAATTGAGTTCACTAATATGTTGTACTTGTCACTTTTGCATCCACCGAGACCAATAGGAAAACTATTTATTTCTATGAATTTTCACTACATTGTGCAAAACTCTCGGGAAAAAGAGAATCATAGTGGCCAAGCTTCTAGAAAGTCAAGAACCTGATGTTTCTCATGTCCTTATTACCCTAGTTTATTATCAAGGGATTTCTAATTTATTCTAATATTTGTGACTGAACGTAATCATACTACTACTCCTAGAACATGCTATTAGGAAAGACATATAAACAATGGAAAACAACTTATAACATGTATTGTCACTAAAGTTTTTGAAAATGATGTAAGGCCCATGAGGAAGAGCGATAATCTTACAAATATGGTCTATGGGGCCTTGCTATTATCTTGATTCAAATACAACTTGGTAAAACATTTGGCATCAAGAATACTCATTTAACTCATTTCACTCAAGATTTCTATGATTTCAATCAAGTGATATCATTCTGACAACATAGCTATTCAATCAAGAACACATAATTACTCATTCAATGCAAAAGAACATGGCACATTCAAACTTGTAAGTAAGTTAATCATGAAAAAGATTTCTCTTTCTTCCTTTTTCTAATGATCAACACTCTAAAGTGTATTAAATAACATGCACACTAACTTAATTGCTATTTAGCACCTATTTGCAAATTGAAACAATGAGATGCCATTTTATTTGATGATGTAAATGTTATGGAAACAAAAGGGACTCAAGATCCTCACTCTAGGGATGCAAATACTTTTCCACTGGGTGAATCAAGCTTGTAGGAAACTACAAATCTATAAGAAGACTTCAAAACCTAGGAACTCTTCATCAAGAACCCAAACACATTACATAGGTTTCCAATTAAAATTTGTAAATGGACATGAATTCCATTCGCTTATGAGGCACTACACATCTCTCTAGGGCCAAAGGAAAAGCTTACCTACTCATGGGGATGACTCTAGAAAAAAAAAATCTCACCATGTCACCTTCTATGCCCTGTCACCTTATTTAATTTTAATTGCATGCCATGCCACCTTCTATCCTTTCAGAATATTGAATATCAATGACAACTTTTCCCATCAAACACTTCAAGCATAAATTGTCAACCTTGTTTGACACATTATCTTCAATGAATGAGCACATAATGGGTCATTTGTTCCTATCATAGGCCCAATCCATTGTGGGTCAAAGGACTCGATCCCCACAAACATGTTCTTTACCAAGTCTTGAACAAATGGACTAACATGTTCTTTACAAACATGTTTTAGTACTATCGTTGTCATTCTCATTGGTATTGTGTTTGATATTGTTAATATTGTTTTTATAAATTTAGTCTAAAAATTGTAGTGTTCGCACAGGTGTCCGCAAGCTCCAGCGACCAACCACCACCACTGGGGACCAGTAGTTCTCCACGTGCGCAGGTATCGTGTGTATTAAATCATAAATTTAATTTCAAATATGATGAATTTTCCATCTATATTTATATTTTTCTATATTAAACTATGAGGTTATAAATGTGTATGCAAGTGCAAGCACCTCATCCTGGAAGTGCCGTTATTCCTCCCTCCATGACCTTTCGGCCACCTTATATGCTAGTTGTATCCCATGGCATATATGCCCCATTCCCCAAACCCTTCCATCCAGCCCCCCCCTCCTATATAGCACTATAGTTCCATGCTGCTCCCCCTTAAGTTTCATATCCAGATCCACCTCCGTATCAGTTTCCCATCTTCCCACCCTCCCCCATCCGACCATGGCACACCACCCATCCACAGTCACCCATCCCTCTACCGCAACACAGACCTCGCCCCCCCCCACATTCCCCCACCACACTTGCTTCCCCTTCCAGGGTGCCCTGATCCATACTACAACCAGCTGGGGTTTATAGCCCTAGACGTCCATCTCCACTTCACCCATCCCAGTCCATGCCTCCTTCTGCCACCCCCCCTTCTTCCAATGTTCCCCCTAGTGGTGTATCCACCGTCGATCTGGCTATATCATCCCCTTTACCATCCACCCTAGCATAGCAGCAGGCTGTCCAGTCGACTGCTCCATCTGCCAGTCCCAAAGACCAACTGATTGTGTTCACGGTGAGATTGACTAGTTTATGAAAATGTCGTTCAATTTTAACGAAAATTACTATATGCATCTAGTTTCAGCATTTAGCTGATTGTTCTAAATGTTGCAGGGTGGCATTCCCGAGAGACTAGGATCATGGAGGAGGGAGACCCCCTCAGGACTTACAATCTCGCATGCGGTGATTTATCCAAGATTTGAAAACTATTTTTATTTTGAAATTATGTTTTATACTTCTATAATTGCCAAGAAAAGTTGTCATATTGTTGTTGTCAATTCAGGGCTCAAGGGGACGTGGTCCAAGACACCGGAAGGACCCAGCTTCCTCTAGCACAAAGAAGAGGAAGATCGATTTTGGAGATGCACTTGGGAGCTCTGAGGGTGGGAAGGAGTATTCAGAGACTCTCCTATGTACAATAGCCACGATGTGGCATTTTCGGCATGAGTTGCCATATTTTGTATAGGGCACCATGGGCCATATTTTGTATAGGGATCGAGTTTCCTTTTTTCGTATGGGGCACAAGTTTCCATTATACAGACACTGGGAACGATGTTCCATTTTTCCAAAAAGTGTACATGATTGGATCATTTTTGCATATTAATACATGGATTTGCACTTGTCTATATGAGTTTGTCTTTGATTACATTTTTCATACATGATTTTGTCTTCAAAAAGAATGTTATGGAAACGTTCTCACATACATATAGATGTTATTTCTAGACACCAAGTGACCTCAATATGAGTCCCTTGTATTTGAATGGGTCTTGCATCTTTTCCTTTTAGCAACAAGATACCTAGCCAAGCAACCTAAGGAGTCATATTTACATTACAAAGTGTTGTGACTTTAGGGCTACAAAAAAATGAATAGGAGATGATGATTTCTTCCATACTTAACCTTGTAATGGTTATAATAGTCAATTCTAACAAGCATTGCATCACATATTATATCAAATTAACCTAGATATATGAGAAGTTCATATGTGTGCTTGGATGGAAGGGTTAACCATATCACTTGAATTAGTTCAAACATGAGGGGTGTGCATAGGTGCGATTGGATTGAGCAATAAAATAGAATTGTTATCATAGTTACATATGGATCGATATTTGTGTGTTAGTATGTTCCTTTAATGAAAGCATGGTTAATGTGTTGAACTACTACTTGCACAAGTTGGCATAGACCCTTAGTGTTAATAATGTCTTCAATGTTTTGGTAATATTGATAATCACTCTTTGTAATTTAAGTTTCTTGGATTGTTTGATGTTAAGACACATAATGAACATAGTCAACCGAATGGTTCAAGACATCATTTTACCCCATGATCCATGGAAGATTCATTGGAGTCATGTGAACCTCATTTTCATCACCTCAACCATGGTCAAGATGAAAACATCCATCCTTAGTAGTCAAAACCATCTTCTTCATCACCACCATCATCATCACCATCACCATCATCACCATCTTCATCATCATCATCACCATCTTCATAATCATCATTAAATCTAACTCTAACCCTAATTAAATTTCCTTCTCTAACTCTAGCCCTAACCCTCATCCAAACCCTAGCACTAAACCATCTTCTCCATCATCACCATCACCATCACCATTGCCATCACCATCATCATCAACATCTTCATCATCATCACCATCATCATCATGATGAACATCTTCATCATCATTGTCATCTCTAGGTTCCTCATCAACATCTCAATCATCACATCTTCTTCGTCATCACTATCACCATCACCATAACCATCACCATCACCATCATCATCACCGTCTTCATCATCACAAGCATCTTCATCATCATCATTAACTCTAACTATAACCCTAATTCAATTTCATTCTATAACTCTATGCCTAACCCTCACCCACACCCTAGCACTAAGCCATCTTATTCACCATCACCATCACCATCAACGTCTTCATCATCATCACCATCATCATCATCATCATCATCAACATCTTCATCATCATTGTCATCTCTAGGTTCCTCATCAACATCTCCATCATCACCATCACCATCACTATCACCATCACCATCATCATCAACATCTTCATCATCGCCACCATCTTCATCATCATCATGTAATTTAACTCTAACCATAATTCAATTTCCTTCTATAACTCTAGCCCTAACCCTCACCCAAACCCTAGCACTAAACCATCTTCTTCATCACCACCATCACCATCACCATCACCATCATCACCATCACCATCACCATCACCATAATCACCACCATCACCATCTTGTCATATCTAGGTTCCTCATCAACATCTCCATCACCGCCATCACCATTACCATCATCATCAACGTCTTCATCATCACCACCATCTTCATCATCATCATTAACTCTAACTCTAACCCTAATTCAATTTCCTTCTATAACTCTAGCCCTAACCCTCACCCAAACCCTAACACTAAACCATCTTCTCCATCACCACCATCACCATCACCATCCCCATCACCATCTCCATCTTCATCATCATCATCACCATCTTCATCATCATCATTAACTCTAACTCTTACACTAATTCAATTTCCTTTTATAACTCTAGCCCTAATCCTCACCCAAACCCTAGCACTAAACCATCTTCTTCATCACCACCATCACCATCACCATACTCAGTATAAATCATTTCCAACAATTATTATTGGTAAACCCTCTTCAATTTGTATATTTTAGTTAGGGGACAAGGGGAACTTTACAAGATTTGAAGGTGAACTAGTTAGTGGAATTCCTAGCTTGAAAGCAATGAATCAAAGCTAAAAATGGTTGGGACTCACCGACAAAGGTTCTTCTGGGCTTGGCAATGGTTGAAATGTGATATTTTTATGTTTTTTCTTGGTTTTACTTACTTGTAGATGACCATGCACATTGTTTTATTTTTATTTAACCTAAATTCAACACTAATTATCGTTGAAGTTATCATCAAATATAAAAAGAAGCATATTTTAATCCCTAGACAACGCAATCTTGAATGGTAGAGAATTGTAGTTGATTTGGAAAGTCACTCTACGTGATAAGTGCATTGAGTTGGGATCCTAATTTGAAGTTTTCTCATTCTCAGTTTAATATTTATTTTATCTTTACCTAAATTAAGCGGTTATAAGGGTTATGGTGCTACAAGATAGGGGTAACGTTCATATGGGCTATAATTATTGAAGAAGAAACAAGCAATATATGTAGTTGCCAAAAATTATAAACATGGGATCATATCCAAAGCCTACACTAAGGTGTAGGGAATTTCTAATGAGGGAACCTTTTTCCCTATTGCAAAAATTGATTTGATTAGGTTTCTATTATCATTCTTGAGATTTATTAGACGTATATGAAGAATACCTTTGTGCGTGAAGACTTAGAAATAGGGATATACATGGAAACACTTGAAGGGTTCAATGATGAGAGAAAATATGATTTTGTATTTTGAATACTCATATGCACAAGATCACCCTTTCTCTCATGCAACTACCAACAATGGCACAAACACACTATAACGAACACACCATATCAAATTTCCACATGCACGCGGTAATAATACACAAAAACACATTCCACAAAATACAAACACTGAAAAAACATAATCTACTCTCTCATATTAATCTAATCCTACATGGGATAAACCCTCATAGTTATCTCTCACAATCATGGGCCCTCTCATGAGGGAGTTATCCCTATACCAACTCTAATATAGAAATAAAAATCAAACACATCATTGCTCACACAATGTTGAGACAAGATTGTCTCAACCACACCACAATTGATTCATCTATTCCTTGAAAAAAAGTTACATATATAGGAGAATTATGAACTCTCTGGATCCTAGAATCACGGATCTAGATCTCTAAAAGTTTAGAATACAACCTAGCACCAATTGAAACTGAAATTCAACAATAAACCTTTATGTTCCCAATAAAAACCAAATACCAACTCATTTCTACATTATTTATAACATAATGTATATTTCTCCAATCTCACCACCACCATCACCATCACCATCACCATCACCATCATCGTCTTCATCATCATCATCACCATCTTCATCATCATCATTAACTCTAACTCTAACCCTAATTCAATTTCCTTCTATAAATCTAGCCCTAACCATCACCCAAACCCTAGCACTAAACCATATTCTTCATCATCACCATCACCATAACCATCGCCATTGCCATCATCATCAACGTATTCATCATCATCCCGATCTTCATTGTCATCATTAACTCTAACTCTAACCCTATTTCAATTTCCTTCTATAACTCTAGCCCTAACCCTCACCGAAACCCTAGCACTAAACCATCTTCTGCATCACCACCATCACCATCACCATCACCATCACCATTACCATCACCATCACCATCACCATCATCACCATCTTCATCATCATCATCACCATCTTCATCATCATCATTAACTCTAACTCTAACCCTAGTTCAATTTCCTTCTATAACTCTAGCCCTAACCCTCACCCAAACCCTAGCACTAAACCATCTTCTTCATCACCACCATCACCATCACCATCACCATCACCATCATCACCATCTTCATCATCATCAACACCATCTTCATCATCATCATTAACTCTAACTCTAACCCTAATGCAATTTCCTTCTATAACTCTAACCCTAACCCTCACCCAAACCCTAGCACTAAACCATGTTCTTCATCATGACCATCACCATAACCATTGCCATTGCCATCATCATCAATGTCTTCATCATCATCACCATCTTCATCGTCATCATTAACTCTAACTCTAACACTAATTCAATTTCCTTCTATAACTCTAGCCCCGAACCCTCACCCAAACCCTAGCACTAAACCATCTTCTTCATCACCACCATCATCATCACCATCACCATCACCATCACCATCACAATTACCACCATCTTCATCATCATCATCACCATGTTCATCATCATCATTAACTCTAACTCTAACCCTAATTCAATTTCCTTCTATAACTCTAGCCCTAACCCTCACCCAAACCCTGGCACTAAACCATCTTCTTCATAACCACCATCACCATCACCATCATCACAATATTCATCATCATCATCACCATCTTAATCATCATTATTAACTCTAACTCTAACCCTAATTCAATTTCCTTCTATAACTCTAGCCCTAACCCTCACCCAAACCCTAGCACTAAACCATATTCATCACCATCACCATCACCATCACCATCACCATCACCATCATCACCATCTTCATCATCATCATCACCATCTTCATCATCATCATTAACTCTAACTCTAACCGTAATTCAATTTCCTTCTCTAACTCTAGACGCGCACCCAAACCCTAGCACTAAACCATCCTTTTGATCATCACCATCACCATCACCATCATCATCAACGTCTTCATCATCATCACCATCATCATCATCATGAACATATCCATCATCACTATCATCTCTAGGTTGCAAATTTACTCAAGGGGGCATTTCTCGTCCAGAGGCCCCTGGGCATGCGTGGTCACCGTGGACAGGTCCACAAGGGCCATGTCGACCTTTGGGAGTAGACAAAATCCAAGTTTGTTTGTCGGTTTGGGTTCTGTGGCCCCGGAGCAAATCCCCAAAGTGTCCCTGAATGGCCCCAGGGTGCCTGACTAGAATGTCCATAGCGGCCAAACCCTGGCTCCGTTGGTGAATCTGTTGATTCTGGTGGGCCTTAGGTGCCAGGTTTCAGCTAGGCCCCCCCCCACAACGTTCCTTGAAGACCCGGAAGCGGTGCTAATGGGCCATCTCTAGATCTAGGGTTTTGCTCAGTGATGGCCATTCCAAAATCGCTCAATGGGGCCATTTCTCGTCCGGAGTCCCTTGGGTGTGCGTGGCCACCGTGGACAGGTCCACAATGGCCGCGTGGACCTGTGGGAGCTGAAGGAATCCAGGTCCGCTTGCTGGTTTGGGTGCTGTGGCCCTGGAGCAAATTCCAAAGTGTCCCTGAATGGCCCCGGGGTGCCCAACTAGAATGCCCATAGAAGCCAAACTGTGGCTTCGTTCATGAATTCCTTGATTCCGGTGAGTCCGAGATGTTGGGTTTCAGCTAGGGCCCCCCCCATAGTGTGCCTCGAAGACCCAGAAGTGGTGCCAATGGGCCATCTCCGACCTAGGGTTTTGCTCAGTGAGGGTCATTCCAAAATCGCTCAAGGGGGCCATTTCTCGCCTGGAGGCCCCTGGGCGTATGTGGACACCGTGGATAGGTCCACAATGGCCCTGTGGACCTGTGGGAGCCAATGGAATCCAAGTCCACTCGCCGGTTTGGGTTTCGTGTCCCCAGAGAAAATCCCCCCAGTGTCCCTGAATGACCCCCAGTGTCCTTGAATGGCCCCTAGGTGCCCGACTAGAATGCCCGTAGCACCCGAACCATGGCTCCGTTGGTGAATCCGTTGGTTTCGGTGGGTCTGGGACGTCGGTTTAAATCTAGGGGACACCCCAAAGCATCCATCGAAAACTTGGAAGCGGTGCCAATGGGCCATCTCCGGAGCTAGGGTGTTGCTCAGTGAGGGCCATTCCAATTTCGCTCAAGGGGGCCATTTCTCATCTAGAGGCCCTCGGGAATGCGTGGCCACTGTGGATAGGTACACAATGGTGACATGGACATGTGGGAGGTGATGGAATCCAATTCAGCTCGTCGATTTGGGTTCCGTGGCCTCAGGGCAAATCCTTAAGGTGTCCTTGAATAGCCCCGGGGTGCCCGACTAGAATGCCCATAACACCGAAACCGTGGCTCTGTTCGTGAATCTTCTAATTCTGATGGTTCCGGGATGCTAGGTTTTAGCTAGCCCTGCCCCCACAAAGTCCCTTGAAGATGTGGAAGTGATGCCAATGGGCCATCTCCGGAGCTAGGGTTTTTGCACCCCTTCAGCGACACTTGGGGGATTTTCCCTGGGGCCACGGAACCCAAACCGGCGAGTGCAATTAGATTCCGTCACCTCCCACAGGTCCACGTGGCCATTATGGACCTATCCACTGTGGTCACGCACGCCCGGGGGCCTCCAGACGAGAAATGGCCCCCTTGAGCGAATTTGGAATGGCCCTAACGGAGCAAAACCCTAGCTTCGGAGATGGCCCATTGGCACTGCTTTTGGGTCTTCGAGGGACGCTATGGGGGGTCTCCTAGATGAAACCCGATGTCTCGGACCCACCGAAATCAACGGATTCTCCAACAAAGCCACGGTTTGGCTGCTACGGGCATGCTAGTCGGGCACCCTGGGGCCATTTAGGGACACTTTGGGGATTTGCTCCAGGGCCACGGAACCCAAACCGGCGAGCAGACTTGGATTCCGTCGGCTCCCATAGGTCCACGTGGCCATTGTAGACCTGTCCACAGTGGCTATGCATGCTCAGGGTCCTCTGGACGAGAAATGGCCCCCTTGAGAGAATTTGGAATGGCCCTCACTGAGCAAAACCCTAGCTCTGGAGATGGCCCGTTATCACCACTTCTGGGTCTTCGAGGGAAGCTATGGGGGGGGGGGGCTAGTTGAAACCCGACGTCCTGGACCCACCATAATCGACGGATTCACCAACGGAGCCACGGTTCGGGTGCTACAGGAATTCTACTCGGGCACCCCGAGGTCATTCAGGGACACTTGGGGGATTTGCTTCGGGGCCACGGAACCCAAACCGGTAAGCGGACTTGGATTCCATCAACTCCCACATGTCCACGTGGCCATTATGTACCTGTCTATGGTGGCCATGCATCCCCGGTTGCCTCTAGGTGAGAAATGGCCCCCTTGAGCGATTTTGGAATGACCCTCACTAAACAAAACCCTAGTTCTGGAAGATGGCCCATTGGAACTGCTTCCAGGTCTTCGAGGCACGCTGTGGGGGGTCCCCTAGCTGAAACCCGGCATCCCGGACGTACCGAAATCGACGTATTCATGAACGGAGCCACGGTTTGGTTGCTATGGGAATTCTAGTCGGGCAACTTAGGGCCATTCAAGGACACCTTGGCCCAATTAACTTGGCCCAATTACTCGTGGATGCAGGCTAAAGAAAATTCAGAGAACCTCGTACCCTAATGATTTTTACACCTTCATCTACTAGGGGAATATTCTTGCAAATACTGGTAAGCTCTTCGGGTCAGACGTAGTTATTTGCAGATGAATAGTGCAAAAAATGTATAGTGGTGATAACAAGTTTACTATCTGTTGAGTCTGATACTACATCCAGGAGCCGCTCAACAAACTTTGAGATAGAAAACTCTGTAATTTTAGGATACTAATTCAAACACTCATACAGTTTCTCACCTTCTCTAGGATCTAAATTTATAATTGCCTTCTCGGTAGATTCAGGCATTCTCGAGGATCGAAATTTATAATTGCCTTCTGGGTAGATTCAGGCATGGAATAATATTTTCCTTCGATGATAGAGGTGAATTACCACTTATCAAAGCATGAAATGCTGAACAAAAGGCTAATGGAACACAACGAAGGATTCCATGGTTCCACTTGTTATTGAAAATGATACTTTCTCTTGATGAAACCAGTAAAAAATATGCCCGTATTATAAATGGAAATCCTATTACAATTTTCGTTGGAAGAAAAGCATATATACCTACAACCGCCATATTTCCTTCTGTAAGTCGCTCGCCCATCGGAAAAGCTAACGTAATAGCCCATTTCCCAACATCTTTTCTTTGCTAAACCCTACTCTCATTTTCCACGGGAAACCGCTGCCTCCACATGTAATAACTACATTGTTTTGTCGAAAATTGATCTTATTCTACTAACAAGTGCAAAATGAAGGATTCATTGTCATTACTACGAGAAGTTCTAAGGTCAGTTTCTCATAAAATAGAGATTGTATAAATCCTGTTAAGATCGATATGTTCCAGCTCACGAACTGAGAGCTTCTTTATCTTAGACATAAACAAAAGAGCTTCAAGATGAATACTAGAGAGCTGTTGCTTTACATCCTCAACCTTCTCAGAATGTAGGGGTATAAAACGAGCCATAGAATGACAACCGTGGCTCGGATCGACGAACCGTCAAATCCGTTGGATTCAGGATGCCCGGATAGTGCTAGTGGTGCCCCTCCCCTCTGATCCAATGCCTCGGGTGTCACCTTCTAGGTACATCTAGGAAACTAGGGTTTTGCTCAGTGAGGGAGTGCACAATTGTTGCACACGGGGGTCAACTTTTCAAAATCATCCACCGGGCACTTACGGATAGCGTTCCCAGTTGGAACCTCCCTCAACACACTTATAGGACTCCCCGAAACCCGGTTTTGCTGCATGGTTGGACTTCTATGCCCCCGGCAGGTATCCAACAGGTGTCCCTTAAGGCCTTTTGGATGTGAGACAGAAAGATCCATAGAATGATGACCGTGGCTTTAATCGACGAACTGTCGACTCCATTGGATTCAGGACTGCCGGATAGTGCTATGGGTGACCCTCTCCTCTGGTCCAATGGCCCAGGTGTCACCTTACAGGTCCATCTTGGAAACTAGGGTTTTGCTCAGTGAGGGAGTGTGCAATTTGTACACACGGTGGTCAACTTTGCAAAATCAGCCGCCGAGCACTTACGAATAGCTTTCCCAGCAGAAACCTACCTAGACACACTTGCAGGACTCCCCAAAACCCGGTTTTGTTGCACGGTTGGACTTCTATGCCCCCAGTAGGTATCTAGTAGGTGTCCCTAAAGGCCTTTTGGATGCGAGACAGAACGATCCATAGAATGACGGCCATGGCTCTGATCGACAAACCGTTGACTCCATTGGATTCAGGACATTCGGATAGTGCCAGGGGTGCCCCCCATCTCTGGTATAATGGCCTAGGTGTCACCTTGCAGGTCCATTTTTGAAACTAGGGTTTTCCTCAGTGAGGGAGTGTGCATTTTTTGCACACGGGGGTCAAGTTTGAAAAATCCTCCACCGGGAACTTCTGGCTAGCATTCCTAGTCGAAACCTCCCTAGACACACTTACAGGACTCCCCGGAACCGGGTTTAGCTGCACGGTTGGACTTCTATGCCCCTGACAGGTATTCAACAGCTATCACTGAAGGCCTTTTGGATGCGAGACAGAACGAGCCATAGAATGATGACTGTGGCTCCAATCGATGAACCATTGACTCTGTTGGATTTAGGATGTCCAGATAGTCATAGGGGTACCCCTCTCCTCCATTCGGATAGCTTCCTATCTGTATGAGGAAACCTACAAACAAAATCCCAACAATCGTTTCCACCCGGAGTGTCAAGATTTTCTCTTATAACAGAGCACCTTTTAATAGTTTTTCTATTTAATTTGACTATGTGAGAAGTGTGTGATAGCAGGCGACGTTGCCTTGTGGACTTGCTTACAACTGATTCTGCTAAAACACGACGAGCCGCACAAAGCTCTTTTGTACGAGACATCGTCCCAATTGCATTAAACGCATATTGGAGATTTCTAACAATATGACTGTTGGCCTCTGAACTTTTAACCATCTTTATGCCCAAAATTCTCCTAACAACAGCTAAAGAACGTGACTTTAACAAACATAGCAATAATTGACATTTACCTACATCACCTTTGGATTCAAAATATTCTTTGACAATATTGTTGCATTTCCATTCGATATTGCATTTTGGAAACTTGCCTTCAAACCCCGACATAGCACTCTCATCCACATGAATACATCTAGGAGTTCTTCTTCTTGCACTGGACAGTCGAGGTAGGGAGGGTGGACATGAGACATGGATACCGGAGCTTGTTTGTTGTGGTGCTTCGTTCATAGATTGGGCCATAATGGGAGTGTGGTCGACATGGTTGTGGTCTTCTTAGGGATATTGCAAATTAAGCAAGGCTTGTATGTCCATCTCTACACATACAGCATCTCCCAAAATTCTTGTGTCATGAGGAACTTCAACATGACTCGTTGGTTGGATATTGTTGAGTTGGGTTCGTTGGACACGACTGCTTTACCCGTGGTGCTGAACAAGAGGTTTTCGTGTCAACAACTGTGTTAGGATCAGTGGCACGATCCGGGGCAATGATACGACTATGTCTCAATCTTTCCATTCCCAACCTAGCCTTTTCTCTTAAGTCATTGACCTTTTCAATGGGCAGATTCCTTCTATTTTTTTTGCGTTTCATGAGTTTCCCATCTCCAAAAGTCTCTTTAACACAACTATCGGGCCTACCCCTGCAAAAGAAACAACAAATAATATATTAGTGCCATTATACAATGAACCTAACACATTCCAACATAACTTACCACTTTACAAATTAACATATGCAACTACAGACTATGTTGGTTTATTTGTGTTCGAATAAACCTCGTTATCCCTTACAATTCCAATCAATATAGATGATGGTTGGTCAAGTGTAGAGAGGAGAAACTAGTGTCTTTCCTAGCCATGAATTCAAAAAAATTATGGTAGTAACACCCTAAAACATAGATGACTAGAGATTCCTTGGGAATAGTTTGATTGTTTTTATACATCAAATAAGGTAACCTTAATTGGCTGCATTTTTTGCTTTCTCCCTTAATGTTATCAATTCTAAATTTTGCACCTAGTTTGATTAATTTGTCTTCATAGTGGAATGGTATATCCTTCCATTTGAGGCAATGTCCTTTACCATCATAAATTACTAGGTTATATAACACCTTAAGGAGTTGAAGAAACAACAACAAACTATTTCCTTATCTATAAACCTTGAGATGATAGAATGTGATTTTGAGTTTAAAATACCCATGGTTGAATTCAACAATGCATCACAATAGAATGAATGTATACCTTGTATTGTGCAAAACCTCAAGGAGGATGCAAAGGTTCCTAACAAGGATCATGGTCTTGGGAAGGGTGATTAGGGGGAATATAATTTGACCTTTCAATGTGCAATATCTAGGGTGGGGAGGTGTTGGAGAGTGGGGAACTGGGGACTATACCAACAATGATCATGTTGAATAGAGCATGAAGTGGTAAAGTCTTGGTTTTTGGAAAACAAATCATTATTAAAGGTGAGGGGATATTGTAAGGATGGTAAATATGGA
>BSBM01000763.1:0-280000 GCA_027924585.1 Larix kaempferi | reverse complement strand
CATCATCATCTTGGACATCATCTTCATCATTAACATTAGCACCATTGTCATCATCATCATAATCATCTCCATCATCATCGTCATCACCCTCTTCCTCATCATCATCATCATCATCATCATCATCTTGGTCATCATCTTCATCATCATCTTGGTCATCATCTTCATCATCAACATCATCATCATCTTCTTCATCATCATCATCTTCATCCATTCAATAGGATTTTTGTATGGATGCATATGTGCTTGAGCCATGGTTTGGTTTGATTTTACTAAATAGCTAAAGAGAATAATAATCATTCCTTCAAACCACTTAAACTAAACTCAATTCACTTAAATATTTTTATTTTTTTATAATTTATAAAATTATATTATTTTCTTAATAATAAAAAACTATATATAAATTTAATTCAATTCAATTTAAAACATTACTAATTATTAAAAAATATATAATTTATAAAATTATATAATCACATTGACAAATTTCAAACTTAATTAAAATAAATTCAAGATCATAAAAATGGCGTGTGCACGCTATTAGTGCGTACACGCATTGTGTGCGTACGTGCTATTTAAATCAACGCGCATGCGCCCTTTTAATTTTTATGTTTTGGCGGGTAATTCGTTTCCCACCAACGTGGTGGATGACTTGGCTACTATCGTTTAGGTTTGGGTTGCCAAAATACATATAATAATATAAAAAAATACATCTTATTCTATAACTTCTTCTGTTTCGAGCATGATTCTGCGTATGCTACACTAGTCCACTGCTAATGAAATTGCACACACTTGTGGAACTATGTGTGCAGATTCCGAATACGTAATTTTTTATTAAATCTATTATTTGTTCCTATTTTTTAGTTAATTTCAATTGCACTAATGTCAATCTTACACAAAAAGTAGGTTATTTCTTTCGTCGATAACTTTTTATTGGCTCACCTATTTTGAAAACGGAAAAGAACCCGCACAAGTACACACAAAAACCTACATCCTAAAAAAAAGCCAATGTTGATTGATTATGTTAAGACCATGATATCAGCGGCTAATGCTCAGCCTAATCATTTTAGGGATGGGATGACTTCATCAATTAAAAAAAAAAAAAATTAACATAAATAAATATGGAAAAATAGCGCCGCACTAGAACGGCCTATTATCTACAACTGTATATAATTTTTTTTTTTAAAATACACCATTTGGATACCGAACCAGGGGGCTAACGGAAACATATTCATTATGTTTTCTTAAAAAAATAACATACCAACCTTAGGAGAACCCCATTTTTTGGGAGTTATACTTTTTTCCATAAATAATATTTATATATTCCGGAAGGTAATCCGATTGTCTACATTTCATCTTCTTGTGACATATTCCAAAAATTTGTGTAGCTAGCTCTAATATTGCTTTTTGACGTTCAAATTTCTATTTTTCCAAAATTCCATTGCGACTAACGCGTCATGAGTGGCCAGCATTAGCTTGCACCAACCTATAATCCTTCTTCGTATGCATTCTTAGCCTTGCAGAATCACACACCTTTGAGCTCATTGATCCTTTTTTTCCTTGCTTTTTGTGTGGGGTATCCTTCAGTGTGTTTAATATCTCAACATGTCATTTTGGATTTAGTTTAAACTTAGTGGGCCATTCCTCCATAGCTTCTTAGAATTCTTCCTTAGTTACACATAAGGGTAACACCTCTTCTCTATTATAAGGGTCCCCACGTGGTGACATAAAAGCATTATGATTATCAATTAAAAAACAAACTATAAAATTATAATTACCAATCAACCTTAAATAAATCCAATATGATTCAACATAGCTTGAGTCATCTTGGTATACCAACATTGAAATGCCAAGTTCATCCCTTGCTTCACATCTTTGTCTTGAATCAACTGCCAAATAATAAATTTTTGAGCCGGAAATGAGCTTGTTACCTATGTATCATACTATGTAGCTTGCAATGGTCTCAATTCAATCATTTCTGTCAATATTAGATGCCATCTCAAATAAAATTCTCTACCCACACCTTGAGTGTCCAAGAAGTCTTGTATAAATTCATCCAACATTTAGTTTTCCCCAATTCATCTCCATTCCTTGGGTGCAACGTTCAGCAACAAATAATACTCTTATAGGGAAATCATCTTTTTGGCACTTCCTCACCACTTTCCCTACAAGAATCTGTGTTGTAAATATAACCTCATGTCTTGTAATTGTTGATATCACCACCTCTATGCATTCCATATTTTACATATGCTTCATCTACTCAATTGTTTCAATTGAATTCTCCACTTTATGCGAAAATTCTAAACTTTTTTGGATCACATCCACATCAATTGTATAAGTTTGTTCCAACCACAAAATTCCTCCATGCACCAAACTCAATAAGAATTAGATACAACATCTTATGCTTGGTATCGTTCCAAAATGAAATACATACAACATAGACATAATACCTTACTAAATATCTTGCATGCCCAAGATTTTGGAATTATCATCCATGTACCATCCTCTTGAACCACAAACTCATCATAGTTATCTTCCTTCGGCATAGGGAAGCACTCAATATCCCGTAGATTGAATTCCAAGAACTTCATCAATGACACCTTCCAAAGAAATCATCCTTGAATATCTACTCTATGATCTATCTCAACCATAGGAATCTCTTATGTTTTCACCACATTGAACTTAGATCACACTTTGGGCTCTTTAGATTAGACATTATCAAAATTGCTTCTGCAACCTCAACTCCTTCACATTGCAGCTCTCTTCTGCACTTTGATAACTTCCTTATCACTGCTCAGATACTCATATCGAAAAAGTAAATTATACAACTACTAGGATCCTTTAAAACAATTTTACTTCCCGTTAATGTTGTCCTATATTCATAAAAGACACTACTCCATGCTTTAATTATTTCCATAATTTATGCAATCCATAAAATATTCTTACTGATCATCAAACTACCACATCAAACTTTTCATTACTACATCCCTCAATCATTTTTTAAACTAACTCTCATAATTAGTTACTTTACCATAAATATGTGATGTATTGTACTTTATTCTTTTTCAAAATTCAAATTTCTCTACTTTTATGGCTATCTAGCTGTCATAACTCTCCATTAATGGACATAAAAAACATGCCTTTCTTAAATGAATACCTCCTACTCAACCTACTATATACATAATTAATAATCATTACTTTAGATTTCATACCTCTTACCCTTGAGGGCCATAGTATGCTTTCAATCAGATTGTGGGGAACCTCCAACAATTAAATGATGAAAATGCATGATATATCAGAAATAGGAGAACACAAAAGAGATTTATTGATCGCGGACCACTTAGAGGGGCAACCTCTTTTGAGAAAGCTCAATAAAAAGAAATCGTGGGTGCCTTCATTTGCTTCAACACATACTTATATACCAAGTCTAAGATAAAAACATTTTACTCCCCATGGCTGTGGGATAATAGAATATACTCCGAAGATGACTTACAGAGCATATGCGTCCAACAACAATATACCAAAAATGTGGGATAATACAATATACTCATGGGACGACTTACAAAGCATATGCATCCAACAACAATATACTAACAAAGTAAAGAGAAGGCTTGACATGGGTTCCTAACATCCCCCCCCCTAGAAAAATATTTGGCCTCAATGCTTTAGATGTGGAAATTGTTATTGAATCTGAAGGAGTGGTTCCCATGTAGCATCCTCTGGTTGCATTCCATGCCACTGAATTAATACCTCTGTGATGGATCGAGAGCAAAGCTGACGAGTGCTCCTATTGAGAATGGCCTCCAGATACAAAATGATGGATCCTTCATTATCTAGTTCTGGTAAAACAATTTGTTCTCTGATGTTAGTGCTAAGAAATTTCTTTAGATAAGACACATTAAATACTGGATGAATTTGGGAAGAAGGAGGAAGTTCCAATTTATAATCAATGGACCTAATCTTCTGAAGATCCTTATATGGCCCATAGAAATTTTGAGTGAGCTTATGATTCCCTTTGAGTTTTAGGGAGGATTGCTTGTAAGGATGTAGATGAAGAAAAACCATATCACCTGCTTGAAAAGTGCACTCAAAACGGTGTTGATCGGGTTGTTGTTTTATTCGATTTCTTTCCATGTGAATATTGGCCTGCAAAATGCGAATAATCTGATAGCGGGTTCGAAGAACCATGTCAACTACCTGAACTGGTGAAATTATGGGGGTGTATGGAAGAAGCACTGGCGGTGCCTGACCATAGACTGATTCATATGGAGTCATTTTAGATGCAGTGTGGTAGGAGGTATTATACCACCATTCACCGAGAGGGAAGCACTTTTCTCACTGATGTTGTCATTCGGAGGTGAAGAAAAGAATATAAGTTTACAAACATTTATTGATAAATTCAGTCTGATCATCAGTTTATGGGTGATACCCTAAACGCATCTTCAATTTGGTGTCAGTGTGGCGAAATAGTTGTGTCCAAAAATGACTGGTGAAAGTTGCATTGCGATCTGAGACAATGGAAGAAGGGATTCCATGAAGATGGAAGATTTGGTCCAGGAAACTTTGTGCGACTAAGGAGGAGGTATAGGGATGGACGAGGGAACAAAAATTACTATATTTGGAGAGGCGATCAACCACAAACAAAATAACTGTGTTGCCTCAATATTTAGGGAGCCATTCAATGAAATCCATAGAAGCATCTGTCCAAATCCATGTAGGGATGGGAAAGGGTTCGAGCAATCCCAGAAGGAGTGTCATTTAACCCTTGTTGCTCTAGCATGTATCACATTCAACCACCATCTATTGAATTATCCTTTTCATTCCCTTCCAAAAGAAGTTACGTTGTTCCCGCTCATAATATGTTTTGAGGAACCCAGAGTGCCCTGCCGATGGAGAATCATGGAGTTCATAGAAGACAACCTGTTGAATATCTGTGCTCTGGGGAAGTGCCAGACGACCTTTGTATCTCAGGGAAGCACCATCCCAAGAGTAATGTGTTACAACAAAAGGGTTGTTTTCCAACCATTGGATGATTTGAGATAATGAGGAGTCATTGACATGGCCCTGTTAAACAAATTGCAACCAATTTCGAACAGGCATAGAAATATCTGAAAGATAAACTTTGTCATCAAATGTGCGAGAAAGAGAATCAACTTCCACAAAATTGTCCTTACCCTTCTTTTAAGTGATCTCATCGGCATAACCCATGAGTTTTCTAACCCATTTATGTTGTGCTGGGGAGGAGACCCGTTGTTCAAGGAAATATTTCAGACTCTAGTGATCAGTCTTGATGCAAAAATGATTCCCTAATAGGTATCGCTGCCACTTTTGTACTACATGCAAAATAACCATCATTTCCTTCTCATATGTAGAGGAGACTAAATTATTACTGGAAAGGGATTTGCTGGTGAATGCAATGGGATGTTCATCTTTAAGGAGAACAACACCAAGTCCATTGTCGCAAGCATCACTCTCAATAGTGAAGGGATTGGAAAAATTGAGCATAGACAGAACAGGTGTAGTACACATAGCTTGTTTCAATTTGTCAAATGCACACTCAATAGCATGTGTCCATATAAAAGAATCATTTTTCAATAGAGCGGTTAATGGAGCTGCAATCTTCTTGTAATCCTTGAAAAACTTGCGGTAGTAGCAAGTCAATACCAAAAAACTACAAAGGCTATTGAGTGTCTGAGGATGCAGCCAATTTTTCATGGCATCTACTTTGGCAGGATCCATGCGAAGCCCTTGTGCTAAAATAATATGCCCGAGATACTCTACTTCTTCCTGTCCAAAAAAAAATTAGACTATTTGGCATGGAGATGATGATTAGAGAAAAGTTGCAGTACAATATCCAGATGTTGGAGATGCTCATCCCATGTTTTACTATATATGATGATATCATCAAAGAAGACCAAAATGAATTTCTGCAAGTAGGGCCGGAATATTTTATTCATCATTTCCTAGAATGTGGAAGGAGCATTAGTGAGGCAAGACGGCATGACCAAAAACCCATAGTGGCCATCATGTGCGCGTAAAGCTGTTTTAAGGATATCATCATCTTCAACCTGAATTTGATGATACCTAGAATGAAGATCCAACTTGGAGAAAAAATGAGTACCTTGAAGCTCATCAACAACAGGAATTATAAATGTATCCTTGATTGTGAGGTGATTAAGTGCTCGGATGTCAATGCAGAGGTACCATGACCCATCTTTTTTTCGGACAAGAAGAACTAGTGAAGAAAAGGAACTGGTACTAGGGCGAATAATACCTTGCTTCAGTAAGTCCTAAACAAGCATCTCAATCTCTTTTTTTAAGTGAAATGGGTAGCGATAGGGCGTGATGTTGGGAGGAACACTTCCAGGAAAAATTTGAATATGATGGTCCTCTGGTCTTGAAGGTGGAAATCCCATTGGTTCAGCAAAGACACATGCATATCTATCCAAAATTTGTTGTATATCCAAAGGAGTAGTCGAGACCGCTGATGGGTGCATTTGAATGGAATGGAGCTGAGCAATGAAATCATGTGAATTCTTCTTAAGGATTTTTTCCATGCGATGTGAACTGATGATGCTGAGAGACCTTGGTTGTAATCCCTTCAATGTGTGTTTTTCCCATTGACTGAAAACTACATCCAATGTTTAGCAAAATACCATAAGATGAGACCAAGTGTGTGTAACCATTGAATGCCCAAAACCACATCACATCCACCTATGGCCAAGGAAAACACGTCAGAGCACAGGTTATAATCTCCAATAGAGATACACAGATTGTGATACTTCCCCTTGCAAGGTAAGGTGCCTCCATTGGCAATCATGACTTCAAATTTGGAGCAAGGATGGAAAACAAAATCAGTTTGTTTGGAGATCCGAGGGTCAATGAAGTTATTAGTGCTACTAGAATCAATGAGTATTGTAAGAGGGAGCTTCTTGAAGTAACCCTTGACCTGTATTGTTTGTGGGGTGGTGACTCCGGCTAAAGGATGGAGAGATATCTCTAGGTGGTCGTCCTGAGAAGAAGGGTCAACATGCGGATGTTGAATGTCAACCTGATCATTTATTGTATCCTGAGCATATTCACCAATTTCAGCTGCAAGCGGAGAATCCACATCAAAGAGATAGAGTTTTTTCTCAACACATCTATGTCCCTGAGTGAATTTCTCATCACAATTATAACAAAGCCCTTTTTCTCTACGTTCCCACATCTCTGCTTTAGACAAATGCTTGATGGGAGTTTCTCTAGGAGCTGACGTGATGGGAGGTCGTTGGGAAACCATATTTATGAATGAAGCAAAAATGGATTTGGAGAGTTGTTGGGATGTGATCTTGTCCTCTACCAACTTATCCAACCCTAGGGATTCCATCTTTGCGCTAGGAGAGAACATTTTAAACTCATATCATATTGCATCCTTCAGACCACTGACAAAACAACTCCTATAGAATTCATCAGGAAATCCTTCTGTGTGATTGGCCAGTTTCTCAAATTCTGTCTGATAGTCTCTCATAGTGCCAATTTGGTGAAGTTTAGTGAGTGCTCCTATGACGTCATCAAAAGAACTAGGACCAAATTGTTGCAAAAGGAGTTGGAAAAAATATGTCCATTTTGACTCTTCATGAGCCTTGATGTACACCCAGTACCATTGAAGGGATGCATGTTCCAAATGAAAGGATGGAAGTGGAACTTTGTTGAAATCAAAAGTATTATATATACTGAAATATTGTTCTGCCCAGTATATCCATCCAGTCGAATCATCACCATTGAAGCGAGGAAAAATCAAGCTTCGACCCTCAAAAACTACTGCAAGAAGATAACCGAGTGTGTGCAGAATGATTTGGTTGTCGTCTATTGTTCATGGTTGAATGTTGAAGATTGGGGATGAGAAATTTTTCATACAGATCTTGGTGTTTGGTTTTGAGGGTAGCAAGTTCTTCCTCCATTTTTTTTGCTCCTACTCTTGTGACAACGATAACCAGGATTTTTGTTTTTTTTGAATGGGTAGAAAAAAAAACATAAACTTCTTTAGTAAAGGAAAATTTGGATTTGGGAAAAAATATGATGGGTAATTGGGTTTGATTAGGTTTTGGACAGTTTATAAGGGACATGGAAGCAAAAAAAGGGGATTTAATAAGTAGGGTGAACGAATGAGAAAATTTGTAGAAGAGGAACAAAGAAGCATAAATAGGAAATGAATACGATGGAAAAATTTGAAGGCGATTGGGTGAAAATCGAAGAAGTTATGGAATTATTTTTTTCTCGGAATTGGTCTGCAATGGCTTTGCAGATATGTAATCTGCTATTTATCAACTGGAAATAGATATGGACCCGAGGTATGCTTAGATTCCTAAAGGTTCATAGGATTCACTCAGCTACCAATGTTGTCTAACGGCTTACGCATTGGGGCAGTACCCCTCACTCCACGGCTTAGGTAAAACTGATAACCACTTTTCCAGAAACGACATCTCTTGGTTTACCTCACGGGTGGGAACTAGTCAATCAGGTAGGGTCCACTTCCCTTTTCACTGGAAGGTCCTCTCAATGGGCCAGCTACTTCGGGGTTCCTGTGGTACTCCTCAGAATGATTTTTAGGGATATGCCCAAGTACTTCCCATAGTTAAACGGATAGAGATTATTCTCGGATCCGAACCTGCAATTGAAAGGAAAAATATAGATGCAAACAAAAAGAACTATTGCAATAATCACGTTCCTGGAAGCCACTGCGAAAAAAAATTGGCAGAAATTCCACCCAACGAGCCCAAGAAAGTGCTATGATAGCAGATGTGGGGAACCTCCAGCAATTAAATGATGAAAATGCACGATATATCATAAATAACAGAACACATAATAAATTTATGGATCGTATGCCACTTCGAGGGGGAAACCTCCTCTGATAAATCTCATACAAATAACTTGTGGGTGCCTTCATTGGCCTTAACACGTACTTATATACTAAGTCTAATCTAAACAACTATTAATCCCCATGAATGTGGGATAATACAATATACTCATTGGATGACTTACAAAGCATATGCGTCCAACACCAATATACTAACAATGTGGGATAATACAATATACTCATGGGACGACTTACAAAGCATATGCATCCAACAACAATATACTAGCAAAGTAAAGAGAAGGATTGACATGGGTTCCTAACACAGATCCCATTAATCATTCCCTTTAGTGGATCACCCATAGAGTCTGCAACTTTACGGCACTAGCCTCAGTGATGTAAGCGATATAAAATGGTCCAATCTATCGCATGTGTAGGTTTCCTATATGTTTAATATATCTATTGTCATACAACAATACCAAATAATGAGATTCAAATTAATGTTTCTGAATATATTTTTCATACAACGTCTTTTTCATGCACTTTTCCACCAATTGACTAAATCCTACAAGTAACATGTCCTCCTCCATCTCCATCAAACTTTGTAAATATTTGTCCTTGGCCATATTTGTGTCAATCCCATTGGGAAAGCTTGGAACTACAAATTCTATAGGTATCACTACTTCTTTTCCATAAAATAAC
The DNA here is from genome assembly GCA_027924585.1 of Larix kaempferi. Taxonomy (NCBI): domain Eukaryota; kingdom Viridiplantae; phylum Streptophyta; class Pinopsida; order Pinales; family Pinaceae; genus Larix; species Larix kaempferi. The sequence goes on along the minus strand of BSBM01000763.1, from coordinate 270,471 downwards.
TGAAATAGTGTAAATTGTGTTCATCTCTTGGAAGTAATACACTATGCCCATGATAAAACCATTGGAATTATCTGGTGCCAATCATCTCATTCTACATTACAAACATTTGCCAGTGTGCACTCCAATACTTTGTCGAACACTTTGAATGTCCCATTCACTTATGGATGATATGGTGGGCTATTTTGATGATGAATCGTAAATTCCTACTTCAACTCCCAAATTGTAGCATTCAAAAAAAAATTCCTTGACCACTCATCAAAATATTACAACAAAACCTGGTGATTATATTTTCGAAAATAAATTGCACAACAACTTCTAGGGTACACTCCTTCACCAACATTGCCTTTTCCCAACACATTAAATACTCAGTCGATGTAATTCTTGCACCAAATATTTTTCCTAGTGGGTTGATGGGACCCACAAAATCAATAGCCCATTTTTCAAATGGATCCAATGCACTAACTAGAACCAATGACAATTAATTGAGAGTTGATGGAATTCCTTGCGTAGGAAAACATCACACTGTTTACAATATTCTTTTGCTTCTCAAAATAGTGAAGGCCACGACAAACATTAACACAATATCTTTCTTGTTTTGAATTTTCATATGTTCTTCCCTCCTGTTATGACTTCATGCACTTCATACATCACTTCCTCACACGAATGCTCCATCATGCATCTGCGTAGTATTCCATCAACTCCTAACTTATACAAGTAACAAGCAATCAACTAGTAATCCACACTCTTTATGACCAATTGTATTCAATTCTACTATGCAATACTTTGGTGCTTTTCATTTCATTAATAATGCTTCAATATATTTAAATTGTTCAGAGACCACATCTACATGAAACAACTGTGCATGTGGTCACTAGTCATCTATACTTCCTTCTATTTTTCCATTTTTTATCCAAGATAAATGATCTGGACCCATTTGATGCTTTCTGGGCTTGACCACCACTTCAAAGTCAAAATCTTAGAAGATAAACAACCAACGGCACATCATTCCCCCCAACACTATATTTTTAACTATGTACTTCAAAGCTAAGTGATTAGTAAAAAAATTAAAGAAATTACCCAATAGATAATGTCAAATTTTCCACAGTGCATATACCATTGCTAATCCATCTTGTTCCATGATGGTATAATTCGTTTATGTGCTTGACATATTCCTACTTGCAAAAAATTAGATGGTCAATATTTCTAGGTTGCACCAATACAATCCCCAAATCCATAGATGAGGCATATACACATATATGTCGAATATATTCATCCAATCTAGAAAATTCAATATTGTTGATGTCACCAACTTCCCTTTCAACAATTGAAATGCTTCCTTACACTCCAAGGTCCATTCATATTTATTCTCTTTTTGCAACAGTCTCTACAATGTCACAATAATATTAGCATAATTCATTATAAACTTCCTATAATATCATGTATGCCCCAATATAGCATTCAACATATTTACAAAAGTTGGTGCTAGTAAACTCACTATCACTGCTTCCTTAGTTGAATCCACTAAAAATCATTCTTTACAAACCACACGATCCAATAACACTCCAACTAGTGTACAAAAAATGTATTTATTCAAATTTAAATAAATATGTAACTATCTACATCTATCTCGCATTATTCTTAGTAACTCTACATGATCCTTCAATTTATTGAGCATTGTCCAATCATCCCAGTACACCTCCAAGAATTTATGCATGAATTATTTAAATACAGTCACTACAATCCTAGAAAATATTGTAGGAACATTATTCAATCCAAATGGCATGACTATATATGCAAAAGAGTCACATATTTTTGCAAATATTCTTTTTTTTCTCGCATGGAAGTAATAAATTGATGTATTTTGATGGCCATTGTAATTCTCCAAGCTTGTATTAATGGCATGCATATGCTTATTGGCATTGCATGGCTTCGAAACATTGCGATGCAAAAATATGTACATCATTCTGTCAAACTGAATTGCTTTTTTTTCTAAAGGAAAAGAATGTAATAAGATGTTATAATGATAATTTAAAAAAATCCTTCTTTAGATTTTTTTTGTCAAGTGTAAGTTGTTTGTTTGAATGAGTATTTATGTAGCCACTTTTTTTATTTGTTTTCTAATGAGTCTTTGGAAGAATAGTGAAATTTTGAAATAATGTTCTTATATATTAAAATTGTACATTAATATTTGTTCAAATGCTATGTATCTTTGTTGGCTTAAATGCTATGTATTTGTTTATAAAATTCTATGTCGAATGTCTAATTTGTTTCAATGATATTAAGAGACCATCATCAATGTCAAGCTCGCAACAACGAGGTCTCTTATGGCCATGTCGTTTGTATGTCTAATGGGTTCACCCAAGTACAACAGGGACCCATCATCAAACAAGGTGTAGTAATCTAAGAATTTAACCAGAGGTAAAAGATTGTGCATTAAGTTATCTTTGGATAACCCTATATTCAATATAACACACTAGTTGCAAGCATGGCCAAGGAAAAATCAAAATGAAGGAATCCACAAGCTAGATCATTGATGATTAAAAGGAAGGGTGGAAAGAACATAGTAGGAAAAATTAATGCTGTAGGGAAGGCTCTAAAGCCGAGAAACCTCCACAACCAACCACAATAAAGACAAATGGGGATAGTCATAACACTTTCACCTCGACCAACCAAACCCTAGTAAGATTAATTGACCATAGCAAAAAATTCATTAAAAACACTAGCAAATTACCTACAATCATAGGTGGCTACGTATCAAGCTACACATTAACAGTTCGACTAATGCTAGTATAAGTTTATGGTTGATGTGGCGAATTGATCACACAATGGAATTACATGTTACAGTTTATTATGTTGTGTATACATTTCAGATGACACAACCACTAGATGTAATATGAGTCAGGAGTAGATTAAATAACCTTCGAGGTGTTGTTGTATTGTCTTATCTCCATTAAATCCTCCTGGACATGCAAAGCTTAATAACTATAAACTGGTAGTTTAGGTGAAGTGATGAACGACGTATAATCTAAGACTATAAATGAACTGTCATTGGATTAATTGGATCCAAACGATTATAGAAGTTACCTATTCATATGATAACATAACATAGAAAGCTACAGTCTAAACATTACTACTATTGTATCATATTGCATATGCTTGACATAAGGAGAATAACCTTGACAATTATGTTGGTATGTAATCATGTTAATATTGTCTAAGTCATAAAAGTGGATGGGAAGGATAGATCATATAACCATATCAAACTAGGAATAGCTCTTCATAAAAATGTTATACTATCATGATACAAATTGTTAGGGCATGTATGGTAATAAACAAAAGGATTAAAAATTATAAAAGTTATTGCTTGTATGATGGCCCAATTTCATGTTATAATAAACACAAATCTTGGTATAAAATTGGAATATTCAGGTTTATACTAAGAAGGATATAAACGTATTAATAAGGTGTTAATCCACAAATTTCTTTAGTTGTTTGAGTAGTGGCTAGATAAAGGGTCAAATTAATCAACAGAAGTAAATGTTTATGAAAAGACAATCAATTAATATTTGTAGTGACATGACAGATGCATGTAGACACAAATTATAGAAAGCTATAATAATAATAGGATGGGGCTTGGAATAAATAAACAGATTAGTATATTGGAAATCAAAACAATAATAATATGAACATAGACAATAAGTACCCGTTATAGAAGGAATCATGAAGTAAATGACAATATTGTACAAAATTGATGAAAGTATGGTAACATTAATTTTTTTCAGTGAGTAGTTTGAAGGACATTACACACACCCCTTACCCTCATTCTCATTCCCTCCCCCTACCTCACCCCCTCCCTCCCCACCTCTCCCTCTCCGTCTCCCTACTACCCTTCCACCCCTGTGTCCCTCGCCATCCCCCTACCCCTCTGTCTCTTGTTCCCCCTCAATCCAACTTTACTCACCCTGCCCTTCCCACTCCCTCCCACAACCCGTCGTTGGTCCCTCTTCCCCCCTCCAATCTCCCCCTCTCTCTCCCATCCCCCTTCACCTACACACCCTACCCCTAATTCCTCTCTCTCTCCCCTCCCCCTCCCCCTACCTCTCCTACTCTAACCCACCTAATTCCCCCCCCCTTAGACCTTTTTCTCCCCCTCCACCTAACCCATCCCCCTACCCCTCCCTCTAACCTCCCTTCTTGATCTTCTTCTCCCCCTATCCCCCCCTCCCCTCACACCCTGCTCCCTCCCCACCTCCCTACTCTCCCATCCCTCCTCTTCGTCCCCCTCCACCTCCCTCCCCCACCCCTTCTCCCTTCCCATACCCTCCCTCCAACACCCCCTACCTCCCTCTACCCTCCTGTATCCCTCTACTGCTCTCCATCCCATTCCCCCTTCCCATCCACCTCCCCTATATGACCCCCCCCCTCGCCCTCCACCTCCACCTTCCTCACCCTGCCCTTATCCCTATACTCCTCCACCTCACACACCTACCACTGCCCCCTCGCCCTCCATCTACACCTCCCCTCTATACCCTCTCCCCTTTCCCCCGTCCCCGTCCCCCGTCCCCTTCCCCCCTTACTTCTACCCTCCCTCATCCCACTCCCCCTCTCCCTCCAAGTCCCCCTAATCCTTCCCCTCTCACCCCACCTCTCCCTCATTACCCTCTCCCTCCCCCTCCCTCTTCACCTAACCCTCTCCCACCTCTCCCTACCCTCCATATCTTCTCCCCCTCTCTCTACCCCTTTCTTCCCCTCCCCCTCGTCCCCCCACCTATCCCTCCTTCACCTTCCCCTCAATATACCCCACTCCCTCCCCCTACATTCCCTTCCCATACCTATCTCTCTCCCCCTCCCTCCATCCCTCTCCCCGTTCCCCTCCCCCGGAATCCACCTCCCCCTCTCCCTCCCCCTCCCCCTTTTTCACCTCCATCCCCCCTACCCCCCTCTCCCCCACCTCTCCTCCCCTTCTCTCTCACCTTCCGCGTACCTTCCACCTCCCCCTACCCCCCACCCTTCTCCCTCCCCCTCCTACTCCCCCTCTCCCTCTCCCTCGCACTCTCCCTATCCCCCCCTCCCTCTCCCTCCAACTCTACTCTCCCTACCCCTCCCTCTACCCCACCCCGCCTCCCTACCCCTCCATCCTATACTTCCCCCCTACAACTCCCCCTCTCTATCCCTTAACCTTCCTCCCTCCCCCCCCCCCTCCGCCCTACCCTCCCCTCCCCCCCCCTCCTGCCCTAACCCTCACCTCCCCCACCCCTCCCGCCCTAACCCTCCCAGTCCCCCATGTACTCCTCCTCCTCCTCCTCTTTCCCCACCACATCCCCCTTCCCCTCTCCCATGTCCCCTTCACTTCTCCCTCTCCTTCTCCACCCCCCCTCCACTTTTCCCCCTCCTCTTCCCCTCTCCCTACCCCCTCGTCCCCCTCCCCTTCCCCCTCCACCTGAAATGAGCAATTTTAAGTTAGCCAACTAAAAACGACTAAGATAAATGACTAATTTAGTCCATTGATAAAATATATGACTAGATAGCAAGTGACTAAACTAAACATGACTAACTTAAATGACTAATTCAGTTAAAGGAATACAAATATGACTAGCTAACAACTACACTAAGAATATGAATTAGTCATTTACATTAATCATTTTTAGTTGTGTCACTTCGGCAATGGAAAATTACAATTTTGACAATGAATTTTTACAATTTACTAAACTTTAACATTGAATATAGATTCAGAGACCCCTTTTGTATGAGGTCTTTGAATCCATCTGCAATGTTAAAATTTAGTAAATTGTAACATTGTAGATGGATCTAGAGAGCCCCTATGCCACTTGAAAATAGAAAATTGCAATTTTTTACTACGAAGTCTAAATATGTTGTATAGATATTAAATTTAGTGCCATTGATCATGACAATGTCCTAGCGAGACACCAAATTGAATGATGCATGTAGATTCTAGTCTCCTTTCATGCAATAGTGAGTGACTCCATGTTTTCCTTCATCCCATCATATCAGCCTTAGAAGAAATCATAGATGGGAGTGATATATACATTGTCATCATCATGTGCACTCATAATTGACTCAATTCACAACTCAATCCTAGCATAACCCATAAGTTTGTGGCTAACAAGAAAATGATGTTGACCATGCTTCCATTGACCCATGACCATTTTAATGTAGTCATCTATTGATCATTAAAATATATATATATATATATATACTAATTTTCCATTTTCATTAGACCACCAACATCAAGGCTTGATCAAGTACAATTGGTGTTGCCACACCTCCTCCTTGTTTTCCCCTACTACCACTAGCTATAATAGAGGGAAAATGCTAGTGCCCATATCATATTTTCATCCTAATTCGTCCCATTGAAAAGTTAAGAAACAATTGGGACCATGACCATATGCATTGCATGTTCAAAGTTACATCTATTCATGCTACTACTCATATACGGCCTCATCCCACCTATTGTTCATTCCATTTCTTGTGTATTATGGGTTAAGGCCCTTCTACATCAGTGTTTTAATGGCCACCTATTGTTTTAAAATCCAAAAGAGACCATTAGGTTTGTTCTTAAGTGTTGTAATATAGAATGTTCTGCCAAATACTTGAAGAACCAACATTAATATTGCCCTCTCACTTAATTTACACCTAGATAGGAAAAATACAAAAACTTACACATGTTTAATCATTTTAATAGTGCTATGATAATATTGTAAATCACAATATCGACTCTAATTTTACTTGGCACAACTTTGAACATGTTCACACTCTCATGTTCAATTTAGTGCGAGAGATGGAGGACACGAGCCATGCTATGGAAGTTGGATTCGAGGTGGAATATGGGAGAGATACTTGATATAAGGATTTTCATTAGGAAGATCTCATAAATGAAATGGAAACAAAAGAGCATCAACAAGATGGATTTATTAACTTGGGTGACGAGGAGGTAGAGTGTTGTAGCAACCAGAAGGCATGGTAGAGCTTTCATCAACACCATTTCAAAGGAAAAATTTTCAAGGTAAACCCCTTTTACCATGTTCATTATTTTATTTGTTTCTTAGATTTTTGCTTAGTATCAGATACACTAATTCTCTCAATTCACTACATTAATATGGAAACATGTTTTCAATGGATTTGAATTTGTGCTTGAGCATGGAAAGTGTTTGATTTAACCACTTGACAACAATTGGCCTGAATAAAAATGAACCATGAGAACAATTGGACTAACAATCATAACCACATTGGTGCTTGATCATGGGGAAGTTAACTCTATTGGGCACATTAGTACGAAAACATGTTTGCGAGGGTTTTGAACCCAACACTAAGCACTAAAAATGTTTCCGTTTAACGATGTGATCACAACCAACATGAAAAGCATAACCCCAATGCATGCTCGATCATGCATGAACGTAAATATTTGTTTAAGGAATTTCCAAAGCTATTGCAAAACAATGATGGTACTAAGATCCTAGAGTTTGGTTGTGGCAACGGTAGCTCTGTGAAAAAAATTTGTATCCTATTTTTTCAACACTTTAATATAATGCAAAATAGGTGTCCCAAGGGTGTGTACACACATTCTCCGACTGAAGGTTTAGATTTTAAATGAAAGGGAACCATTCTGTAATCACTACTAAATACTTTTATTTTACAACTCTTTTCCATGCCGCTATTAATTGCAAATTTTTGAAAGAATCTCTCATTTTATATATCCATTTTAATTATTTCTTCCAATACTCTAAAGTATGAAACCCCCCAATAAATCACCCTTTGTTAGTTTTCCCAAAACTATGGATTCCTCTTGTGCTTCATATATCTGAATGACTAGTTAAAGCTACCAATTTCTATTTGCTATTTGATAGTACTTTTTGGAAACTCTACAAAATTATTGCATAACAGACAAGATGTGAGATGCACCATCTTAGAAATTTACCTTCACTAAAAATACCAGAAATGAGTATGAGAGCAGGAATAGGTACACCTCTCAAATTTTTACGATCAGTGAAATTAGTGTTTTTTAAAAGTAAACACACACAAAACATTCTGGATTAAATGTTCGTCAGAGGATAAGTGACATAGACTGGAAACATTCCGGAAATGGATCCTAAATTTCAAGGGTTGTCATTTAAGAGAAAAAGTTTCTCTTAACTACAATGGGGATCCTAATATGTTTCTCTTAACTATTCAAAGCAAGTTGTCATACCGTGACAGAGAAGTAATCCCAAATTGAAACACTAACTTTAATAATACGTGGAGTCATTGAGTAGTTAAGATAAATAGTTAAGAGAGTTCATTTGGAGAACATATGGAAATCTTTCTACACTGTAGGGGTTGTCCTCCTGACTCCTATTTCTACTTACCAATACTAGCAAAGGTCATTAAATCCTAAGAATCTCATCAAGGTTGAACTCTCCTGGCTTGGAGCTTGGATGACTATGACCAGGACTATAAAATTATATCAGTTATTGGAGAACACGTGACTCCTAGTTCCAGGACAATGGAAAGGCATGATGTCCCTACAGTCACAAGGATTTTGTACAATTACTTGTTGCTGTTTGTTGTTGCCCTGGATTTCAATGAACACGATGTGGAGCACTGGATGGTTACTACGGAAGATGTGATTGATAGTTATGTGGTTGAAAACCCTCAGACTCATGAGATTATAAACTTCTACACCTTCTATGTTCTTCCCTCCTTGATCCTTAACAATGCCAATTAGTCCATGCTGAAGGCTTCCTACTCCTATTATAATGTGTCATCTTAGAAACCTATGTTATATTTGGTGAATGAAGTTCCCATTGTGGAAAAGAAGAAAAAATATGAAGTGTTTAATGCTCTAGACATCATATAGAATGAGTCATGTTTTAAGGGATTAAATTTTGGGCCTAGGGATGGATAGTTTCATTACTATCTCTACAATTATTGCATCAAAGATGCTCTTAAACCATCTCAATTACGATTGGTGATTTTATAGTGGCAGGTGCTTTGTTGATCTTAGATGTAAATAATGGCATGTTAAGGAAACAATCTAATTTTGATGTACTTATTGATCGTGTTTGTTTGTTGAATTGATAGTAGTCTCCATGTCTAACAATTTTTTTCACCTTCTATGGTAATCCAAGGCCATGGTCATCTAGTTAGCTCTATTTTAATATTTGATTTTATTTAACTTGGGATAGAAAAACAACTTGGAAGCTCATACAAGTAATTTCTTTGTATGGAAAATGCATATTTAGCTAACCACCATGGCATCTTCTAGGATTCCCTTTTGATCATGTCTTGTCATCTTATTTGCCTTGTTCATTGCCACTTTTTTAGCAGATAAATTATTTCCAAGCATACTATATATTTGTAGAGGCTTGCAGATTATTTAAGAAGAGATTTTCTCTTTCAAGTAACATGTAGTATGACTTGGTGGCTTTTAGTGAGGTAAGAATCTTGTGAATGCTTTGTTATTGGTGTTATTAATTATTTTCTTCTAATAAATTCTCAGAGTGTTCCTCAAAGGAAACGATTCATATAAAGCACATATAGAGTACATTTTGCTATTTTGTTCTAACATTATTTTTTATCTTTGATTTTAATTAATATTTTTTCCCAATTTGATTGACCTATTCTCAGCTATGAACCCTAGAATCCAAATTAAAAGATTTGAACCAACCCATGGTTAGAAAAATTTGAACGTTGTACTTCTTTGAACAAAATTTTTAGCTCGTTTTATGGTGTTAGCAATGTGGATGATACCAATGCAGGAAAAAGATGGGAAATTTAGGAAATTCGGATGGGTTCTATTGCATATGCGTGTATATTGCAGGATTATGTGAGGAAGATATCTATTGTGTTCATAGGTATTTTCAAAGGAATAATACTACGAATGAACTTCTTGGTAACAATGGGATCAACATCACAATTTTCATAAGTAAGACAACTTATAAAGCTTACAAATTCTCATTGAAGAAGAAGTGCAACATCTTAATGAAAGGTTACAATCTCTTGAGGTTGATAGAGATTTTATAAAACAAGGTAGTCAAATATTTGAGGAAAGGTGATGAGAGGATTAAAATACCAAGAAATTGCTCGATACTTTTGGGAGCTATGGAGGATAGACATGAGAGATAGTAGCCTCAATGACTCTTTCATGTGGTAGAATGCACTTTCTGGCACTTCATCAGAGGTAATGGGTGTCCATGTACTTACACCTTTGCATGTTATATTGTAGTCTCACAATTACCATATAAAACTTGTACTCAGAGTCCCAACCCTTTATTTTTATTTCACAATTTATATGTGCTATCAAATTATGCAAATGATCACAACATCACCTAAGAAATTTTTTAAATTACAAAATATATACAACTTGAGTAGCTTCATTATCTTAACCCACATCAAATCCAACTCAAATTGGGATTTCACTATTCAGATCAGTTTGTATGGGTGGTTGTCTAATTGATTTATTTTTATAAAGGTTTTATATTTGGAAGATTGGATTGATTTCATTAGTCTTAGGTCAATGCAAATATAGTTGTAAAGAGTCATTAAGTAATATTGTGGATCATTAGGGGATATTTTTTTAATTTTTTTGTTGAGTATTGTATCATCACTAATTGTTCATATAAGCCAAACAACCTACTCTCTTTTTTATAGATGTTATGTTATTTTTGTTATCAAAAAATGTATTAATATGGGGGTTGTGACATACTTACTATTTAGTATTGATCAATGCGACCTTCTCATTGGAGAACTATCTTGGTATGAAAAGAAGGCAATTTTTTATAGTTTTCATAATACCTATTGGATCCACGGAGATGATTAGGTATATAAATTGCTTGTTATTCTGAATCTTCAGTTTTGTCTTTTACTAAGTCAAAATTTTCAAGGAGTACCACTATGAAGTAGGTCAATTTGTATAATCTTATGGTGCTTTGTGTGGTACCACAACTGAATGAAGACAATATAAAAACTTTCCTCCTCCTATAAGGAATTCCTTATTATATCCATATGCACATGTTTTCATGGAACCCAAGGGAGTTCAGCCCATGTGGGTAATTCAACATTCTATTGATCTTGTGCTAGGGCCTTCTCTACCCTATCAACCTCCTATAATATAAGAATAATTTAATTAATTCCCATGAATGACCAAAATAGTAGGTCAATAGTACCCAAAAGTACAAGAAATGCAATTAGATATTGGGATTGCGAAAGAAACTCCTATCAATAATCTACAAAAGAAAAAACTCCAAAAATCTAGACAATAGTAACCAACTTACAATCATTAGAGGGATACGATCCTTAAGAGTGTTGAAATTGAAAGGAAAATCAAGCAATGACTCATCGAAGGTAAGATTTACCTGAACACATCTCCATGTGGTTCAATTGTACTTATTATGCCCATAAAGGAAGAATTTGAGGTGTTTATACACATACAATAGGGCATTTAACACAATAAATACTAGAGTGTATATATAATAAAGCACAATTGCTATCCTGGTGGGTTCACTTGAGTGGTTGAGTGTTGTGAATGGAAAATACGTTTGTGGAATTATCAGGATGTGAAAGAGGACCTGTTGTCTAATTACTGATGTTTCTTTTAGAATTGTGGTTGTTATTGTAGTTACTTTGTTCCCGAGATTTCCATTGGTTCTAGATTGATATCTATTTGGAAAATCCTAACCAAACTAATTTTTCTTTCATAATTGTGGTTGTTATTTTAGTTACTATGTTCCTAATATTTCCATTGGTACTGTATTGAGATATGTTTGGGAAATTTTGAGTGAAGGGGGGATAGATTCATCTTCAAGGGTCCCTCTACCTGACATTAAGCTTGATGGGAAGAATTATCCTATATTGGAGTTAAGGGTGTAAAACTTGTTAATGAAGCATTGATTGTTGAGACTTGTGGAAAGCATGGAGACAACTCCCACTGTTGCTGCAGAATTTGTTGGAATAGATTTAATATTGGGAGGGGGGTGAATCAGTATTAGCGTAGTTATTAGCATATTTTACCTTCTTTAATAGATTAAAATTTACTTAATCATTTATTATATTTTATCCATCAGTAAATAAACATTCACATGTATGTGTACTACATCATCAACACATAACACACATGGTTTTTATGTGGAAACCCAAATGGGACAAAACCACAAATTCTTTATAATGAGAAAGAATGCATTCAAGGAAGCACCAACTTACCGTGTTTACCAGCACCAACTTGAAGGAGGATCCAACCCCCTGAGTTTTATCCAGCTCCAACTGGAAGGAGGCACCGATCCCCTATCACTTTGTTTTATAGTCATAGACCTGAAGGAAGATGCGACTCCCTGCCTCCTTGTTGTTTTACAGGAACTAACCTGAAGGAAGCTCCAAATCCTCATCTCCTTGCCCCGTTTGACCGCCCTGATGTCTGATATATTTTGATTCCTTGTTTTTCTTCAACTCTACACACTTGTTTAGGTCTTCTGATGATGATTATGTTGTATGCAACCTTCACATGCATACTAGATTCTGTCACTGCTTTGCATACATCACTTGACTTCTGTTTCTTCTCAAATAACACTTTTGTTGATGACTTAACTCATGGATTGTGTGCTCTACTATTGTTGCAGTATGCACTTCTCATTCAACGTTCTTCTTTATGTGACTACAATGATCAACTGATACCATGATTTCAATTGATGACTTGTTGTACTGAGATGAAGTATAATTAACAGAGATAACTGCACACTTTATGATGTGTCTGTTCGGAATAAGTGTTGCAGTCATTTAGATGATATTTGGCATCCTATGCATCAAATGATTGGTCTGTTCATTATAATGCACTAGTATTATAACATTTGCATCATGATGCACTTATCTGATTCTATTATTGTTTTATTGTTGTGTATCAGATGTAGTCTTCAAATTCACACACTTGCACTTCAGTTCATATGCATCAGCTAGACATCCGTGCAATATCTCATAACCTTCGATTATGTCTATGTGCTTCTATCGCTTCAACTTCTGTGACTATTGGCATGCTTATTGTGATATAGTCCTTCAAGATATTCAACACCTACACAATATTTAGTATTTATTCCTTTCTCACAGATTTATGGAATCTTTTTGCACAATTCTCACAGATTTATGGAATCTTTTTGCACACCATCAAAACTCTGTTCTTATGCATGTGTGCATTTGGCTCTTTGCTAGATAATTACGTTCTATCCACGAGCCCCTTGATGTCCCTAAAATCAAATTGAAAATTTCAAAAAACTTACAATATTCTTGCTCCTTCGCTTCACTTCAAATATCCAACTTCCATCTCTATTTATACATGTCCTGCACCGATTGTATTTTTGCAAGTTGGCGGTGGCATCCCTTCTTGCATACTTCACAAATTTTGCATATTCCACGTGTCATCATCAACGCTATTAATGTGCCATCTATGATGTATCAAGCACCCTTAAGGTCCACAACTTAGTGGGAATTTATACCTTGGTGGTGTACCATTGCGCTCTAGATGTACCATTTCCTTACGATTTATGCACAAAATTCCACCTTATCTTTGATATGTCCACGTCCTTGATATACCATCCTTTGTGGGTAATGCACTCTTCATTTATCATTGTTTTGCATAGTTTGTGAATTCTCTGTCTTATACATAGTGGGATTGTGACCCGTGCTCATCATTGTATTTGGGTGATGCGTCCTTGACGTGATAAAGCTTTACAGAAACTGCACATACTCCAGCTTCTCTTTGGTGGGACTTTGACCTCTGCCCTATCATTACTTGTGGGACATGTGCACTTGTTGTTCGACTTCTTTGGTATTTTCTCATTGTGATCTTCAACCGATCGTACCCATTTAGGAAGTTGTGCACTTTTCACCACCTAAAGGCATCTTCTGATTGGCTATGCTTGTGCATTTTCAGGATTTTCCATCCATCTATTGTTTCTTTTCTTCCTGCGCACTCCCAACCATCAATCAAGAAACACTTCGACTTGCTAGCTTGCTTGTCCCTTTGGTCCAATCATCTTCTTGGTAGCTTGAGCTCTTGTACTATTGTCCAACTAACTCCTTCGTTGTTTGTCATGAGAAGGTGTAGCTTGGTGGGCTTAATTTTTGCACAAGGACTATATGATGTAGGATACATTGCTTGTGTCCCTTCTTAAAATGAATCCTCATGAAGTATCCTTTTGGATGTGTATGAAGTATCATATTATGTACTTCTTCATACTACTTCATCTACGATGTATCCTTGATACACATCTTCTTCCTAAATGCACTCTTAGATATACTCCAAAGTTGCATACTTAATGCCTCCTTGATTTACAACTTCGGACTTCTTTATAATGGATGCAGTACCTAGATATACTCTTTCAGAATGGAATCCATGTCTGTTAGCTTGCACATATATATATGATTCGTGTCTTCTTCATATGTGTGTGCTATTAAATATACTTCAAAGTTTCATATTTATCACCTTCACCTTTTGCGCATATGATTTTGATGTTTATGCTTTCTTCATCATGCACATAGATTTCCTCAAAGTGGCTTATTTATATTTCTGCTAGAATGATGTATCCACTTTGACTTGTGCTAATATTAATGACTCATATCGAATCAGTTGACATCGTCTTTGACATTAGATGACAGTCAAACACTTGACATATTCTTTAGTTGACATCAATGAAAATCAATGCTCAACAATATCCCCCTTTGACATTGATTTCAACACCTTATGAAGATGTGCCTGATTTTATTTGAGCTGTGTGCTTCATCTGTGTTCTACACACAGTGTTGCCCCTGAGTTCTTTGGTATTTTTGACATTTCTTTATCAATATATCTTCTTGTAGTATCTATGTGGATCATATCTTCATGACATTTCTTCAAGTATTCTTCTTCACGCTCTTTCACGTATGCTTCATGCTTCATGCTCTACTTCTTTGATGTCTTCATACTATGCAGTCCTCAATACTGCGTACTTATTCATGTCTGATTCATACATTCCTTTACCTTTCCACTTCATCAGCTTCATGCATTTTTCTTTATGTATTATCTTCATGCATTTCTCCTAGTTTCTTTATGCATTTCTCCATGCATTTTGTTTCAACTTCAACAGGTTCATGCATTTCTCCCCCTTTTACATCAATGGAAAATAGGTCCATTGTGCTATGTGAGTTCTTCCATTGAGTTGTGCACCTGCTCTCATCTTGACTGATTCCAGGGATAACTCCCCTTGCCTTTTTGCTTCATTTTTCAGTGTTTCTTCACAATAGTATCTTTTATTGCTTTTTATGAAGTAGATTTTATACTGCACCTTCCATTTTGGTCGAGTGTTCATGTCAAAACACATTATCATACTTTGTGTAGTGATATTTTGCTATCATTATTGCTTTCCTACTGCGCAGTGTTGATTAGCTAACTACTGATTTTACATTATTCATTGTGCACAAATTACTGTGTTGTCGCAGAGTCTTGTCACATTTAATGTAGTTGCAACAATAAAGGATATGGCACGTTTTAATTCATCAACCAACTTGGCCCAAAAGCAGACATAACACTCAATTCATGTGGCAAGAATGATGTTTTGTTTCCATACTGGATCCTTTTAAGGTGCAATCTTCATCATATGGTGCAATGAATCGAAATTTTTCCCTTTTTGTACTATTTCCAAAAATTCATTAAGTTCAACATTTATTTTTGGTGACTCCATCATCCTTTCCGATTTGTGCAACATTGAATGCCTTTATCATCAAATAACTGCATGCACATGATCATCCCTTCGTGGATTCTATAAGATCTTTGCGAGCAATGTTCAGTCCATCACTTCTTGAATATTTTTTCTTCCTTGTCGTATTGTTATCTAGCTCCTTGCTTCTTTTTGTTCCTTTTCCTTTCAATGGCGTCCTATCATCATAGAATGGCTAGTTCCCTTGAGAATGTACAACATGTTGTCCAGTCTCGGCAGTCTGAGTTCTCATGCTTGCGAACTAATATGGACATTTGGGGACAATAGATGAAAAACTATCAAATTCTTTACTAGCATCATCATTTTGAGCAACTAAATCTTTTAATCCACTGGGTTGAAAATCTGGAGCATCAACAACAACAAATTATGAAATAATTGTCTCATCTACAGTCTCAGCAAGCTAACTTCTCTTCTTCTGCAACTCTACAACTTCTTCCTCCTCATTTTTCTCCTGATTATTCTTCTCTGGTTCCGATGGACTTGGAGTTACGACTTGTGAGTCAGCTAGATTTAGACCTTGACCTTGAATTATGGTTGTAGAATGCCTTGGCATTGTCAATTTTTCTCCCTTACTTTGTATATTCCATTCATGGATTCAACATGGATTTTTAACTCATGCAATTTTGTAACGATGCTCCAATTTTTTAATATAATGAAAGATATTTGTTTCATGCAATTTCATGTAATTAGCAGTGTTCAATTTTTCATGCAAAATTGTATGCTTGTATTATGTGCAATTGAACTAGATATGATGCTTCTCTTTTCTATGGTATACACGATAAATGCATAACTATATATGAATGCAATCTTCCTTATCTGCAACATAATCACTAATTGTGTGCAAACATTCTGAACATATTCTAAGCTAAAATAATCATAATTACACAATCTACCTGTACACCTAATCAAACATTCCCTTGAATTCCTTAAGATGCATCGTTTTTCAACTCAAGGGTCTCCCATCATCCTTATGGGACTATCCAGAGAGGCAGCAATTGCTTGTTGCTTCAGAATTATCTGCATCATCTATGCACTTCTGGGAAGATTTTCTGATCAAGGTTTTATTGTGCACGCTTTTTCTTTGATTATGTTCTGGAGCTATCCTACCGAAGTCCTTTTGGGTGAAATAACCCTTGCGCCATGGTTTTTCATCTTCATAGTTTACTAAAATTCGACAATACATGTGTTTATGTCCAAAGCAGTCGTAGGCATAACATCGCATAGTTTAGCAATATTTTGCAATATGACCAAAATGATAGCATCTTGTGCATTGCACTCTATTGATCCTTCGTTGCTTATTATATTGGAAATAATTGTAACCAAAGGATTTATCATAACTAAAAGTTTCATCATGACTTGGACGTTGTTCTCTGTCGCAGTTCTTCCTTGGTGTCTTTGCAGAGCCTAGACCAGTTTTGTCTTCTGTTGATCTTTAATCCTTTAGAATGTTGTTCAAAGTTGATGTACTTTATTTAACCTTGTTGTGCACTTCATCTTCATATTCTTATTGTGCGTATATTAGATAAATGCTAACTTGCTTCTTTCCCTTTATCTTTATCATCTTTTCCATTTGTCAAAGTATCTCTTTATCCTTCTCTTTGAGCTAATTTGACATCTTTCTGATTTCCTATGCCAACTCATCAAGTGAAGTTCTTAGTACAGGCTTTTATTCTTCAATTATTAGAATATTCTCTTGTGCACGATTCAATTGACACTCATAATTGGTTATCTCTTAACGAATTTTTGCTTCAACAGATTCCTAGCATGGCATGTCTTGCTCTTCATACTTTGACAGTTGTTCCTATAATAGCTTATTCATCTTCTTAGACTTATTTAACTCGTCCAGGGAACTGATTAGTTCACCTTCCTAATCAATGTCTGTGGTATCATCATCATCATAGTTATTGACATTCTTGACCTATTCAACAAGTTTTGGTGGTGTAACTTGTTTTGAAGGTGTCTTGAATGATCCACTAAAGACAAACTTGTCTAGACATCCTGGATTGTTTTTCACATCTAGAGTATTCCTTGAGATGTTCTTCTTTCATTCATATTTACTTTTTTCTACTACTTGGTCCATGAAGAGTAATTCCTTGGGTTCTTCATCGCAATCACTTTCATCAGATGTATTCCTTCGCTCTTCGGTATACATACTCTTCCTTTGTTTTGGAATTCTCCTTTTATTCTTAGGTCTATGTTGCGAACGCACAATATTTTGATCATGTGCTCCATATTCTTCATCACTATCACTGTCTTCTTTCTTTTAATGGAATTTTGAGGCATAATGACCTACTCCTCCACACATGAAACATTTGAAGGGTAACTTGTTCTTATACTTTCCTCGTCCTCTTTTCATCTTCTTGAAAAAGTTTGATTCTTCATCATCTGATTCATCACAGCAGTATTTGTCATGATGATGCTTGTCCATTCCTATATCTTTGAAGGATGCTTCCTTTCTGATGTGAGCTTACTTTTCTGTTCTCATCTCGTATGCAGTGAGAATCCCCTAAAGTTCATCCTTTGTTAATTCATCAAGATTGGCTTGATCTTCTAAGACATAAACCTTTGAATTAAATCTTTGTAGTAGAGTTCTCGATATTTTCTGTACCACTGATTTTTCATCTAGGGTGACTGCAAGACTCTTGACAGAATTGAATGCCTTATCCACTCTTTGGAGATATGATGTATTGTTATCTTCATATTTGATCCTTATATATTCAAACTCCCATAATAATTATGAAGCTTTGCTTTCGTTACCTTGTCGTCTCCTTCATATATGCCTATGAGTTTGTCGGAAATTTATTTTGCTGATGCACAACACATAACCTTGAGAAATTCATCACCTATCAAACCACACAATATGCCATTTCAGGCATTATCATTGCTTTCATATAGTCTCGTTTGTGTGGGATTGATTGGAACTAGTGCTCGGACGTCATAACCATCAACTATAGATTTCCAGACTTATGCATCTAAATATTGCAAGTAGACTTCCAATATACGTACCTTCCAGAAAATTTAGTTGGTACCATCGAACCTTGGTTCTCTGTTTGTAGAAAGGCCTTCTTGCTTATCCATGTCTTATTTCTACGCAATGATATATCTTCCAGATGTTAATATATTACTGACCACACCCACTCTGATACCAATTGTTGGAATCGATTTAATACTGAGAGGGGGGTGAGTTAGTATTACCGTAGTTATTAGCATATTTTTCCTTCTTTAACAGATTAAAATTTAATTAATCATTTATCATTTGTTATCCATCAGTAAATAAACATTCACATGTACATGTACCACATCATCAACACATAACATAGAGGATTTTTACGTGGAAATTCAAACGGGAGAAAACCACAGAATGCTTCTTTATAATGAGAAAGAATACATTCAAGGAAGCACCAACTTCCTATGTTTAATAGCACCAACTGGAAGGAGGCTCCAACCACCTTATTTTTGTCTAGCACCAACTGGAAGGAGGAACCGACTCCCTATCGCTTTGTTTTATAGGAATCTACCTGAAGGAAGTTGCGACTACATGTCTACTTGTTGGTTTACAAGCACCAACATGAAGGAAGCTCCAACTCCTTATATCCTTTCCCAATCCGACCACCCTGATGTCTGATATATTTTTCTACCTTGTTTTTCTTCGACTCTACGCACTTCTTCAGGTCCTTTTATGATGATTTTGTTGTGCGTAACCTTGAGGAAACAATTGGAAGAAGAAAAAATTAAGCATCACCATGGATTGTTGTTTCTTGAGGACAAGAAAACTTGGGAGGGGATAAATGTCATGTCCCCATTTTGATAGTACCATGGAGAAACCTTCTAACCCATTTTGTCACTTAGGTTCAGGGGTAAAATTAAATAAATTGACCAGGAATAAAATTGGACTATAGTTGTTTTGTATTAAATTAAATTAGAAATGATGTAATCTTATTTTGAATATTTAATTTCATTTGGAAAATTCCGAGAGACCCATGAGGTTGCATAGGATATAATATTTTGATCATAAGAAGATTTCCAAAGAAGGAAGTAGAAAAAGTAGTGAAAAGCATAAAAGCAATGGAAAAGCATAATAAAGCAGTAAAAGCAAGAAAAGGACGCTGAAAGCAGAAAAGCAGTAAAAGCAAGAAAAGAACACTGAAAGCAGAAAAGCAGAATAAGGTAGTAAAAGCAAGAAAAGCAGCCTAAAAGCAAAATAAAGCATAAAAGTAGGAAAAGCAGGAAAAGAAGGAAAGTCTTAAGAGAAGGAAAAGCAGGAAAAACAATAGAAAAGAAGATAGGAGTTTCTTGATTTTGAGAGATAAGGCTCAAGGAAGATTACCAAAAGCAAAATAACAAGCTAAAAGCCTTAGAAAAGATCTAGAGGCTAATTTTAGCCAAGGGGAGTGAAATCATGAAGGAAAGTAGGTCCAAGGAAAAATAAAATTACCAAAGAATAGTCCAACTCACCAAAATATATTCTCTCCTAAAAATTATTAATTATTAATTTATTATTTTTCATGAGAGAAGTCTAGAAGGAAAGGGCCAATGTCGAGGTTCAATGCATCTAACTCACGGATTAATTTCCGAAGAAGCAAACCAGGTTATTAAATAATGTGGTGTGCACCCTCTCGCATCTCTTGTTCAATTATGTTTTAGTTTTGTTATCTCTTAATCTTTCAAAATACTTGGGATATGTGCCTCTAGTCATAGCTGGGAGATGTAAACGTGTTGCTTGTTCTACTAGCTAATTTTTCAGTTACTGATTGGGGAGAAAAAATCTAGCCAATATCAGTGAGCTGATATACTATCATTCAATATGTTACATACCCATTTGAATTTCCAAGATAAGTTGGAGATCCAAGAGTACAAGTTCAAGTGATTGAAGAGACTTCTTGTGTGCAATGTATGCATAGTTGTTGGCTTCTTGTCTTACTGAGAAAGTGACCAAGGGAGGGTGAATTTAATTTTATATTTATGACATTATAATAGAAGTGATATTTTGTTATTCATGGTTCTACAATCCATTTTAATGACAGAGAAGAGCTATGGATCCTGAGGTTGGAATTCAAGAGATTAAAGAGTCCTTTGGTGAGCTAGTTAATGAACTAAGCAATATGATGTAATATGGATTCCATGGATTTTATTATGTCTTTGATGTATTTTTTTACATGTATTCTAAACCTTCATGTCAATTCAGATATTTTTGGAGCAAGATTTAAAGTTTATATGAATCCTTACCACCATGCTCTAGATCTGCTTGTAATTTGATTAGTTTTGATATATTGTCTAGTTAGCTGATTTTTCTTGGGAAAATTGTCAACTTGAAGGTTATTATGGTCAAATTAGATCCTGTAAAACACATACCAAGATTCATACCAAAATATTGTGAATCTTTGATACTTTTTGTACTTCAATGTTACAAGGTTTGCTCTTTATGCCTAGAAAATTTACTAGTTTTCCAGTATTTGTAATCAAATGATATCTATGAGTTCAATTGAAATTTTTTGAGTTTATGTAGGTTCATAATACTATGATAAATCCATCCCAATACTTTTTGAATTAATTCGTGACCCTATCTTCATGTTTGGAAAATCCTGGAAGCAAATTATTTGAGCAATCCCTAGTAGCGCACTTGCCAATTTGACCTCCAAATATGATTTGATTGCTACCAAAACTCTATAATTATCTTGTAGTAGTTATGAAATCAGTCAATTAGTATACACAAAATTTATATTCACTCAATGAACTTGTTACATAGCACGGTCGTTCACATGATATTAAAGAATATCCCTAATTTCACGTAATATTGGAAAATGCCTCATAGAATTGTATTGTTGAATCCCCCTCCCAATATTCCTTTCCAATTAAGAAAACCCCTAGTTTCAACATGTATTGTAGGTATCCATTTTTATCAACCCATTTATATTGTATTATCAAGTTGTAATAAATAGGAGCCCCAACACATCTTAGTCTAAGCAAACACAATGCTAAATAAAATAATAGTATAATGCTAGCAATGATCCCACAAGGATTGCAGGTGTGACTTATTAATTTGTAGTGTTGGATAGTGGAAGACCCATTGAAATAGTACTAGGGAAGGAAAAATGTGTAAAAGGAAACCCATTCAAGAGATCAACATAACAAAGAATGTAAAAGACTGATAGTCCACTATTTAGTGCAATGCTTAGAAAATATGAGAATTGCAAATGCTTCACACCACAACCTACCAATCTACAAATTCTATATCATGTAAATACAAGTATATCCATAGAGAGCCCATGTTTTCTATAATCTTAATAAATTAAACTCTAAAAAATGCAAAATTGAAACCCTTTCGTGGATGGAATCCCCTACCTTCCTATCAAAACAAACATCTTGGTTCCAGTGAGCCAAGAAACATTGATATCACTTTTCTTGGTTGTCATGGAGCAAGGTTTGATTGAATCTCAATACCCACCTAAACTCCAACCTAAAAAATGAAGAGTTAGATCTTTTACTCAAATTCCTACAAAAAGTACAATACAATTGTGCAACTATGGAACTCTCGATTAGATACATATCTTAACTCAAAGATTAAAAAAAATACAACATCAATTCAAACCAATCCTAAATAAGCTATTAAATGAGGATTGATCAAGGCTAGTAATCCAAAGAGACTTCCATTGATATTATCATTGATACATTATTATCAGATTTATGCAAAACTTAGGATCACAAGTAATATCAAATAAAAATGGAGGGTCCATAATTTTTAGGTTGGTATGAATTGATCCCATGATTTGGAGGTATGAATCCATCCCACGATTTGGAGGTTATTCCTCGGCCCATCCAAATAAAATAACCCCCAATTTTTATATTACTATGTCATATTAAAAAAACACCTTGACCCCTTAATACAAAGCAATATATTTTTTAGGTTTTTAAGAGTATTCAAACCCCCAATTTGAATGGACGTGATATGATATTGCCTCACTAGTGAACCCCCTGTGCCCAAAGCTTGATTACCTTCAGTCAAGATCTATTAGTGTGTGCATGTATTTCCTTCCTAAAACTAGTCAATGTTTTAACTAGTCTTGTGTGCAAGTATTCCCTACTTGCTTGAAGTTTTTAAAATTCTTAATTTTTTTGTACTTCAGATCAGAAAGGTACATTACAGGGTTTTTGAATTAATGTTTGATTTAAGCAACTGAAGAAATGATGGAGGAATCTAGTCAGCGTTTGAGGGAAGAAAGGGTATGCTTCAAGTAATGAAACCACATATTATCCAACTTTTTCTTTTATTTCAGAGAAGAAAAGAAAACCGCAGATAAGGATTTTCACCAGAGACATTGGATTTAAGTTATTTCAGAAGGTAAATAATATAATTTTCCTTGTCATCAACAAAAATCTAATGAGCCCAACATTTTGATGCATTTTCATAAGCGATTTTATAATTCACAATTTTCCTCCACACTTGCTTATACCTATTGACCCAAATCTAGACCAATTTCAGAGTTTCTGTTCCTAGCGATCTTCAGATTTCATCATTTAAATTTTGGATCACATGCACTATTCTCCTCACACATTACTTCAACTTCACACTGGATCTATTTCCACAATGGATTCTCACTATAACTACAAGGTCACGGTAAACTCGCTCCTAAGATAAATTTGGAACTGCAATAAAATTAAGACAAATAAAAATTGGACTGTAACATCTTCTCTCCCGCAATTTATTTCGACCTGCGATTTCTAGGCCTATGACAATTTTGGGTATCATAAGATTAGTATTTGTTACATCATGACCTATAACTTTATCCTACAATATGATAGGTCTAATATGCTATGTTCCATCCTTAACATTTGGTTAGAAATCGAACTAACCTACTCTGAAACCATGTTTTTTTTTTAATATAGCAGTAGATATTTTAATTACTTGCAATGAAACAAATAAAGAACAATTAAATAATAGCCATACATAAAAATAAAGAAACACAGAGATTTATCTTGGGAAACCCTTCTACTCGAGGGAAGAAAACACAACAACCTTTCTTACGCAGATAAATAATGTCAGATACAAATTACATCAAATATACAAGATAAATATAATCCCATAAGAATTATTTTCCTTTCCTCGTCTTCTCTCTCCTACACCTCGCACTAGATCAACTAATTTGAGCGAATTTGGATTAATCAAATGAGTGAAATGTCACTCTATTTATGCAATCTTGTTGGGGCCAACTTTGCACATTTTAAGGAACCAACTTACATAATAATAATCGTTTATTCTTCTTTGGGGGACAAATTAGTTGTGAGGATACCTCACAAAGCTATAATCACCAATAGTTTATTTGTAGTTGACATGTTCCACGTAAACATACATTACACACATGACACATCTGACCCACTTGGGCTATAAAAAGCACCTCTCAACGCAAAAAAGTTATATAGAGTTAGTTGTGTTAAAAAAATGTGTTGATTTGATATTGGTAATGTATGGATGATTGTAAAAGTTGTATTCTCAAGTTGTTATGCTTATGGGAATACGTATTGTACAAGTTAGATTTGAAAGTATTTGAACAAGACAATGTTGATAACATTTATTTGCACGGGGAACCTATGGGATCTTTATAATGTCCATGAAAAAAGAAAAATGAATGTGTATACTTTAGCCACATAATAACCACTTGTTCGATAATGATTATTATCACTTATTTCCTGAAATATATACAAGAGTTATCATAAATGTTATGTCCTACCCAAGTTTTCTCTAGAGTTTTATGAGATTGGACTATGTTATTATTTGAGGACATTTTATAATAAATGTACTGGTCTCATGATATATATAAATCAAGAGATTGAAAATTAAACAATTTATATTACTATCCATTACTGGTATTTCACATTTTCTTATGTATGAAAATAATTGTCATGAATGAATCTATATCATGTTCCACACTTTGAAATCTATGTGTTACAAATGATAAATGAAAATGTAATTTGGATTCATCACTTGGTATATGGTATTGACAATTTTCTTAGTGTGATAGAGAAATCATAGGTATACATTGACATGAGGTTACACTAGCATTTTAAGGACTCTAGATTGAATCACGATAATATATTGTGTTATGTTGTCTTAGTAATTTGATATTTTGATTTATATAATGGAACTATTTGATGCACATGGATTTTATTGTGTGTAGGAACCTCGGTTTCAATTGCTAATTGATCTACACATTAGTAATGTGGTTGTATGGGTGCGTATACATAGTATGACTAGCACACATTTTCCACACAACTGATTAAAAAGAATGTTGGACTCTTACCTGTGAAATACATGTTTTGATGAGGATAGGGAATGGATTTTGTCATTCATGAGGATTAAATGGGGGGTGCAATAAGGTGTTTTCCTGATTCCTCAATGACCATTAGTATCTCAATAGGGTAGGAATGAGTTGATTTAACGTGGTCTCAACCATTGTACCACATTCCAACTATGGAGAACGAAATATTTGAAGGGCATGTATATGTTCATGGAACTCTTGGTATTCACTTTGTTTATTAGGGTGTGCATTCATTAAAAGATAAAAGGATAAGTAATATAATTGTAACATATGGGAATGAAATAAGTTAATGAGGGAAAATAAATGAATATAACTTATCGATGTTATTAAATGAATTATAGAATAAACATGTGCATTAAAAAAAGAGAAACATTTAATTAAATAAAATAAATATTAACTAGAGTGCACTAATTAAACAAAGAGAAGTAATAGATATAGGAGATCAAATTTGAAAAAAAGGGAATCAATTAAGCTAAGTAGTAGACACAAGTGTGAAATTGAATACAGCAGATCTAATGAACAAGTAAATCAATCACAATAGATGAAACTGAGAAAATATGGTGTAAACTATGCAAAAGGCTTGCAACAGTGCTCTATTGAACTCAAAATGATAGAATACAATACAATACAATAACAATGACTGAGAAATTCGAATTAACCAAGGAGGTTATTCGAATATACTACATGGAATAGCTTGGCTTCAACTAGGAGTCCTCATCATCAGATCAGTGGAGTCATCAATCCACAAGTAACGGTCAACTAGGTGTCAAACTGAGTCTAACTGAGTGTGGTAGGTGTAACTGGCACATGTAGGCACTAACTGAATGAAGGAGGCTCAGTGAAGGGCGCATGAGGAGCTAACTGGAGTTAGAATAGGTATTCTAGTCTCACTAGAGGTCCATCGGAGTGATTCAGCCAGTTGAGAGTCAGTCTAGCCTTAAATCAAGGAAATATCTAAAGATAACTCAACTAACTGAAGTGCAACTGAGTGGTAGGTGAGAGAGGGTGCCTGGGATGCATGCAAGGCGCACTAAGCACTAGGAGGGCTGAAACTGATCAGAAACAAGCTCCTGGGTGCTGGAAGACCGGGGACAAGGTGTTGGAGGCATCAAACAGGTGACTGGGATGCATGTGGCACATGCAAATGCATGCATGCAAAGTACATAATTGAATGATGAGATATCCTGACAAGAAGTGCACAAAAAAAGTTATGTAAGGAAAAGATTATCAAGGGAACACCTAGGAGTAATTATAGGAAAATTTATCTGAACTAGTTACATCGATCAACACATCAACTTGTCTAATCCTTCAATAAAAGGACATATAATTCTGTGGTGGGAGGGATCCATTCAGAGGACTATGAAATTTATGTGTGGTTGGGGATGTATGATTGGTTATGTGTGGTTGGGGGTGTATGATTGGTCGCAAGAAATTATACAAGATCTTCGAGAGGCTAGGATTTGATTGGAAGATGTACATATTCTGCTTAAGGAGGACCTTCATAACTCTATCCTTTAAAAGTAGGTAGTATATTTAGAGTTTTTGGTATGTAGGGAAGAGGAGTATGTTACAAGAGGTGCTAGAAAGCATGCTAAGTTGCAGTGGATTAAGGAAGGAGAAGAGGGGTCCAAGTTCTTCTTTGAATTTCTAAAGAAGAATGTGGTCTTGGATAGAGTATTTGGCATTCATAGGGAGGATGTTTCACTTGAAGAAGATCTCTCGAATATTCGAGGTATTTTCAATGACCAGTTATAAGATATTATTCTCTTTATACATTAGCAGAGAATCTGGTTGCTGCTAGGAATGATTGTTATATATGATGGTTCCACACAAAGTCTCAACTATTTACCAAGATAGGTTGGATACCGACCTCAAAAAAGATGAATTGTTAGTACCCCTTATCTCCATGCATATGTTGATGTATATGTAACTTCGGAATGTATTTCATATATATTTATTGTACCCTTATTAGAGATGTGTTATTCCTCTATAAGGAAGTGTCGTCATGTGGATTGACAAGTGTCGCAAGTGTGTGTACTTGTCGATGGGTTATTAGACAACCATGTGTGGGTTCGGCCCTAAATTATATATTATATTGTGGATGTACCTAGCTAGACAAGTCGGCCCCATAAGGTCACTGGGCGAACAGGTTAGTATAAATAGAGATCAGGAGATCTCTATTTAGATCATTTGGAAAGTCATCTCTCTCTCACTCAGAAAGTGGCACACTAGTGAGGAGGAGGATCATCTGCTTCTAGGAGACTATCTCAAGTGTATTTTGGTTGTACTTTGGTTGAGCCATTGCTCTCTCTATCTCTGAGGAAGTTGTGGGGTTTTTCACCTTAGGTTTTTCACCTTAGGGTTTTCCCCACGGAAACTCTATGTCTCTTGTCTCTCATGCTTTTGATTCTTGTGATGCTTGTCATGCTTATTGTGATTGTTATGCATTGATATAATGTATATGTTATTCTCTCAGTCAAGATCCTAGAGTATTGTGAATTAATGCTCAAAATTTAACATGGTATCAGAGCTAACCTGAGAAGAAGACATTTTGCAGTGACGGAAACTTGAGTTTCTTGTTTATTGGGTTTCTCTCCACATATTTTGGAAAAGCACTATAGTAGATTGACTCTACTCATCAAGGAGAATCTATTTGTCCAATCAGAATTCAATTCTAAGCATTTTCCGATTTGGCCCTAAAAATTAGGGTTTCCACAAAAATAGGAATTTCTGAAATCTGAAGACATAGCTGGAAGCTCCTTGCAAAAATCGAAGTTTAGAGCTTTCGATTGAGATTTTTGGCTGGGTAGTTCTCCGGGAAACTCAAACCCTAATTCAGGGCTCTCGCGAGTGAACCCGGGAGGACAAAAAGGCAAATATGAAGGGTAAAGCTTTGCTGATCTCAAATTCTGAATACACTAGGCTAATCCGCTCATCAAGGCGCATCTTTCTATCCTTTCAGAAAATTGAAATTCACATTTTGAATTTTTAGGGTTTTTTCGACAAACCCTAATCTGGGACCAGATCCACTTTTCAGCATTTCAAGTGGTAAGACCTAAATATTTTCTATTTCCATTTGAAGTACTCTTTAAGATGTCTCACCACACCAAGCTTGAGGATAAGCTTGAAGGAGCTGATAACTTCTGAGCTTGGAAGTATAAGATTGGGTTAATCTTGGAAGAGAATGAGTTGGACGCATATTTAAAAGAAGACATTCCTATCCCAGAGGATGAAGAGGCTAAGGTATTGCATAAGAAAAACTTGGTCAAGGCAAAGAGAATCATTGCTGATTCTATCAAAGACCATCTCATACCCCATTTGTCTTCTCTAAAGACACCCAAGGAGATGTTTGACTCTTTGACCAAGCTATTTGGAGGGAAGAACATAAATCGGAAGATGACCCTGCGGAACCAATTGAAAGGAGTAAAGTTTCAGAATGGAGAAACCATTCAATCTTATTTTTCAAGGGTCTCCCAGATCAAGGAACAACTAGAAGTAGTGGATGAAATGGTGGAGAATGGTGAAGTGGTGATGACCACTCTAAATGGCCTACCCAGGTCATGGGATTCCTTTATTCAAGGAATCTGTGCAAGGAAGAAGTTGATCTCCTTCAACAGATTGCGGGAAGAATGCTCTCAAGAAGAAGCTAGGATTGTGTCCCAAGAAGAAAAGATGGAAAATGAAGATCAAGCTCTCACAACACATGCCAGGAAAAGCAAGTCCAAGAAGGAATCATCTCATAACAGAAGATTCTCACACCACCATTATCATAAAGATAAGAAAGATCTTAGATGCTTCAATTGCAATGATAAGGGACACTTTGCTTCAGATTGTCCTAAGAAGAAGAAAGACAACAACAACAACTTCAATAAGAAGAAGAAGAATAACAAAAGAAGATATCATGCTCATGCTGCCGAAGATGATGAACCCCCAAAGAAGAAGGCTAGGGAAGAAAGTGATAGTGATGATGACTCATCAAGTGAAGAAGAGTATGTTCTAATTTATGCTCTCACAGGTATTATCTCCCATGGTTGTAATGATTGGTTGATTGATAGTGGGGCTTTCAAACACATGACTGGGTTTAAGGAATCTTTTGTGAATCTATTTGAACATGAATCACACCATAGGGTGAAACTTGGGGATGATTATCAATACCCAATCAAAGGAAGTGGTGAAGCCTCCTACAACCTAGATTCTGGAAAATCTTTGAAGATGAAAGAAGTCCTTTATGTACCTGGGCTCAAGAAGAACTTACTCTCCATCTCTGCATTGAATGCAAAAGGTATGAGGGTTGCATTTGTGGATGGCCAAGTCCTAATGTCGCCAAAGGGAAAGAACATAGATGATGCAGTAGTGATTGGAGAGCAAGAGGGAGGTTTGTATAAATTGAAGGGACAACCTGAACATGCCATGGTACATGAATCCATGGAACCAAGTGAACTTTGGCATAGAAGACTTGCTCATATGCACTATAGGGCACTTCCAATTGCAAGCAAGGCTGTAGAGGGTCTTCCTGAGATCAAGACCAAACATGAAGGTTTTTGCAAAGGATGTGCAAAAGGTAAGAACATTAAGAAGTATTTCCCAAGCAGTGAAAGCAAGGCAAAAGACATCCTAGAAATCATCCACTCAGATGTATGTGGTCCTATGTCATCCAGCTCTTTGAGTGGGTATGTTTACTATGTCTCATTTATTGATGACTTCTCCAGGAAGACTTGGGTATACTTCTTGAAGAGAAAAGATGAGGTGTTTGATAAATTCAAGGAATTCAAAACCTTGATGGAGAATCAAACTGACAAGAAGATCAAAACATTCAGATCCGACAATGGTGGAGAATTCACCTCAGGTGACTTCAAGAAGATTTGTAGTGATTCAGGGATTAAGAGGGAGTTGACTGCTCCTTATAATCCTCAACAAAATGGAGTTGCAGAAAGGAAGAACAGAACAATCATGGAAGCAACAAGGGAAATGCTACATGACCAGGAACTACCTATGCATCTATGGGCAGAAGCAGCTAGAACAACTGTATATGTGCAGAAAAGAACACCCCAAAAGATATTGGATAACAAGACACTAGAAGAGGTATTTTCTGGTAAGAAACCTGAAGTCAGCCATCTCAGAATATCTCGTTGTCCAGTATACACTCATGTACCAAAGGAAAAGAGGACTAAACTAGATCCTTCAGGGAAGAAGGGTATCCTTGTGGGTTACAGTGAAAGCTCGAAGGCTTACAGAATATACTTTCCAGGGTTCAAGAAGATTGATGTCAGCAGGGATGTAACATTTGATGAAAACTCAGCCTTCATCAAATCAAGGAAGGTACCTATCGAAGTTTATGAAGAACCTATGGAAACTAGATTTCAAGACACTACCATGACTGAAGCAGTTCCAGAAGTTGTTCGTGAGTTTGAAGATCCGCAAGAACCTGTAGATCCACCCTGTGAGGATAACTCTCACAAGAGGAAACCTGCATGGGCTAGAGAGCTCATTCAAGATGCAGAAAGATTTGGCATTCCAGAAGAAGAACACAGAGCAAAGAAGAGAACCAGATCACATACCAGCTATGTTGCTTTACTCTGTGACATTATGAACAAAGAGCCTTCCAGTTATGAAGAAGCAGCGGAAAAGAAAGAATGGAAGGATGCCATGGTTGAGGAATACTAATCAATAATGAAGAATGATGTTTGGGATGTTGTACCAAGACCTAAAGAGAAGTCTGTTGTGACTTCTAAATGGATCTACAAAATCAAGCATGCTGCAGATGGCAGTGTAGAGAAATACAAAGCAAGATTCATAGCTCGTGGCTTCTCTCATAAAGAGGGAATAGATTATGAAGAAACGTTTGCACCTGTAGCCAGGTATACTTCCATCAGAATAGTACTTGCCCTGGCTACAGCGATGAAATGGAAAATACACCAGATGGATGTCAAGACTGCCTTCTTGAATGGTGTAGTTGAAGAGGAAGTATATGTGGAGCAGCCACTCGGTTTCAAAATACATGACAGGGAGTCATATGTGTGTAGATTGAAGAAAGCCTTGTATGGCTTGAAGCAAGCTCCCAGAACTTGGTATGGTAGGATGGACAGTTTCCTATCTAGTTTGGGCTTTACCAAGAGTAAAGCGGATTCCAACTTGTATTACAAGGTTGAGGAAGGGAATCCTGTGATTCTACTCCTATATGTGGATGACTTATTTCTAACAGGAGATGACAGATTGATTGCAGATACTAAGAGAAAGCTTGCTTCCGAGTTCGATATGAAAGATTTGGGAATGATGCATTATTTCCTAGGTATGGAGGTGTGGCAGAGTATAGGTGGGATCTTCCTTGGTCAAGGGAAGTACACAGTAGATATCCTGAAGAGATTCAGGATGATGGATTGCAAGGCCATGGCCACACCTATGGCATTGAATCTGAAGCTTCTATGTCATGCTTCATTTGAGCTGGTTGATGTCTCTATGTATCGTAAGATGATTGGGTCCGTGATGTACCTGACGAACACTAGACCATATATTTGCTTTGCGGTGAACACATTGAGTCAGTTCCTGACAGATCCGAGGAGTGTTCATCTGGTTTCTATAAAGCATGTTCTGAGGTACCTAAAGGGTATAGTGGATTATGGGCTCAAGTATGAGGGGAATCAAAATTTTAACCTGCAGGGTTATGTTGATTCAGATTGGGCTGGCAGTGTTGCAGATAGGAAGAGCACATCTGGGTGCTGCTTCAGTATGGGATCAAGTGTGATCTCTTGGTTTAGCTGGAAGTAGTCCTGTGTAGCACTGAGTACAGCTGAGGCAGAGTATGTTGCAGCCTGTTCAGCTAGTTGTGAGGCAGTATGGCTACGGAAGCTACTGTCTGAATTATTTGATCTCCTGTTGGATGCTACTGGTATCTTCTGTGATAACAAGAGTTGTGTGAAGCTATCCAAGAACCCAATGTTTCATGACAGGTCTAAACACATAGAGATCAAATATCACTATATCAAGGATATGGTGCAGAGAGGAGCTGTGAAGCTCCTGTATGTTGTGACGGACGAGTAGATTGCAGATGTGCTGACGAATCCAATAGCCAGGGTGAAGTTCGAGTACTTCAGAGAGAGGCTTGGTGTTCTTCAGATTGATGACACTTCGAGGAAGAAGTGATGGACACATTTGTTGAAACCATTCCAAGCATGTTGGAAGGAGGATCCTTCACATGGCTGTGGATGTGAGCGCTGGATGATGAGCATCAAGATGATGTTCTGGTTTCTGCTTTGTATGATCAGTTGGATCATTTACATGTATATGTATGTAGACATCATGTTGGATGCTAGATATGATCAGTTGGATCATTTGTATGTATGTACGCATCATGTTGGATGCTGGATATGATCAGTTGGATCATTTACATGTATGTACGAATCATGTTGGATGTTGGATATGATCGGTTGGATCATGTGTATGTATTTTGTATATGCATCATGTTGGATGCTAGGACCATGTATTTGTATATGTATCAGGTGGATACATTGTATGATCAGGTAGATCATGTATGTTGATATGTATCATGTATTTGTATTTGTATCAGCTGGATACACTGTATGATCAGGTGGATCATGTATGATGATATGTATCAGGTAGATACTTGGTATGCATCAGGTAGATGCATTGTATGATCAGGATTATCATGGATGACGAGCTTCAGGATGTTGCTCCAGATGACATGCAGCAGGATGTTGCAGTATTGATGATCAGGATGATCATGTGCATATCAGGATGATGTATGGTGAGTATCATGTTGATACTCTATGGCCATGGAATAGGTTGTGCAGATAAGCATGTAATTTGTGCCCTGGGATATTTGCAGATAGTCTTTCGAGGTTTTTCCTATGGAATGTAATTTGTACCCTGGGATATCTGGCAAATGCTCTTTCAAGGTTTTGCTTGGGAGGACATATAATTTGTTCCCTGGGAGATCTGCAGATAGTCTTTCGAGGTTTTTTCTATGGCATGTAATTTGTGCCCTGGGATATCTGGCAGATGCTCTTCCGAGGTTTTGTCCTATGGCATGTAATTTGTGCCCTGGGAGATCCGATAGGTTGAGCCGTGTGCTCATAATCAGTCCTGGGATGCTCTTTCAAGGTTTTTCCATGACCACATGTAATTTGTGTCCTGGGAGATCCGATAGGTTGAGCCTTGTGCTTGTAATCAGTCCTGGGATGCTCTTTCGAGGTTTTGTCGTGACCACATGTAATTTGTGCCCTGGTAGATCCGATAGGTTGATCCTTGTGCTCGTAATCAGTCCTGGGATTCTCTTTTGAGGTTTTGTGGTGGGGTCACATGTAATAAGTCCTGGAGATCTGGACAGGATGAAAAAGGCCTCCGATGCTCTTTAGGGTTCTTGCTAGTCAAGAGACTCTTTTAAGGTTTTGTGATGCACGTAATAAGTCCTGAGATTTCCACAGTATGGCCAGTGATGATGAAGACCTGTAGGTGGTGGGCCTACATCTAGTATGAAAAAGTACTGGCTCTGTAGAACTTCCTATGACGAGTAGAGTCAGAGATTGGTTGAGATAGCAGCAGCATTGACGATGATGATGATGATGATCCCGAGAAGAAGACTTCTCTAGCAGATCTGTGTCAAGAAATACCTTCCTAGTTAAGAGGGAGTGTTGATGTATATGTAACTTTAGAATGTATTTCATCTATGTATTTCATATATATTTATTGTACCCTTATTAGAGATGTGTTATTCCTCTATAAGGAAGTGTCGTCATGTGGATTGACAAGTGTCGCAAGTGTGTGTACTTGTCGATGGGTTATTATACCACCATGTGTGGGGTCGGCCCTGAATTATATATTATATTGTGGATGTACCTAGTTAGACAAGTCAGCCCCATAAGGTCACTGGGCAAACAGGTTAGTATAAATAGAGATCAGGAGATCTCTATTTAGATCATTCGGAAAGTCATCTCTCTCTCACTCAGAAAGTGGCGCACTAGTGAGGAGGAGGATCATCTGCTTCTAGGAGACTATCTCAAGTGTATTTGGTTGTACTTTGGTTGAGCCATTGCTCTCTCTATCTCTGAGGAAGTTATGGGTTTTTTCACCTTAGGGTTTTCCCCACGGAAACTATGTGTCTCTTGTCTCTCATGCTTTTGATTCTTGTGATGCTTGTCATGCTTATTGTGATTGTTATGCATTGATATACTGTATATGTTATTCTCTCAGTGAATATCCTATAGTATTGTGAATTAATGTTCAAAATTTAACAGTATAATGGTAAATCTTAAGGCATTGTTGGACTACCTTGCAAGTTCTATAAGGCAATGTGGAAGACTATTGGAGATGACTCAAGTTACATGAGTGCATAAGCATTCTCTATAGGATGTATAATAGAATGAAGGGTTGATTACAATTATTCCAAAAAAATCTTCCAAGGATACCATTGGGAAATTTTGGTCTACAACACCATGATGTGTTTCTTACAAAATAATGGCTAAGGAAATGGCAATGCAAGAGAGAGAAGTTACTAGGAAAATTGTGTGTAAGGAACATGTTTTGGATATCGAAGGTTTATTCTAGACATAGTGATTTCATATTTTAAGTACATGGAGGGGGGAAGGGAATCTTGATAGAAAGATCTCTTTCTTAAATTTAATTTTGATAAATCCTATGATAGAATTAATTGGTCTTTCACTAGAGATACGGTGTCATCTTTGGGATTTGGTTCAAAGTTTGTGAGAATGGTCGACACCCTATTCTCTTGTTCTTTGCATTTTATTGCAATCAATAATATACTTTCTCCATGTATTCTTTTGCACTAGTCAATTAGAAAGGGTTGCCACATTGATCCTTATCTATATGTTTTAAGTATCGATGGTTTTGGTTATTTACTCCATGCTTCCAAGTAGAGGGGAAGGCACACATAATTTCACTTTTTGTTGATTATGAGATGGTTAATAATCACTTTGCAGATGATTCTTTGTTTTCTATTTAGGTGGACCACAACTTTCTATATAATGCTAGGGGTTTCTTATCTATTTTCTACAAGGTACCTGGGGCTATCATCATTGATCATAAGAATAATTATTATTCGATTAGAAATATTAGAATTAATCAGCCTCCTAATTGGATCCCTCCTAATTGGACCTTCACCCATCCAGGTGTTATAAGGTCTCTTGGAATTCCCTTTGGTTTGGGAATTTCTCCAACAATTATGTGGAATTCGTGTTTCGAGCATTTGCAACATAAAATTCTCCTTTGGAAGAACACACAATTTACATTTGCTTGAAATCCCACTGTTCTAAGTAGGATTATCTAGGCCTTACACATTTATTATGCTTCTCGTTGGCTTTTGAGTAGGGCTTAACTTCATAGATTGGAACAAATTTTGTGTTAATACATGTGGTTCAAGTATGCTGGAGTCAGGGGCGTTCTTATGGTACCCTCCTTTGGTACCCTGGATGTTTCCATTATGCCCAAGGATGAAGGTGGTTGAGGTTTGATTGCTATTTCAACATAGGATAATATTTTGAATGCAAAATGAGTGATTATGTGTCTCAAAGGAAGCTCTCCTTGGAAAGTATTATTGAGACGTTGAGTTCTTATAAAAAACACATTGGTGGGATTAACAGATCATTTTGATTATGTGATATTATCTATCCCCCTCATAAATTCTAGGTCTCGGGATATTTTATCATCAAAAGTATTTGGGCAGCATGGAAGAAGGTGGCTAACATTGTGAGGTGGAAAATATTAGGTAGTCGGGCATAAGTGGCTTTGAGAAGGATATCAATATGAAGTTGGAAGGCGAAAAACACATGTTTTTCAAACATCCCTCATTCCGAAAGACTATGTCAACACTTGCGCATTCTTCAGTATTTCTTCCTTTCTAGTTTTGCGCAATTCTCATATATTTATGGCATCTTTTTGCACACCATCAAAACTATGTTCTTCTGCATGTCTGCGTTTGGCTCTTTGCTAGATCATTATGTTC
This sequence comes from Larix kaempferi, assembly GCA_027924585.1. Classification (NCBI taxonomy): domain Eukaryota; kingdom Viridiplantae; phylum Streptophyta; class Pinopsida; order Pinales; family Pinaceae; genus Larix; species Larix kaempferi. The sequence continues at coordinate 234,448 of BSBM01000763.1, read as the reverse complement.
TATCCACGATCCCCTTGATGCCCCGAAAATCAAATTGAAACTTTCAAAAAACTTACAATCTCCTTTCTCCTTCACTTCACTTCAAATATCCAACTTGCATCTTTATTTATACATGTCCTGCACCGATTGTATTTTTTCAAGTTGGTGGTGGCATCCCTTCTTCCATACTTCACAGATCATGCATATGCCATGTGTCATCATCACTGCTATTAATGTGTCATATCTGATGTATCAAGCACCCTTAACGTCCACAACTTAGTGGGACTTTATACCTTGGTGGTGTACCATTGCGCTCTAGATGTACCATTTCCTTATGATTTATGCATAAAATTCCACCTTATCTTTGATATATGTTCCATGTCCTTGATGTACCATCCTTTGTGGGTAATCCACTCTTGAGTTATCATTGTTTTGCATAGTTTGCACATTCTCCATCTTCTACATAGTGGGATCGTGACCCGTCCTCATCATTGTATTTGGGTGATGCATTCTTGACGTGATAAAGCTTTACAGAAACTACACATACTCCGACTTCTCTTTGGTGGGACTTTAACCTCTGCCTTATCATTACTTGTGGGACTTGCACACTTGTTGTTCATATGCTTTGGTATTTTCTCATTGTGATATTCAACCAATCATACCCATTTAGGAACTTGTGCACTTTTCCCCACTTAAAGGAATCTTCTGATTGGCTATGCTTGCGTGCTTTCAGGATTGTCCATCCATCTGTTGTTTCGTTTCTTCCTGCGTACTCCCAACCATCAATCAAGAAACACTTCGAATTTCTATCTTGCTTGTCCCATTGGTCCAATCGTCTTCTTGGTAGTTTGATCTCTTGTACTATTTTCCAACTAACTCCTTTGTTGTTTGCCATGAGGATGTGTAGCTTGGTGGACTTAATTTTTGCGCAAGGACTATATGATGTAGGATACATTGATTGTGTCCCTTCTTGAACTGAATCTTCATGAAGTATCCTTTTCGATGTGTATGAAGTATCATATTATGTACTTCTTCATACTGGTTCATGTACGATGTATCCTTGATACACATCTTCTTCCTGAATGCACTCTTAGATATACTCCAAAGTTGCATACTTAATGCATCCTTGATTCACAACTTCAGACTTCTTCAGAATGGATGCAGTACCTGGATATACTCTTTCAGATTGGCATCCATGTTTGTCAGCTTGCACATATATATATGCTTCATGTCTTCTTCACATGTGTGTGCTATTAGATATACTTCAAAGTTGCATATTTATCACCTTCACCTTTTGCGCATATGATTCTGATGTTTATGCTTTCTTCATCATGCACATAGACTTCCTCAAATTGGCTTATTTGTATTTATGCTAGAATGATGTATCAACTTTGACTTGTGCTTATATCAATGACTCATATTGAATCAGTTGAAATCCTCTTTGACATTAGATGACAGTCAAACAGTTGACATCTTCTTTAGTTAACAACAATGACAATCAATGCTCAATAATCTCCCCCTTTAACATTGATTTCAACACCTTATGATGTTCTGCCTAATTTTATTTGAGTTGTGTGCTTCATCTTTGTTCTGGTCACAGTGCTCCCCTGAATTCTTTGGGATTTTTGACATTTCTTTCTCAATATATCTTCTTGTCATATCTGCGCAGATCATATCTTCATGACATTTCTTCAAGTATTCTTCTTCATTCTCTTTCACGTATGATTCATGCTTCATGCTCTACTTCTTTGATGTCTTCATACTATGTAGCCCTCAATACTTCATACTCTTTCATGTCTACTTCATACATTCCTTTACCTTTCCACGTCATCAGCTTCATGCATTTCTCTTTTTGTATTTCCTTCATGCATTTCTCCTAGTTTCTTTATGCATTTCTCCATGCATTTTGTTTCAGCTTCAACAACTTCATGCATTTCTCCTCCTTTTACATCAATGGAAAAGAGGTCCATTGCACTATGTGAGTTCTTCCATTGTGTTGTGCACCTGCTCTCATCTTCATTGATGCCAAGGATAACTCCCCCTGCCTTTATGCTTCATTTTTCAATGTTTCTTCACAATAGTATCTTTTATTGCTTTTTCTGAAGTATATTTTATACTGTACCTTCAATTTTGGTCGTTTGTTAATGTCAAAACACATTATCATACTTTGCGCAATGATGTTTTTCTATCATTCTTGCTTTCCTATTGTGTAATGTCGATTAGCTAACTACAGATTTTACATTATTCCTTGTGCACAAATTCCTTTGTTGTCGCAGAGTCCTGTCAAATTTAATGTAGTTGCAACAATAAAGGATATGGCACGTTTTCATTCATCAACCAACTTGGCAGAAAAACACTCCATTCATGTGGCAAGAATGATGTTTTGTTTCCGTACTGGATCCTTTTAAGGTGCAATATTCATCATATGGTGCAATGAATCGAACGTTTTCCCTTTTTTTACTATTTCTAGAAATACATTAAGTTCAACATTTTATTTTGGTGACTCCATCATCTTTTCCAATTTGTGCGACATTGAATGCCTTTCTCATCAAATATCTGCAAGCACATGATCATCCCTTGATGGCTTCTATAAGATCTTTGCGAGCAATGTTTGGTCCATCACTTCTTGAATATTTTTTCTTCCTTGTCATATTGCTATCTGGATCCTTGCTGCTTGTTCTTCCTTTTCCTTTCAATGGCGTCCTATCATCGTCGAATGGCCAATTCCCTCAAGAATTTACAACATTTTACAACATGTTGTTCAGGATCACCAGTATGAGTTCTCATGCTTGCAAACTAATATGGACATTTAGCGACAATAGATGAAAAAAAATCAAATTCTTTACTAGCATCGTCATTTTGAGCAGCTGAATATTTTAAGTCGCCGGTTTGAGAATCTGGAGCATCAACAATAACAAATTATGAAATAATTGTCTCATCTACAATCTCAACAAGCTAACTTGTCTTCTTCTGCAACTCTGCAACTTCTTCCTCCTCATTTTTCTCCTGAATATTCTTCTACGATTATGATGGACTTGGATTTACGACTTGTGATCTGGCTCAATTCAGACCTTGCCTTGAATTATGGTTATAGAATTCCTTGTAATTGTCAATTTCTCTCCCTTAATTTGTATATTCCATTCATGGATTCAACATGGAGTTTTAACTCATGCAATTTTGTAACGATGCTCCAATTTTGTAATATAATGAAAGAGATTTGTTTCGTGCAATTCCATGTACTTACCAGTGTTCAATTTTTCATGCAAAATTTTATGCTTATATTCTGTGCAATTGAACTAGATATGACGCTTCTCTGTTCTATGGTATATGTAATGCCTCCATTGGCATTATAAATTTTAATCTAATTAAACGTAGATTGTGTGTCTAAGCAGCATATAATCAACGTGTAGCCATAACAACATATAAAGGACATATAAGCATTTTGCAATAGCATCAAATAACTTTAGAATTTTTAAAACTTCATTGGTGATTCACACAACATAAATTAACATCATAAATCATGTAGCAATAGAATCATATGATAATTTTACAACAACATATAAAAAATTTAAAATCACAAGAAAAATACCTCGTTATAAGAATGGTGACAGAGTCCAAACTAAGCAAGCTTCCTTCTTCATCTCGAGTTTCTTCTATCTTCATTTCCCAAAGCGGAACCACGGTTTTCCTCCCAGCCAACTAGGGGCCTAGCCGGCTCCCTAGCCCCAGGAAGCCATCTAAATGGTCCCATCCAAATGGCTCCTGGCCCTCCGTGCCCGAGACCCCCGGAGAACAGAACAGTGATGCACCAGTAGGCTATGTATCAAATCTTCCAAGAGTTCTCAAACTCTTCCAACTCTTCAAAACTTCTCATACCCCAAAATACCCAAAATTCTCCATCCTAGAATTACTCTCACCAACATAATCTTCAAGAGAAAAAGAACCTCCCTCCTTCCACTCTCAAGTCTCATATTTATATCAAAAATCCTCATCATCATCCTCATCCATCAATAAATTCCCATAAATAATAATCATCAATCAATAAATTCATTTTCTCCAAAAAAAATAGAAATTTGATTTAAATAATTAAAATATTAATAAACATGGATGCAAAGTCTCACTTGTCATGCTTCCATCTTAATGCAACTATGACAACCATTTTCTAAAAATTTGTGCAAATCCTATCTATCCATTTATTTATATTATCCTTTCATTCATAAGTCCAATAAGATATTTTCATATACTATATTATACTATGACATATTTTATATTATATGTATATAATTATATATGTTATTTAATAATCCAATCAATTTATATAAATCTAAATCATATTAAACAAGTCAACAAACTCATACTTTCAACACACAAGTAATGCTTTCATCAATTCGTCAACCAAGTTACTAATAGATAATATAATTATATTAATTTATTCATCGATCGACCAATCATAGTAATGTAATCATGAATTGACATATGCATGGCCAGTGCACATGTCTTAAGCGTGCGTACTAATAATCACATTTAATGCTCCTAATAAATCATTATTACATCCTCACAAACAACATATAGAAGAACAATTAAACACTGCATCAGTCATCATTCATAATCATTCATACAGAAACAATCAGACAAAATTAGATAAACATAATGGTGAAATCAAACATATAATCCTGATGGTTAATAAAAATCAAGAACACCATCCAATCCATCATTGGTACCATCCATCACATCAGTACCCCAGCCCCCAAATCACCACTACTTCCATCTACTGACCTCACCATCCCGTCCTCTGTTGCAATATACTGTGGCATCGACTGCACGACCTAACCACATATAGAACCCGTAAGCGGAAGTGTCGATCGACTACATCGACCAAGCTTCCCCAGCAGGCATCCGCTAGTCGTCATCACACGTCTAGGGGAGTGCGCTACACAAACCTCCCACGACTCCAGGTTTCGGGGGATAAACGGTGGGAATTTCCTCCACCCCCCCTAATAGTACTAGGGTCAACACCCTACATCAACCATACTGTGCCATCACTGTTCTAAGGGGTCCCGTCATTGAGAAACCACTTTGGGAAAGTTACAATTCCTGTCAAAACTCACACTCACCCACAAGTCATAGAAATATTGGAATTCACAATTAAATAGCATGAAATTTGATATAACATCATTATACTCATGATGTTTAATACATCTCGTGCCCCTTTGCAATATAGGAATCTGCCTATCTCATAGCCAATCAACATGTGGAACAGTTCATCATTAACATGAAACATATATATATCCATACCCAACTCTTTCAAGTGTTAATCCATATCACTAATACATCATTTACGAATAATCATGTAAGTACTTTTGCAAACAACTAAATTAACATTCCACGTATGGATATTCTATATTCAATTTGTATGTTCAATATGAAGTAACATATCCATTGCCATTAATAGATTAAATAGTAAATTCAATTTACCATACAACCTCACTGGAGTCCACATGTGCACATAACAATCATCTTAATCAATCTATCTTCTCCAAACAAATAATAAGCCAATACAATGCTAAGCTAATTCACATTGGAGTTTTTAATTAATGACTATCAATATATGGGGCATTACATACACCCACCCTTCAAGAAACTTCGTCCCGAAGTTATGGTCATTCATAATTTTTAAGAAAATATCAACACCATATATCTTTTCTTTCCGACTAAAATACCTTAGCCATGCTAGTCCCATGAGACCTTCACATGATCAACATTTCGTTATTATATAGTTTTACATCTTCCATCACATAGGATGTGTTATCAAGTTACGCTTTACATGTTTATATACACAATTTATCTAACGTCATCAAGGTTTATCAATTCATTTAGTCCTAGTTAGTTAACATATAATCATAATCTGTTGTTGTTTCAATACCATAGTTCATAAGCAGATCTTGTCTCACATATCACATTTCCTTAGGTTCAAGGGGTATTGTTATGACTTATTTATTGATTCTTAGTTGTTACTTCAATCTTCTTTCTAATAAACGCCAATTACTTTTCTTTTACATAGTTAATTAGATCCAAACCTCAATAGTATCTTGAATGACGTACTAATAACAACTCCAATAGCATCATGTTTACCCACCTAGTATACATTATTAGTCAACACTTTAAAAATGAGAAATTTTACTTAGGAGTCTGATGTCATACACAAAGTACTTACGGATTTTAATTTTAACACATATCACTTCCATCCCTAAGGTAATGACTAAATTTGTCAATAGTGCAATCATTGATGCACATCGTGAATCTCGACCTACTAACTCTCTTTACTATCTATCGTTGCTTATCATTCCAAAATATTATCATGACACTTGTTACTTATACTCAGATTGATATGTTGTTCTCACTATAATTACACTTAAATTGCCCATTATTATTCATGTCTACTGCTACTATTCACATTCCTTTTCTTATTTGACTAAAATTTGTGTGAATTATGTTCCACAATAATCTTATTTTTATGGCATTCAAATCTCACATGCTTCATACTGACATTGACATGTTATCAATTATGTAAGAATATACATATAACCTTTATATTCCTTGTGGTATATGATTTGTCTATTTATTTTGTATCTGAAATTACTATATTTATTAACATCTTCATACAACCCTTCCACATGTACAATATGGGAAGTTGAACCTTAAAATTAATATACATTTACTTACTATTCAAGCTTCACATATCAATTTATATATTAGTGGAGGTCAATGTTTAAATAACAATAAGGATGTGTTTGTTATGTTGTTTCCATATTTATAACCTATTTATAATTCCTTTACTACATTACTACCTATAATCACACCTACCTCTTGACAACCTTGTTGTTTGATTATGAGTTTGTTATATAATTATAAATTGTAATTTAATTACACCAGCATAGATCCATCCCAATGTGGATCTATCAATCCTAAAGGCATCCCTCAAGGGTCTAAGCTTACAGTGATACCTTCTCACATAGATCTACAACCATGACCTCCTCAAGGGTCCCCATTTATAACACACATGCCAAGGTTCATTGTGCCTTACTAGAGTGTTATCCACAACAATTTAGATACCTTGCAAATTTTTATAGTCCTTTTGGTATTGTGATTCATAAGAAGATGTTATCTCCCATATAACATTTATTTTGGTTTCTGGGGTATTATTATGACTTGTTTAACAGTTGCTCACTTGATTGATTTTCTCTCAAATTTACACCAATTAATTTCTCATTAGAAATTTTAATTAAGATCCATCTTCAGAGTTTCTTGAATGGTCTACCGTATATAATAACTTGAACAACACCATGTTTATTAATCAAGTACCCTTTATCACTCAATACTCATTAAACATAGCTCTTACCCCATGAATTACACATTATACATGTATAATATTTACAACTTCATTTTTAACACATAGGTAGAGTCTAGCCTACCACCTCTAAATAGGTGCTTGATACAACTATACATTATGACTAGACGTGAAATACACATACTCATCCTACTCCCTTACTTTCCATGCAGATCCCCATTAATAAATAATTTCTTCATTTAATTATGACATCTCATCATTTATCTATGAGCTTTTATTGGAACATCCCCTCTACAATTTCTAAGATTTTAAACATAAGAACAATAACCCTATATTCTTAGTTGAATTCAAAGTCAACTCATTGAGATGGCTTACAAACTTACTCTAACATAATTAAGCATTAATTAAAAGAAATGTAATCTCCTTTATATATATATAAAATATGTTATTTTCCTTCTTTTTAGGAACTTAGAAGCTTTGATGTTTCAACTACTTGGATTATGACTTTACTTTTACTCCATATATATATATATGGGCTTTTCAAGGAAGATTAATATACTTGAATGCAAGCCTCATCATATCATTAAAGATAGAAAAAAAACATTCATCGCATCTTGGAGAGTTATATTACATTAATAGTATAATTAATATTAAATTGGGATTTTTCTATGTGCCGGTCAGCCCACTATATATTACTTGAAATGGTTGTACTTATTGAATCAATTCATTTTCTTTTTCACTGGTTATACTAAGATCTCTAACCTACATTTCTCATTAATACCTTATATTTATATATTTATTTTCATTAATTTGATATTATAATATTATAATATAATGTAATTGCTTGGAAATTCCTGCTATCCATGTAATTAATAAAACAAGACGTTACATATATTTATCATGTTAACACAATCTTTCCAGAATTTCAATAATTCTTTTCTTTAAAATAAAATAATAATTTTTTATTTTTTTTTTAAAGTCAAACACCTATTTTCTGATTTTCCATATGCTTGCTTTTATATATATATTAAAACAATGAAGCTCCCTTACCTTTTGTTTCATTACTTTAATTTTTAAGAGGACCAAATAAAGGCATCGTGGCCGTGAATGAGCTTTTAAATAATGAATAAATATATTTTGTAATAATAATTTCCAAATGTTGAAAGGAATATATCTCACCCGAGCGATGAACTTGATCGACTTGCTCTCGATTCAATGCCTATAGCCGTGGCCATCAAACCTTCTCTAAGAGCATTGTTGGGAACCAGGAGCCGAAACTCGACATTAAAAGTTGCTCAAGCCTTTTGCGTTGGGAGCTACCATCACAAAAGTCCCTTACTCGCACCATACCCTTCCAGAAATGCCTATTCGACATTAACAATGGAGATTAAAAAAAAAGTTGTTCCTTCAAAGATAACTAAAGGAACCCTCGGGATGTAGTGGTCCTTAACAGATAATACAAATTGCAAGGTCCCTCCCTTTCCAGTGTAAACGCTGCTTGATGGTTGGGTTTCCAAATGCTATGACCCACAAAGGTTCTCCACATAGGAACCTTTTCCAGTGTTAACAGTAAAAATTTAAAAGTTGAGATTCAACTAACACATTTTTTTTATTTTTTTTTTTAAGTAAGTTTTACTTTCTACAAAATAATACACTTCAAATTAGTTGGATTTTAGACATGACTCAAATTCCAGTAGCTCTTGTCTTGTCAATATTTAAGGCTTACAAGCGATGGCCAAATTTTTCTTAGATGGCATTAAACGCTACATATAGGTCATGTCAAATACTAGGCTCGAGGTTCTATTTTCCAGATCCTTTATTGGGCCTTGGTTCGATGTCAGCTCCGTCGTGAAAGTCACATGAAGGGGAAAATACCATAAAATACATTATGGTTTGCGTGGAGATCTAGAACTTATCTTGCAATAATATTTGACCTACTCATGGAAGAAATGTGGTCTCAGTAATACGTGAGTTCCTTCTCCTACCGGACCTTGGAAAAGCACATGCCCCGTGGTTTTCATTTATGATGCTGGTATCTATATTGATGTTGACGGGATGAAAAGCAAGAATCCTGAGGATTTAATAATAATTTTTTGCAGCATGAGTGGGATACACTCCAAAATATCCCATCAATACACGCATCAACTCATCAATCCAATAGTTACTATTTAATAACAGCGGCCCATAAATATTTGACTTCATTTCATTGAGTTAGTGGATTTCTTCCTTGTGCACACACAAATTTCTTGTTCAATATGTACGCAATTCTGGGTAGCCGTCACAATATATCAGCATTATATTATTACTCAGATTAGAACCTTCGCTTAAAATAGAGAGCTAATCAAAGTAGAGGGGAATAAAGCTTACTCTTTCTATTGTCCAATAATGTGTGAGAGCCATTAAAAATGGTGTTGGAACACACACCGCATGCTTTTCATGTGGTTCATTACTGGCTCCGAAAACAACAATCATTCAATTTTTCCACCATTTTCTTTTGGAGAGGCAAAGACCAGATGGCAGTGACTATTCTGTCATCTCGATCCCTTTTGCATGGTTGCGTTTAGCTCTAAGTAGTTCACAAAAGACTATGCTAATCTATAGTTTATCTATACACTGGAGTTTAGGCTCTTTTAAACAATTTATTTTTTTATTTTTTTGTATTTTATGATATTATCAAGGATTGGGCTTCGCCTATTGTAATCCTTATTAGGGAAGTTTGTAAGTTCATTTCTTTGTTTAAATGATCTGACGAGATGTTCAATGAGAAAAATTATGAAATGGCTATTGTCTGCTTTGAAAGGGCCGGGTATTCTCATTCAAATATAGCCAAATGGGCTAAAGCTACAAGTCTCCAACAATATGGTCAGAGACTTCTAGAGCTCGACCCAAAAGCAGCGAAGGATTTATTGAGAAAAGCAACTGAATGCTTTCTATCTATCGAAACACCAGACTTGGCTACTGACTGCTTCATTATAATGGGGGACGACAAAGAAGCTGGTAAAATATATGTGGAGAAATTTAGCAAAACACGTCTTGAAGATGTTGGAGATTGCTTTGCCATGGAAAAATGCTGGGATGATGCTGCAAGTGCATATGCCAGGGTTAATTGTATTTCCAATGCTTAGATGCCTGTATAAAAGGCGAATTATTCTTTGAAGGATTGAATTTTATTGAATACTGGAAGGAAAGCAAGTGCAATTCCTACTGTGGAAGGTGCCATGGTTTTGAATTAGTAAATATTGAAATTGAGTATCTCAAGAAAAGTGCGAGACATTATCATCAGATAAAAGATACCCAATCTATGATGATATTTGTGAATGCCTTTCCAACACCAGACCTAATTAGATCCTTTCTCTTGAAGAGGGATTACTTTGATGAACTTGTGGAGGTGGAAGCGGCAGCAGGGAACTTCAAAATGGCCGCAGAGATTGCAGAGATGAAAGGAGATTTGTTACTTGAGGTAGAAATGCAATTAAAAGCAGAGCAATATGGGCTAGCAATTAAATCCATTGTATTTCACATGCAAATTAATTCATTTTGGAGCATGGGTAATAAAGGGTGGCCACTGAAGAAATACCATGAAAAGAGTATACTGTTAGAGAAAGTAAAACAGATAGAAGAAAAAGACCCAAATCATGTATGCGAGTCCCTAAGCTGTGAACTGTCAATACTTTCGGATGAGTTACAGAGTCTTCCTAAAATAACAGAACAACTTATCATTGCAAAGAAGATGAGAAATATCAGACTTGAAATTCTGTGTCTTCGTAAAGTTCTTGATGCACATCTTAGCTCAGATTTGAAAATATGTCAGCTTGATCAAGAGATGGATTTATTCAGGGTGGATGATTACCCTAGAATGCTGCTGGAGAATAGATTTTCTCCCAGTACACTGTTTTTTGTTTGGTATGAATGGAAGGATAAATTGTTATACTCAATTTATGCTCTTTCAAGATATGAAAGATAGCACGAAGAGGAAGAAGATATTTTCTACCTAGAGTATGCTCTAGAATACTTTGGTGTCAGAAAAGGAAAAAATGATACAATTTGTACTGTGCTTAATAGTGAAGTTTTCTGGCTTAAGGGTGATAAGGTCAAATTGCTGCACAGACGTGGAAAAACTGCACACATTAGTTTTCAGAAATTCTTGGTGCAAGAAAAAACTTTTTAACAGTGGACCTCTATTATGTAGGACAATATGTCATTGAAAAGTTGGAGAAGCTCTATGGTTTGTGCACCCGTCAAAAATCTAGTCTTCCTGTACAGGGATACCTACTAATTCAAATGTTTGAAGTTTCAGAAACTCTGAATAATATTGAACACTTGACTGGACAAAGAAAGCTATTACGTGAAATGCAAGGTTCAGAAACTCTGGATAATATTGAATACTTGACTGGGCAGACTGGGCTACCACAGGCTACAAAGTTTGATGGAGCCCTATTACTTCGAATGTATCAGGTTTTGACATCTCCAAAAATATGGGGCACTTGACTGGACTGACTGGAGTGCTGAATGACTGCAAATAATGTTTTTTTTTTTTTTTTTTGCACACCATGAGATTCTGTTTTATTGAAGATTTTCCACTACTTCTCGTAGGAAACTCATGTTTATCAGTATTGCGAATCCTTAAATATTACACACCTAATCCTTGTCGGTTTGATCCAACTCTGATTTCACAGTGAAGAATGTTGTTGTATATGTTTGTGGGTATATTCAGACTTCACAAATACATATAACCAAAAGTTTAAGTACTTTGTCTACAGAACCCATAAGGAGTTTTTCTATGTCCTGTAGGCTTGGCAGTATCAATAACCCATCAACATTTCAAACACAAGTAAACCTTGTTATTCCGTTCCAACTCTTACCTCATAATGGAGAATATACCAAATATTTTTAGAGACTTAGTACTGAGAATCCATAAATATTTATTCTCTGTTTGCATAAAACTAAAAAATTTACAGGCTTAAGAGTACTTAGAACCCGTAAATATTAACATACCCAAAACAATTTAAGTTTACGTCTTCATTTACAATGGAAATTCATATTTCACATTTATTCCCTTTCAAGTTGATGCAAGCCCTTCAACTTCCAGTTTGTGAACCAAGAGCTTTGATACCATGTGTAATGCCTCCATTGGCATTATAAATTTTAATCTAATTAAACATAGATTGTATGTCTAAGCAGCATATAATCAACGTGTAACCATAACAACATATAAAGGACATATACGCATTTTGCAATACCATCAAATAACTTTAGAATTTTTAAAACTTCATTGGTGATTCACACAACATAAATTAACATCATAAATCATGTAGCAATAGCATCATATGATAATTTTACAACAACATATAAACAATTTAAAATCACAAGAAAAATACCTCGTTATAAGAATGGTGATGGAGTCCAAACTGAGCAAGCTTCCTTCTTCATCTCGAGTTGCTTCTATCTTCATTTCCCAAAGCGGAACCACGGTTTTCCTCCCAACCAACTAGGGGCCTAGCCGGCTCCCTAGCCCCAGGAAGCCATCTAAATGGTCCCATCCAAATGGCTCCTGGCCCTCCGTGCCCGAGACCCCCGGAGAACAGAACAATGATGCACCAGTAGGCTATGTATCAAATCTTCCAAGAGTTCTCAAACTCTTCCAACTCTTCAAAACTTATCATACCCCAAAATACCCAAAATTCTCCATCCTAGAATTACTCTCACCAAAATAATCTTCAAGAGAAAAAGAACCTCCCTCCTTCCACTCTCAAGTCTCATATTTATATCAAAAATCCTCATCATCATCCTCATCCATCAATAAATTCCCATAAATAATAATCATCAATCAATAAATTCATTTTCTCCAAAAAAAATAGAAATTTGATTTAAATAATTAAAATATTAATAAACATGGATGCAAAGTCTCACTTGTCATGCTTCCATCTTAATGCAACTATGACAACCATTTTCTAAAAATTTGTGCAAATCCTATCTATCCATTTATTTATATTATCCTTTCATTCATAAGTCAAATAAGATATTTTCATATACTATATTATACTATGACATATTTTATATTATATGTATATAATTATATATGTTATTTAATAATCCAATCAATTTATATAAATCTAAATCATATTAAACAAGTCAACAAACTCATACTTTCAACACACAAGTAATGCTTTCATCAATTCGTCAACCAAGTTACTAATAGATAATATAATTATATTAATTTATTCATCGATCGACCAATCATACTAATGTAATCACGAATTGACGTATGCATGGCCAGTGCACATGTCTTAAGCGTGCGTACTAATAATCACATTTAATGCTCCTAATAAATCATTATTACATCCTCACAAACAACATATAGAAGAACAATTAAACACTGCATCATTCATCATTCATAATCATTCATACAGAAACAATCAGACAAAATTAGATAAACATAATGGTGAAATCAAACATATGATCCTGATGGTTAATAAAAATCAAGAACACCATCCAATCCATCATTGGTACCATCCATCACATCAGTACCCCAGCCCCCAAATCACCACTACTTCCATCTCCTGACCTCACCATCCCGTCCTCTGCTACAATATACTGTGGCGTCGACTGCACGACCTAACCACATATAGAACCCGTAAGCGGAAGTGTCGATCGACTACATCGACCAAGCTTCCCCAGCAGGCATCCGCTAGTCGTCATCACACGTCTAGGGGAGTGCGCTACACAAACCTCCCACGACTCCAGGTTTCGGGGAATAAACGGTGGGAATTGTTGAGATATTGTAACTTCAAAGAATATTATATTTGTACTTTATTATTCCAGAGATGTTTCATTCCTCCGTGAAGATCTTATTGTATATCCGGAGATGTTTATTCCTCCGTCGGAATGTGGTAACTCGAGTTATTAGACTTCCCTAGTGGGGGTCGGCCCTGTATGTGTCATGTGGGTAAAAGGGTTATTAGACCACCCTAGAGGGGTCGGCCCAGTCAGTTGTAGTGGGGTATTTAACCCATTGGTTAAATACGAGCCTACGTGTACTTGTGTAAAAGATATGTCAGAGTAGTGTATAAATAGAGGAGGTGTGTTCCTCATTTGACACACACACTCACTTGAGAGAGAGGCGCACTTGTGGAGGAGAGGTCTGCTATGGTGGAGGAGGAGATCATGTCTTTGGTTTGCATCTTTGTATATTGCTGGTCATCTATATTGAGGAAGCTTTGCTGGGTTTTCTACCCCATGAGGGTTTCCCAGGATAAATCTCTGTCTCTTGTGTTTATGCTATGCTTGTTGTTGCTTCAGTGATCCTGTATATGCTATTATTGTGAAATGGAATGTAATGCTGCTATTTTATGTCTTAGCATATTTAATCTTAACATGGTATCAGAGCTAACCTAAAGGAAGGCAAGGTATGGCACTTACGACACTTGCTTTACTTACGACAATTTGAAGGTTAGGGTTTTACATAGCAAAAACCAGTCATCGTGGAACTTTCTCTATAAATCCATTTATGCGAAGTTTCAGGGTCTGAAAAGTTTACAGGTCGAAGATAACATCCCCAGGTACCTTTTGTCCAAAGGGCACCCTCATATTGGTTGTACTTTATGAGTTATGATCAGTACAAGTTAGGGTTTCTGCCTCTTCCAGATCTCAGTCAAAATCACGTAACCTTGGAAAAAAGGTCATAACTTGGGCTAGGAAGCTCCAAATGAAATTTCGTAAAAAGTGACAGGTATTACACAGAAGGTACTATCTCAGGAAACGTTTTCAGAGGCCGAAGGTGAACCAGTGACACGTGGCACGCCGTACAAGTTCGCTCTCTTGTTTTATCCCATAAACAGGTCACGTTACGACACTTGGCATAACTCTCTCTCAGAGAGTCCAATTGAGGTCAGACCTGTCAGGATAGAAATATAACAGGGCAATCTATCTCAGGAAAAGTTTTTAGAGGCCGATGTTCAAACAGTGACACGTGGCATGCCGTACAAGTTCGCTCTCTTGTTTTATCCCATAAACAGGTCACGTTGCGACACTTGGCATAACTCTCTCTTAGAAAATCCAATTGAGGTCAGACCTGTCAGGATGGAAAGATGACAGGTCAGGATACTGCAAAAAACGTTTTCAGACCCTGTGGAGCAAAAATTTCAGAGTTATAGCAGAAACAATCAGGTGCATATTTCTGTCAAAACAGAATTATTTTTGGAGCACCTTTATTCATGGCTTCCGGAATTTAGGGTTTCGGAGAAAGTGAGAATTTTTGGATTCGGAGTCCACGGCTGAATGCTACTCAGGAAAATCGAAATTTAGAGACCAAGATCGAATTTTTTGGTTGGGTAGAAGACCGGGATTGATCAAACCCTAGTTCGGGATTTTGATCAGAAAGATGGAAAATTAGGGCTTCAGCAAAAGTTGGAATTTTTGAAGTCTGTAACCACGGCTGGAAGCTCCTCAGAAAAATAAGAGTTTAGAGCCTTGGATCGAACCTTTTGATTGGAAAGAAGGGTGGACTTCATCAAACCCTAGTTTGGGTTCCTGTCCAGAAGATCCAGAAGTTTCGAAGGCAATTTTGAGGGGTCAAATTTTGGAGATTTCAAAATTGAAGTATGCTAGTTTGATCAGCTCAGCAAGACACATCCTTCCATTCATTCAGAAGTGTGAAAGTCAAAGATTGAATTTTTAGGGTTTCTCTAGCAAACCCTAGTCAAGCTCCAGATCAAGTTTCAGGGGGAGTTGAGGCTAAGGCCTTACATAAGAAGACTACAAGAAGTCTCAATAGGTATGACTTAAGGAGGTTCAGGTATGTCTTGAAATCTGATTCTTGATTAAGTTCATAATGTGTTTGTCTTCATGATATCTATTAGTACAATATTGATTAACGTTAGAGTTGTCTTATCACCCTAGTAACAGTATGAGTGCATGTGAATGATCGAAGACATTCATTGATTAGGGCTACATGATTGTACTAATGCATTATGGTGTTGTGTAAGTTGATGTTGTCTGCTAACAAGATACAGGTACATCACAAAAGACAAATTAAGCTCCATGACCATGACATCATGAATACAAAGACTCATCCATAATCTTTGTTCTACTTACGAGGTATGTATGACTTTGTTATATTATGCTTAACCTATGAGACATGCAGGTTCTAGCTCAGGATCTCTAAATCATTGAAGAGATTGTTTAGGTATGTTGTACATAACTAAGCAGGTATACTAATCCAAGTATGTTTTCCTATGTCATGTTAGGATCCCTTATATAAGTGTACTTGGTATGATTAGTTATGCTTATTCATAAAGTTAGTAATCAAGGGTTTATGCATATTATGTCTCTTGTCTTGATGATTTAATTAACCAGAAGAGTACTATGATCAAACAAGAATATGCATGAGTAAAAGAAGACTTCCTTGAAACCCTGAATACTAATGATCATGACTATACATATTCAAGATTATTTAGAATTACAATGTTTGGAGAATATACTAATGAACGTATGTTTGTGTATGAGATCATGAGGATGACACTAGTGCACACTTGAGCATGCACAGTGGTACAGAATGAATACAAGTTCAAAAGACATATAGAAGATCAAGCGGGAGGCAACCACACAAACATAAAAGATAAGTATTTGAGTTGTTATTTGAAATAGTAAATGATATTGCTTGTATGCATATTTGTATTCCTAGAATATATCATGCTGAGTGTAAACATTCATAGAGCATTGAACAGTATACTACTAATATGCATATGATTGGTAAGTTGGACAAACATTCCGTTGTTGCTTGTCTAGAATGAAACCTCTTTGCTGACATGCTGAGAGCTGTGCACACTCTCGATAGTATGTTCTGGTAGAGATGGAAGGCATCTAGATAGCCACTGTATGCATACAGGATATGGGAAAGTGTTGTGCCAAAGTATTGGTCAAAATAGTTGGATAACTATGTAAATGATATCTGTATGCATAATAGGTTATCATGTCAATAAGATTTGATGATTATGAAGTATTACTAATCATGTACTTAATTTTGATTTGTAGGAAAGATCATGATGAATGATGAACACTGAACAAGCGATGGATGTTAAACAAAACACAAAAAAAAAGATTTTCAAATCAAACACACTATAGAAGGCTTGTGGCTAGAAGATTCTCTTAGAAAGAAGAAGAGAATCATGATGAGATGTTTGCTCCAAGTGGCTAGATAAGACCATTCTCTTAATGGTGTAATTAAAGAAGAAGTGTGAATCAGGTTCTGTATGGGTTCCCAGGATCGATAGTAATTGATGAGAATACATGTGAGGATTGCATCATCCTTGAACACAAGTTCTAAAGTGAGCCGTAGACGTATGTCTTCGAGAATGAAGTTCTTGGCGAACATGTGAGGGGATTGGATCATCCCTGGACTTCAGTCCGAAAGATGAGCCGTAGACGTATGTCTTCGAGAATGAAGTTCTTGGTGAACATGTGAGGGGATTGGATCACCCCTAGACTTCAGTCCGAAAGAAGAGCCGTAGACGTATGTCTTCGTGAATGAAGTTCTTGGTGAACATGTGAGGGGATTGGATCATCCCTGGACTTCAATCCGAAAGAAGAGCCGTAGACGTATGTCTTCATGAATGAAGTTCTTGGTGAACATGTGAGGGGATTGGATCATCCCTGGACTTCAGTCCGAAAGAAGAGCCGTAGACGTATGTCTTCGAGAATGAAGTCCTCGATGGACGGTTGAGGATTAAGTCATCCTTAGACGTGGTCCTAAATGTACGGTTGAGGATTAAGTCATCCTTGGACGTAGTCCTAAATGTACGGTGGAGGATTAAATCATCGTTGGACATGGTCCTAAATGTACGGTTGAGGATTAAGTCATCCTTGGACGTGGTCCTAAATGTACGGTTGAGGATTGAGTCATCCTTGGACGTGGTCCTAAATGTACGGTTGAGGATTGAGTCATCCTTGGACGTGGTCCTAAATGTACGGTTGAGGATTGAGTCATCCTTGGACGTGGTCCTAAATGTACGGTTGTGGATTAAATCATCCTTGGACAGTAAATCCAGTAATTCCGAAAGGAAGGATAGTCCTAAATGAATTGAGTGGATTAAATCATCCTTGGACAGTAAATCCAGTAATTCCGAAAGGAAGGATAGTCCTAAATGAATTGAGTGGATTAAATCATCCTTGGACAGTAAATCTAGTAATTCCGAAAGGAAGGATAGTCCTAAATGAATTGAGTGGATTAAATCATCCTTGGACAGTAAATCCAGTAATTCCGAAAGGAAGGATAGTCCTAAATGAATTGAGTGGATTAAATCATCCTTGGACAGTAAATCCAGTAATTCCGAAAGGAAGGATAGTCCTAAATGAATTGAGTGGATTAAATCATCCTTGGACAGTAAATCCAGTAATTCCGAAAGGAAGGATAGTCCTAAATGAATTGAATGGATTAAATCATCCTTGGACAGTAAATCCAGTAATTCGAAAGGAAGGATAGTCCTAAATGAGATTGAGTGGACTAATCATCCTGTAAATAGATTGGGATTGCCTCGTCCCTAGACATGGTGAGATGTCTTAAAGTGATAAGGACTAATCATCCTGTAAATAGATTGGGATTGCCTCGTCCCTAGACATGGTGAGATGTCTTAAAGTGATAAGGACTAATCATCCTGTAAATAGATTGGGATTGCCTCGTCCCTAGACATGGTGAGATGTCTTAAAGTGATAAGGACTAATCATCCTGTAAATAGATTGGGATTGCCTCGTCCCTAGACATGGTGAGATGTCTTAAAGTGATAAGGACTAATCATGCTATAAATAGATTGGGATTGACTCGTCCCTAGACATGGTGAGATGTCTTAAAGTGATAAGGACTAATCATCCTGTAAATAGATTGGGATTGCCTCGTCCCTAGACATGGTGAGGTGTCTTAAAGTGATAAGGATTGATCATCATGTAAGTTGATCTGGATTGCATCATCCATAGACATGAAACTTGTCTTAAACCGAGAGGGACTGATCATCCTGTAAGCGGATCAGGATTGTATCATCCTTGGACCTATGTCCTAAAGTGAGAGGGATTGATCATCCCGTAATTGGATATTGTGTGTTGCAGGGTATGCTGCTATTGTGTATACTTGTATTGATGAGGATACTTGTATTGATGATATGTATACTTGTATTGATGAGGATACTTGTATTGATGATGTGTATACTTGTATTGATGAGGATACTTGTATTGATGATGTGTATACTTGTATTGATGAGGATACTTGTATTGATGATGTGTATACTTGTATTGATGAGGATACTTGTATTGATGATGTGTATACTTGTATTGATGAGGATACTTGTATTGATGATGTGTATACTTGTATTGATGAGGATACTTGTATTAATGATATTTATACTTGTATTGATGATGTTGTTGATCGTGATGATCTAGATGACAATGTTGTTGATCGTGATGATCTAGATGATGATGATGTTGATCGTGATGATCTAGATGACGATGCTGCTGATCGTGATGATCTAGATGACGATGTTGTTGATCGTGTGATGACGATGCTGCTGATCGTGTGATGACGATGCTGATGATCGTGTGATGACGATGCTGATGATCGTGTGATGACGATGCTGATGATCATGTGATGATGATGCTGATGATCGTGATGCTGATGACGATGCTGATGATCGTGTGATGACGATGCTGATGATCGTGAGATGATGATGCTGATGATCGTGAGGATCCAGATGTTGATGTTGCTGTAGTTGTTCGAGTGCTGCAGAAGATAAAGACTCAGTACTGAATATGTTGATGTTCCAGTATTGAAGATGTTCCAGTAACTGCTTGAGTTACTGATGATGTTGAGAAAGCTTCCAATGATTTATAGATGTATCATGTATGATGTTGATGACTCCTTGCTCGTGCAGATGCTGTTATAATATCCTTCTCGTTAAGGGGGAGTGTTGAGATATTGTAACTTCAAAGAATATTATATTTGTACTTTATTATTCCGGAGATGTTTCATTCCTCTGTGAAGATCTTATTGTATATCTGGAGATGTTTATTCCTCCGTCGGAATGTGGTAACTCGAGTTATTAGACTTCCCTAGTGGGGGTCGGCCCTGTATGTGTCATGTGGGTCAAAGGGTTATTAGACCACCCTAGAGGGGTCAGCCCAGTCAGTTGTAGTGGGGTATTTAACCCATCGGTTAAATACAAGCCTACGTGTACTTGTGTAAAAGATATGTCAGAGTAGTGTATAAATAGAGGAGGTGTGTTCCTCATTTGACACACACACTCACTTGAGAGAGAGGCGCACTTGTGGAGGAGAGGTCTGCTATGGTGGAGGAGGAGATCATGTCTTTGGTTTGCATCTTTGTATATTGCTGGTCATCTATATTGAGGAAGCTTTGCTGGGTTTTCTACCCCATGAGGGTTTCCCAGGATAAATCTCTGTCTCTTGTGTTTATGCTATGCTTGTTGTTTCTTCAGTGATCCTGTATATGCTATTATTGTGAAATGGAATGTAATGCTGCTATTTTATGTCTTAGCATATTAAATCTTAGAATTTCCTCCACCCCCCTTAATAGTACTAGGGTCAACACCCTACATCAACCATACTGTGCCATCACTGTTGTAAGGGGTCCCGTCATTGAAAAACCACTTTGGGAAAGTCACAATTCCTGTCAAAACTCACACTCACCCACAAGTCATAGAAATATTGGAATTCACAATTAAATAGCATGAAATTTGATATAACATCATTATACTCATGATGTTTAATACATCTCGTGCCCCTTTGCAATATAGGAATCCGCCTATCTCATAGCCAATCAACATGTGGAACAGTTCATCATTAACGTGAAACATATATATATCCATACCCAACTCTTTCAAGTGTTAATCCATATCACTAATACATCATTTACGAATAATCATGTAAGTACTTTTGCAAACAACTAAATTAACATTCCACGTATGGATATTCTATATTCAATTTGTATGTTCAATATGAAGTAAAATATCCATTGCCATTAATAGATTAAATAGTAAATTCCATTTACCATACAACCTCACTGGAGTCCACATGTGCACATAACAATCATCTTAATCAATCTATCTTCTCCAAACAGATAATAAGCCAATACAATGCTAAGCTAATTCACATTAGAGTTTTTAATTAATGACTATCAATATATGGGGCATTACAGTATACACGATAAATATATAACTGTATATGAATGTAATCTTCCGTATCTGCAACATAATCACTAATTGTGTGCAAACATCGTGAACATATTCTAACATAAAATAATCATAATTACAAAATCTAACTGCACACCTAATAAAAAATTCCCTTGAATTCCTTAAGATGCAATGTGTTTGAACTCAAGGGTATCCCATCATCATTATGGGACTAGCCATAGAGGCAGCAATTGCTTGTTGCTCCATAATTATTTGCATCGTCTATGCACTTCTGGGGAGATTTTCTGATCAAGGTTTTATTTTGCACGCTTTTGATTTGATTATGTTCCGGAGCTATCCTACCGAAGTCCTTTTGGGTGAAATAACCCTTGTGCCATGATTTTTCATCTGGATAGTTTACTAAATTTTGACAATACATAGGTTTATGTCCAAAGTGGTCGTAGACATAACATCGTATAGTTTAGCAATATTTTGCAATATGACCAAAATGATATCATCTTGCGCACTTCACTCTATTGATCCCTTGTTGCTTAGTATATTGGAAATAATTGCAACCGAAGGATTTGTCATACCTGAAAGTTCCATCATGACTTGGACATTGTTCTCTGTCACAGTTTTCCTTGGTGTCTTTGCAAAGCCTAGACCGGTTTTGTCTTCTGTTGATCTTTGATCCTTTAGAATCCTATTCAAAATTGATGTACTATCTTTCAACTTGTTGTGCACTTCATCTTCATATTTTTATTGTGCACTAATTGGATCAATGCTAAATTGCTTCTTTCCCTTTATCTCGATCATCTTTTCCATTAGTCAAAGTATCTCTTTGTCCTTCTCTTCGAGCTGATTTGACATCTTTCTGATTTCCTATGCTAACGCATCAAGTGAAGTTCTTAGTATAGACTTTTCTTCTTCAATTATTAGAATCTTATCTGGTGCACAATTCAGTTGACACTCATAATTGGTTATCTCTTAACGAATGTTTGCTTCAATAGATTCCTAGCATGGCATGTCTTGCTCTTCATACTTTGACATTTGTTCCTCTAATAGCTTATTCATCTTCTTAGACTTATTTAACTCGTTCAGAGAACTGATTAGTTCACCTTCCCACTGAATGTATGTAGTATCGTCATCATCGGAGTTATTGGCATTCTTGACCTATTCAACAATTTTTGGTGGTGTAACTTGTTTTGAAGTTGTCTTGAACAATCCACTAAATAAAAACTTGTCTAGAGATCCAGGCTTGTTTTGCACATCTCGAGTATTCCTTGAGATGTTCTTCTTTCCTTCATATTTACTTTTTTCTACAACTTGGTCCATGAAGTGTAATTCCTTGGGTTCTTCATCGCAATCACTTTCTTCAGATGTATTCCTTCCCTCTTCGGTATACATACTCTTCCTTTGTTTTTGAATTCTCCTTTTATTCTCAGGTCTATGTTGATCACGCATAATATTTTGATCACGTTCTCCATATTTTTCGTCATTATCACTGTCTTCTTTCTATTAAGGTAATTTTGAGGCATAATGACCAACTCTTCCACACCTGAAACATTTGAAGGGTAACTTGTTCTTATACTTTCCTCGTCCTCTTTTCATCTTCTTGAAAAATTTTGATTCTTCATCATCTGATTCATCACAGCAGTCTTTGTCATGATGATGCTTGTCCATTCCTATAGATTTGAAGGATGCTTCCTTTCTTATGTGAGTTTCCTTTTCTTTTCTCATCTAGTATGCAGTGAGAATCCCCTAAAGTTCCTCCTTTGTTAGTTCATCAAGATTGGCTTGATATTCTAACACATAAGCGTTTGAATTAAATCTTTGTGGTAGAATTCTCATTATCTTCTGTACCATTGATTCTTCATGTAGGGTGACCCAAAGACTCTTGATAGAATTGAATACCTCATCCACTCTTTGGAAGTACGATGTAATGTTATCTTCATATTTAATCCTCATATATTCAAACTTTCTAGAATAATTATGAAGCTTTCTTTACTTTGTCATCTCCTTCATATACGCCTATGAGTTTGTCCGAAAGTTATTTCGTTGATGCACAGAACATAACCTTGAAAAATTCATCACCTGTCAAACCACACAATATGCCATTTTTGGCCCTATCATTGCTTTCATATAGTAACCTTTGTGTGGGATTGATTGGAACTAGTGCTCGGATGTCATAACCATCAACTATAGATTTCCATACTTATGCATATAAATATTGTAAGTAGACTTCCAATATATGTACCTTCCAGAAAATATAGTTGGTACCGTCGAACCTTGGTTCTCTGTTTGTAGAAAGGCCTTCTTGCTTACAAATGTCTTCTTTCTACGCAATGATCTATCTTCTAGATGTTAATCTGTTACAGAACACACCCGCTCTGATACCAATTGTTGGAATCGATTTAATACTGAGGGGGGGGTGAGTTAGTATTAACGCAATTATTAGCATATTTTACCTTCTTTAACAGATTAAACTTTAATTAATCATTTATCATTTGTTATCCATCAGTAAATAAACATTCACATGTACATGTACCACATCATTAACACATAACACACAAGATGTTTATGTGGAAACGCAAATGGGAGAAAACCATAGTATGCTTGTTTATAATGATAAATAATACATTCAAGGAAGCACCAACTTCCTGTGTTTAATAGTAGCAACGGGAAGGAGGATCCAACCCCATGATTTTTCTCCATCACCAACTAAAAGGAGGAACCGACCCCCTGTCGCTTTTTTTTATTGGCACCTACCTGAAGGAAGTTGTGACTACCTGTCTACTTGTTGTTTTAAAGGAACCAACATGAAGGAAGCTCCAAATCCTTGTATCCTTTCCCAATCTGACTGCCCTAATGTCTGATATATCTTGTTTCCTTGCTGTTCTTCGACTCTATGCACTTCTTCAAGACTTTTGATGATGATTTTGTTGTGCGGAACCTTGAGGAAATAATTGGAAGAAGAAAAAATTAAGCATCACCATGTATTGTTCTTGCTTGAGGACAAGAAAACTTGGGAGGGGAGAAGTATCATTTTACCATTTTGATAGCACCATGGAGAAACCTTCTAACCCATTTTGTCCTTTAGGTTCAAGAGGAAAATTAAATAAGTTGACCAGGAATAAAATTGGACTATAGTTGTTTTGTATTAAATTAAATTAGAAGCGATGTAATCTTATTTTGAATATTTAATTTCAATTGGAAAACTCCAAGGGACCCATGAGGTTGCATAGGAGATAATATTTTGATCATAAGGAGATTTCCAAATAAGGAAGTAGAAAAAGTAGTGCAAAGCAAAAAAGAAGTGGAAAAACATAATAAAGCAGTAAAAGCAAGAAAAGCATGTTAAAAGCAGAAAAGCAGAATAAAGCAGTAAAACAAGTGATGCAAGGTGCCTTAGTGAAATAATGTTCTTGCTTAACAATACACACGACACATACCACAATGCTTACACGAACATGGTGTAAAACAGGATGCCATAAGTGGCTTATATTACTTCTTTGAAAACGGTTACAATGCGGAATAACTGAAAGAAATAACTAACTATAGTCGGCCTCAGCCGTTACAATTTAGAAGTAATTGTGGTGTGTTCTTCCTGTGTGTCAACCTCACCCTTTCCTGGTTCGCTACGGAACGCTGAGCTATGGCTCGATCTCAGCTCTTCCTCTTGTCAGGCTGTGTGACTTCATGCCTTCTTTATGCTCTCTGATGCTTCTGATCAAAGATCCAAGATCCCCCTTGAACTTATTCCTCTCCTCCGTCTTCTACCCTGCTGCTGTTGTTCCTGAGACCACTGCAATCCTAGAGACACGTATCCTCCTGTCTGCCAATTGTTCCAAATCCTGCAGACTTGCAACTGTCAGCTCCCAGTCGTACTGCACAGCCTCTGTCCATGACGAAATCTGTCCTGTCGTTCACCTACTTGCAATAATTGTATTAACTTCCTCAACAACCCTGAACGGCTACTAGGTATATTCCTCTTGACTTTCCACTCGTCCAACTCTGCTATAGTAGTCAGTCACATCTCGACCCTTCTGTCAACTCAATCTCTTATCTCCTGCGGTTCGCGAGTCCTCCCCTTCCTTCGCGCTTGGCTCTGCCAAACTCGTGAGGTCATAGTTTGACCACTTGTTGACTACTCGACATCTTTCTTCACTTGTCTTCTGTCGACCATAACCTGTCGACTCTCGACCCTTCACAACATCTGTTGTGCGCTGCTCCGGTCGGTCGCATACCGACTACTCCTGCTCAACTTGTTGACTTTGACAAGTCAACCTGCTTCCCGCACCAGTGGTCATCGACACTCCCGCTGGTCGGCTCCCTTATATCAATCAACTTCGACAGATCTACCCAGGCCCCAATGCTCCTGCATCAGACTCCCTAGGTCAAAAAGAATTTGACTACTCCATCAGTCTCTGGAACTCCTGTTCGGAAATCCATGTCGCCTTCTACAACTCATCATATTTCCATTGCACTAAGTATTCCTTCTTCTGTGAGCAACGCGTTCGCCCAACCTCGCGTTCTTCGATTACTTCTGCGATTTCTTCTTTGTGTCGAACTAGAATCTCGTCCGTCTAGTCGATGCTTATCACTTCTTCGCTTCCACTACTCGACCCTTCTTCAAATTTGTACAGATATGATACATTGAATGTTGCTGAAATGTTCAAGTCATCTGACAATTCCAACACATAAGCGTTGTCTGAAATCTTCTTCATAATTCTGCATGGTCCAATCTTCTTTAGCTTTAGCTTGTTGTATGTTCCTGTCGAAAAATATTTCCTTCCGCAAATAGGTATAGTTTAAGTCCCCTTCTTGGAATGACTGTAACCTCTTCTTCCTGTCGTCCTTCAACTTGTACGCCGCATTACTCCTTTCTATGCGCTTTCGCATATTTTCATGAACTTCATGCATATGATCTGCAAATGATTCTGCATCCGCACTTTTTCTGATTTCTGTCGGCAACTCGACCAAATCCACCATTCCTTATGGGCTTCTCCCCTGAACAATCTGGAATGGACTCAACCCTGTCGACTGATTCACAGAATTGTTGTATGCAAACTCTGCCTGTGCCAACACATTTTCCCACTACTTGGGCCTGTTGGCTGCTAGACATCTGAGAAGGTTTCCCAAACTTCTGTTTACCACCTAGGTCTGTCCGTCTATCTGCGGATGATGAGCCAAGCTAAACTGCAACTTCGTGTCCAGTTTCTTCCATAGGGTTCTCTAGAAATGCCCCATAAACTTGGTATCCCGATCTGACATGATACTCTTTGGTAACCCATGTAGTCTAACTATCTCCTTGAAGAATAGTACAACAATCCCTGTGGCATCACTTGTCTTTTTACATGGAATGAAGTGTGCCATCTTTGAAAACCTGTCGACTACAACAAATATGGAGTTGCTTCCTTGCTGAGTCTTCGGCAATACTAACACAAAATCCATGCTAAGATGCTCCCAAGGGGTATTTGGTACTGGTAATGGTGTATACAGCCCCGTGTTTTGACTCCTTCCCTTTTTCCAACTGGCATACTTGACATTGTCGAACCCACTTTCCGACATCCGTCGTCATTCCCATCCAGAAATACTTTTCTTCGACCAGTGCTTTAGTCTTGTCGATGCCGAAATGTCCCGCTAACCCGCCATTATGAAATTCTCGGATTAGGTTCTCTCTTACTGAGCCTCTGGTAATACACAACTGACTTCCCCTAAACAGATAGCCTTCTTGAAAGAAATAACTCAATTATGGAGTTATGTCGACACTCCAAGGTTCATGACAAGCCTTCCATGCTTTCGCAAAATCCTTGTCGGTGTCATACTCCATCTTTTTTCACTCTATCCCCGTTGCCTGAATGGTCGTTGTGTTCGGTAGTGCAAGTCTCCTGCTTAATGTGTCGGCAACTTTGTTCAAATTTCCTGAACTATGTTGTAACATGAATGTATACCTCTGAAGTAGCTCCACCCATTTCATGTGTCGTTGATCTAAGTTCGACTGAGTGTTCAAGTACCTCAGTGCTTGGTGATCTGTGTATAACAAAAATTCCTTCGGCAACAGATAATGCCTCCACTTCTTCAGTGCTTGGATGATAGCATAAAATTCCTGGTCATAGACCGAATACTTCTGCCTTGCTCCATTCAACTTTTCACTAAAGAATGCAATTGGTTGGCCCTCCTGGCTCAACACTACTCCAATTGTTGTTCCACTCGGATCACAATCGATCTGGAAAACTTTGTCAAAGTATGGGAGTGCCAAGACTGGGCTCTCAGTGAACTTTTCCTTCAACTCGAAGAAAGATCTCTAGGCCTCATCCGTCCATTTGAACTCGCCTTCCTCATGCATTCTATCAACGGTGCACAAATCCGACTGAATCCCCGAATGAACTTCCTGTAGAAACTGACAAGTGCATGGGGATTCCTTACTCCAGTCATACTTGTCGGTTCCGGCCAATCTACTATTTCCTTCACCTTCTCTGGGTCCATCACCAACCCTTTACTTCAGATTACAAACCCCAAGTACACCAACTCCTTCTTCACGAAGAAACACTTTTGCAGGTTCACCATCAGCTTCTCCTCCTGCAATCTTTGCAATACTTGTCAAATGTGCTCCAAGTGTTCTTCCTTGGTTCGACTGAAAATCAGAATGTCGTCTAAATAGACTACGACAAACTTCCCCAAGAATGGCTTCAACACCTCATTCATCAATCTCATGAATGTGTTGGGTACATTAGTCAACCCAAATGGCATGACTAACCACTCGTACAACCCTTCTTTTGTTTTGAATGTTGTCTTCTATTCATCTCCTTCTTTGACCCTAATCTGGTGATATCCACTCTTCAGGTGTATCTTTGTGAAGTATGTTACTCCACTCAGGAAGTCCATCAAGTCGTCCATTCTCGGTAATGGAAACCGATACTTGATCGTGATCCTGCTGATGGCTCTGGAGTCTGTACACATTCTCCATTCTCCACCCTTCTTCGGCATCAATACTGCAGGTATTGTGCACGGGGTTAGACTTTCTCAAATTAACCCTTTGTCCAACAACTCTTGGACCTATCGGTTGAGTTCCTGTCCCTCTATCGGACTCATCCTATAAAGTGCTTTGTTTGGCAGACTCGACCCTGGAATTAAGTTGATCTGGTGGGATATGCTCCTTGTCGGCGGAAATCCCGTCAGTTTCTCATCAGCCATTATGTCACGAAACTCTTCGAGCAACTCCTCAATTTCGATCGGAATATCCTCCTCTCTTGTCATTCTTTCGACATATGGTCCTTTTGGAATTATTGCAAAACATCCCAATTGTCTCTCCTCTTCTGTGAGGAATTCCTTCACGGTGCTCATCAACACTCGCTTCTCCCAAAGATTGTTGTTGATGTGCTTGTTGCCGGCTTGCTTTTCCAACCTCGGCTTAAGAGTCCTTTTAACGCCATTTTTCCATACTGTGACTGTGTTGGCTCGACTATCATAGATCATTTTCTGATCATATTTCCATGGTCTTCCTAACAACAGATGACATGCATCCATTGGGACTACATCGCATAGTACACCGTCTTCAAATCATTCAACTCGGAAGTTGATCAGGCACTGTCTTGTCACCTTGAAATGGTGTCCTTTCTACAACCACAATATCTTGTAGGGGTGTGGGTGTTCTCAACATTTCAACCCAATCTTGTCGATGAATTCTATCGACACAAGATTCTCCATGCTTCTGCCATCAACTATGGTTTTTCAATGCCATTTTCCAATCCGTACCTTCGTTCAAAATACCACCTTCCATTGTTTCGGCTCCATTGGGTTGTGTTGATCTTCCTAGATCAAGCCTCTCTGAATCGTCAGATTCTGGTTCTTCCTCTTCTCACCTCCACTGCTGCCAGATGACGACTCTTCCCTCTCGTCGACTTGCTCATCTTTCCACTTCTAGGCTTCGACTACTCTACAGCATGTAGGTTCTCTAGGAACTCATATGCCTTGTGTCCCCTCCCTCGACACTTGTAACAAATTATGGCTGGTTTGTTAGCTCCCTTCTTGTCAGATGGACCACTTTGACTATATGAACCTCGACCGCAGTTCTCACGACCATCGCGTCGATTTTCCTGCACCTTCTCCCTTGTCGATGTCCCTTCCGCATGTCGGCTATCTTCGACACTTCCTTTCCTGTACCCGCTACTTTGGTCTTTTGCGGAGACTGTTTTTGCGCCCCGACCAGTCACCTTCCCCTAGTCACCGCGGATTTCCTTGACAGTTTCTGTTTAGCCTTCAAAGCTAACTGGTAGGCTTCGCTGACTGCTCTAAATCCTGACATGCTCAGTTCATCCTAAATAGCATATTTTAAGCCATTCACATACGTGGCGACAACTTCTTCTCCTTTGTCGGTTTTCCCCAACCGAATCGACAATCAGTAGAACTCCTCCGTGTACTCCTTCAAGGTCATCTCTTTCTGTCGAAAGTTCTGCAACTTCCTGAACAAGGAAATCACATAGTCATTTGGCAAGAACTTCCCCTTCAACTTGGCAACCATTCTGTCCCAAGACTTGATTTTCTCCTTTCCATTCTTGAGTCTTTCAGCCTGTACGTTGTCCCACCACAACGAGGCATGACCCTTCAATCTTAGACATGCAGTCTTAACCTTCTTAGGGTCCTCAATCTATTCTATGTCAAAGTATTTCTCCATTTCTCTTAACCAGTCGATCAAATCTTCTAGGTCCAGGCTTCTCGAGTATGTACGCACGTCTATCTTCGCCCGACCTCTCATATCCGTCAGAAGTTTGATTAGTTTTTCTTTTGGTTCTTCGGCGACCTCTTCCCGGGCTTCCACCTCTTCAACTTCCTCGTCACTGTGGTCTAACACCTCAGGAATACAACCACGCCTCTAGCTTTCATTGATTGCTACGACTTCATTTGTTAAAGTTCGCATCGTCCTAACACATTCGTCGAACATCTCACAATCTACCATGATGGTTGCTGCACCATGCGCTCTTCGTCCTTGGACATTAATGCCTCTGTGAGCCATTTTCAACCTCTGTTGAAACTCTCATGCATCCAATTGCAAACGGACATAAACAAGTCGTGCACAACTCCACCCAATTGCAGCTGGAGCTGTCCAACTCACTTAAAGGCTCAATATCACGGACTTCCCTCAAACACTAAGGATTCTTCTACGCTAATACCAACTAATGCAAGTTAGCTAGGTATAGTCACCTTTCTCAACTGGACTCACTTCGAGGCTCTGATACCAACTGATGCAAGGCGCCTTAGTGAAATAAGGTTCTTGCTTAACAATACACACGACATATACCACAATGCTTACATGAACAAGGTGTAAAACAAGATGCCAGAAGTGGCTTATATTACTTCTCTAAAAATGGTTACAATGCGGAATAACTGAAAGAAATAACTAACTACAGTTTGCCTCAACCATTACAATTTAGAAGTAACTGTGGTGTATTCCCCCTATGTGTCGACCTCACCCTCTCCTGGTTCGCTGTGGAACGATGAGCTATGGCTCGATCTCAACTCTTCCTCTTGTCAGGCTATGTGACTTCATGCCTTCTTTCTTCTCTCTGATGCTTCTGATCAAAGATCCAAGATCCCCCCTGAACTGATTCCTCTCCTCCGTCTTCTACCTTGCTGCTGCTATTCCCGAGACCACTGCAATCCCCGAGACACACATCCTCATGTCCGCCGATCCTTCCAAATACTGTAGACCTACAACTGTCAGCTCCCAGTCGTGCTGCACAGCCTCTGTCCATGATGACATTTGTCCTGTTCTTCACCTACTTGCAATAACTGTATTAACTTCCTCAGCAACCCCGAACGACTACCAGGTACAGTCCTCTTGACTTTCCGCTCGTCTGACCCTGCTATAGTAGTCAATCACATCTTGACCCTTCTGTCAGCTCAATCTATTATCTCTTGCAGTTAGCCAATCCTCCCCTTCCTCCGCGCTTGGCACTGCCAAACTCGTCAAGTCATAGTTCACCTACGTGACATCTCGCTTCACCTGTCTTCTGTTGACCATAACCTGTCGACTCTCCACCCATCACAACATCCATTGTGCGCTGCTCCTGTCCGTCGCATACCAACTGCTCCTACTTGACTTGTTGACTTCGAGAAGTCAACTTGCTTCCCGCACCAGTGGTCATCGGCACTCCCGCTGGTTGGATCCCTTATGTTGATCAACTTCGACAGATCTGCCCAGGCCCCGATGCTCCTGCATCAACATGAAAAGCATCCTAAAATAGAAATAAAGAATAAAAGAAGGAAAAGAAGGAAAAGAAGGAAAAGTAGGAAAAGATGTAGAAAAGAAGATAGGAGTTTCTTGATTTTGAGAGATAAGGCTCAAGGAAGATTACCAAAAGCAAAAAAGAAGGATAACATCCTTAGAAAATATCTATAGGCTAATTTTATCCAAGGGGGGTGAAATCATGAAGTAAAGTAGGTCCAAGGAAAAATGAAATTACGAAAGAAGCATCCAACTCACTAAAATATATTCTCTCCTAAAAATTATTAATTATTATTTTATTATTTTTACTGAGAGAAGTCTAGAAGGAAAGAGCAAGTGTCGAGGTTCAATGCATCTAACTCATGGATTAATTTCCCAAGAAGCAAACCAAGTTATTAAAGAAGGTTGTGCGCACCCTCTCGCATGTTTTGGTCAATTATGTTTTATTTTTTTATATCTTAAGTTTTCAAAAGACTTGGCATATGTGCCTCTAGTCATAGCTGGGAGATGTGCCTCTGTTGCTTGTTCTACTAGCTAATTTTTCAGTTACTGATTGAGGAGACAGAATCTATCCAATCTCATTGAGATAATATTTCGTCATTCAAGGTGTTACATACCCATTCAAATTTCCAAGAGAAGCTGGAGATCCAAGAGTTAGAGTTCAAGTATTTGAAGAGACTTCTGGTGTGCAATGGATGCATATTTGTTGGCTTCTTGTCCTGCTGAGAAAGTGACCAAGGGATGGGTGAATTTAATTTTGTATTGCTGCAATTATCATAGAAGTGATATTCTGTTCTTCATGTTCTACATTCCATTTTAATGATGGAGAAAAGTTGTGGATCCTGAGGTTGGAATTCAAGAGATTAAAGAGTCCTTTGGTGAGCTAGTTAATGAACTAAGAAATCCAATGTAATATGGATTCCATGGATGTTATATTGGCTCTGATGTATTTTTTTACATGTATTATGAACCTTCATGTCAATTCAGAACATTTGTGGAGAAATATTTAATGTTTATATGAATCTTTACCACCCTGCTCTAGATTTGCTTGTAATTTGACTAGTTTTGATATATTGTCTAGATAGCTAATTTTTCTTGGGACAAATGTCAACCTGAAGGTTATTATGGTCAAATTAGATCCTTTAAAACACATACCAAGATTTATACCAGCATCTTGTGAATCTATGATACTGTTTGTACTTCAATGTTAAAAGGTTTTCTCTTTATGCCTATAAAATTGACTAGTTTTCTAGTATTTGTAATGAAATAATATCTATGAGTTCAATTGAAATTTTCTGAGTTTCTGTAGGTTCATAATCCTACAATAAATCCATTCCAATACTTGGTTTAGGAATTCGTGACCCTTTCTTCCTGTTTGGAAAATCCTGGAAGCAAACTATTTGAGCAATCCCTAGTAGTGCACTTGCCAATTTGACCTCCAAATATGATCTGATTGCTACCAAAACTCTATAATTATGTTGTATTAGGTATGAAATGAGTGAATTAGTATACCCCAAATTTTGACTACCTTTAGTCAAAATCTATTAGTGTGTGCATGTATTTCCTTCCTGAAACTAGTCAAAGTTTTAACTAGTCTTGTGCGCAAGTATTCCCTGCTTGCTTGAAGTTTTTAAAATTCTTAAATTTTTTGTTCTTCAGATCAGAAAGGTACATTACAGGGTTTTTGAATTAATGTTTGATCTAAGCAACTGAAGAAAGGATGCAGGAATCTGGGCAGCGTTTGAGGGAAGAAAGGGTATGCTTCCAATAATGAAACCACATATTATCCAACCTCTTCTTTTATTTCAGAGAAGAAGAAAAAAACTACATATAAGGATTTTCACTAGAGACATTGGATTTAAGTTATTTCAGAAGCTAAATAATATAATTTTCCTTGTCATCAACAACAATCTAATGATCCCAACATTTTGATGCATTTTCATAAGCTATTTTATAATTCACAATTTTCCTCCACACTTGCTTATACCTATTGACCAAAATCTAGAACAGTTTCAGATTTTATGTGCCTAGTGATCTTTAGATTTCATCATTTAACTTTTGGATCACATGCCTTATTCTTCTCACACCATACTTCAACTTCACACTGGTTCTATTTCCACAATGGATTCTCACTGTAACCATGCGGTCATTGTAAACTCGCTCCTAAGATAACTTTGGAACTGCAATAAAATTTGGACAGTAACATCTTCTCTCCTACAATTTATTTCGACCTTCGATTTCCAGGACTATGACAAATTTGGTTTTGAGAAGATTCGTATTTGTTACATAACGACCTATAACTTTCTCCTGCATATGATAGGTGCAATATGCTATGTACGATCCTTAACATTTCGCTAGAAACCGAACTAACCTGCCCTAAAACCATGTTATTTTTATTTTAATATAGAAGTAGATATTTTAATTATTTGTAGTGCAACAAATAAATATCAATTAAATAATAACCATGCATAAAAATAAAGAAACACAGAGATTTATACTGGGAAACCCTTCTACTCAAGGGAAGAAAAACCAACAACCTTTCTTACGCAAAGAAATAATGTTAGATACAAAGAACATCAGATATACAAGATAAAGATAATCCCATAAGAATTATTTTGCTATCCTCGTCTTCTCTCTCCTACACCTCGCACTAGATCAACTAATTTGAGCGAATTTAGATGAATCAAATGAGTGAAAGGTCACTCTATTTATGCAATCTTGTTGGGGCCAACTTTGCAAATTTCAAGGAACCAACTTACATAATAATAATTGTTTATTCTTCTTTGGGGACAAATTAGTTGTGAGGATACCTCACGAAGCTATAATTACCAATAGTTTATTTGTAGTTGACATGTTCCACATAAACATACATTACACACATGACACATCTGACCCACTTGGGCTATAGAAAGCGCCTCTTGATGCAAAAAAGATATATATAGTTAGTTGTGTTAAAAAAATGTCTTGATTTGATATTGGTAATATATGGATGATTCTAAAAGGTGTATAGTCAAGTTGTTATTCTTATGGGAATACTTATTGTACAAGTCAGATTTGAAAGTATTTGAACAAGACAATGTTGATAACATTTATTTGCATGGGGAACCTATGGGATCTTTATAATATCCATGAAAAAGAAAAATGAATGTTTATACTTTAGGCACATAATAACCACTTGTTCCATAATGATTATTATCACTTATTTCCTTAAATCTATACAAGAGTTATCATAAATGTTATGTACCACCCAAGTTTTCTCTAGAGTTTTATGAGATTGGACTATGTTATTATTTGATGACATTTTATAATAATTGTATTGGTCTCACGATATATGTAAATCAAGAGATTGAAAATCAAACCATTTATATTACTATCCATTAATGGTATTTCACATTTTCTTATGTATGAAAATAATTTTCATGAATGAATCTCTATCATGTACCACATTTTGAAATCTATGTGTTACAAATTATAAATGAAAATGTACTTTGGATTCATCATTTGCTAGATGGTTTTGACAATTTTCTTAGTGTGATAGAGAAATCATAGGTATACATTGACATGAGGTTACACTAGCATTTTAAGGAATCTAGATTGAATCACGATAATATATTGTGTTAGTAATTTGATATTTTGATTTATATAATGGAACTATTTGATGCAAATGGATTTTATTGTGTGTAGGAACCTTAGTTTCAATTGCTAATTGATCTACACATTAGTAATGGGGTTGTATGGGTGCGAATACATAGTATGACTAGCACACATTTTCCACAGAACTGATTGAAAAGAATGTTGGACTCTTACCCATGAAATACATGTTTCGATGAGGGTAGGGAATGGATTTTTTCATTTGTGAGGATTGAATGGGGGGTGCAATAAGGTGTTTGCATGATTCCTCAAAGACCATTAGTATCTCAATAGGGTAGGATTGAGTTGAGTTAACGTGGTCTCAACCATTGTACCACATTCCAACTATGGAGAATGGAATATTTGAAGGGCATGTATAGGTTCATGGAACTCTTGATATTCACTTTGTTTATTAGGGTGTGCATTCATTAAAAGATAAAAGGATAAGTAATACAATTGTAACATATGGGAATGAAATAAGTTAAAGAGGGAAAATAAATGAATATAACTTATCGATGTTATTAAATGAAATATAGAATAAACATGTGCATTACAAAAAGAAAAACATTTAATTAAAGAAAACAAATATTAACTAGAGTTCCCTAATTAAACACAGAGAAGTAATAGATATAGGAGATCAAATTCGAAAAAAGGGAATCAATTAAGCAAAGTAGTAGACACAAGTGCACACAAAAATTATGTAAGGAAAAGAATATCAAGGGAACACCTAGGAGTAATTATAGGAAAATTTATCTGAACTAGTTACATCGATCAACACATCAAATTTTCTAATCCTTCGATAAAAGGACATATAGTTCTGTGGTGGAAGGGATCCTTCCATAGGAATGTGAAATTTATGTGTGGTTGGGGATGTATGATTGGTTATGTGTGGTTGGGGGTGTATGATTGGTCGCAAGCATATACAAGATCTTTGAGAGGCTAGGATTTGATTGGAAGATGTACATATTCTGCTTGAGGAGGACCTTCATAACTCTATCCTTCAAAAGTATGTAGTAGATATGGATTTTTTGGTATGTAGGGAAGAGGAGTATGTTACAAGAGTTGCTAGAGTGCATTCTAAGTTGTAGTGGATTAAGGAAGGAGGAGAGGGGTCCAAGTTCTTCTTTTATTTTCTAAAGAAGAATGTGGTCTTGGATAGAGTATTTGGCATTCATAGGGAGAATGGTTCACTTGAAGAAGATCCCTCGAATATTTGAGGTATGTTCAATGACCAGTTATAAGATATTATTCTCTTTATACATTAGCAGAGAATCTAGTTTTTGCTAGGAATGATTGTTATATAAGATGGTTCCACAAAAAGTATCAACTATTTACCAAGATAGGTTGGGTAGCGACCTCAAAAAAGATGAATTTTTTGTATCCCTTAGCTCTATGCATAATGGTAGATCTTAAGGTATTGTTGGACTACCTTGCAAGTTCTACATGGAAATGTGGAAGACTATTGGAGATGACTCAAGTTACATGGTTGCATAAGCATTCTCTATAGGATGTATAATATAATCTATTAATGAAGGGTTGATTACGATTATTCCAAAAAATTATTCCAAGGACACCATTGGGAAATTTTGGTCTACAACACCATTATGTGTTTCTTACAAAATAATGGCTAAGGAAATGGCATTGTAAGAGAGAGAAGTTACTAGGAAAATTGTCTGTAAGGAACAAACATGTTTTGGAGATCGAAGGTTTATTCTAGACATAGTGATTTCATATTTTAAGTACATGAAGGGGGAAAGGGAATCTTGATAGCAAGCTCTCTTTCTTAAATTTTATTTTTATAAATCCTATGATAGAATTCATTGGTCTTTCACTACAGATATGGTGCCATCTTTGGGATTTGGTTCAAAGTTTGTGAGAATGGTCGACACCCTATTCTCTTGTTCTTTGCATTTTATTGCAGTCAATAATATACTTTCTCCATCTATTCTTTTGAACTAGTCAATTAGAAAGGGTTGCCACATTGCTCCTTATCTATATGTTTTAACTATTGATGGTTTTGGTTATTTACTCCATGCTACCAAGTAGAGGGGAAGACACACATAATTTCACTTTTTGTTGATTATGAGATTATAATAATCACGTTGTAGATGATTCATTATTTTCTACTTTAGTGGACCACGACTTTGTATATAGCGCTAGGGGTTTCTTTTCTATTTTCTACAAGGTACCTGGGGCTATGATCATTGATCATAAGACTAATTAGTATTCGATTGGAAAGATTATAATTAATCAACTTCCTAATTGGATCCCTCCTAATTGGACCTTCACCCATCTAGGTGTTATAAGGTCTCTTGGAATTCCCTTTGGTTTGGGAATTTCTGCAACAATTATGTGGAATTGGTGTTTGGATCATTTGCAACATAAAATTCTCCTTTGGGAGAACAAACAATTTACATTTGCTTGAAATCCCACTATTGTGAGTAGGATTAATTAGGCCTTACACATTTTTTATGCTTCTTGTTGGATTTTGAGTAGGGCTCAATTTCATAGATTGGAAATTTTTTTGTGTTAATACATGTGATTCAAGTATGCTGGGGTGAGGGGCCTTCCTATGGTACCCTCCTATGGTAACTTGGATGTTTTAATTATGCCCAAGGATGAAGGTGGTTGAGGTTTGATTGTTATTTCCAGATAGGATAATATTTTGGTTGCAAAATGGGTGATTATATGTCTCGAAGGAAGCTTTCCTTGGAAAGTATTGTTGAGACGTCGAGTTCTTATAAAAAAACACATTGGTGGGATTAAGGGATCATTTTAATTATGTGATATTATCTAGTCCCCTCATAAATTCTAGGTCTCGGGATATTTTATCATCAAAAGTATTTGGGCAGCATGGAAGAAGGTGGCTAACATTGTGAGGTGGAAAATATTAGGTAGTCGAGCATGATTGGCTTTGAGAAGGATATCAATATGAAGTTGGAAGGTGAAAGGCACATGTTTTTCAAACATCCGTCATTCCGAAAGACTATGTCTAAGTATGAAAAGTAAATTCTATTGGAGGAATTTGTGGAATGTTAGTACCCAAACCGAGAAGTACTTGAGATCCATTTCTAGTGAGTTTTCCTTACCCGCCATGGATTCACATGTTTTTATGGATATTATTAGTGGTATTCCACATGAGAACCTCTTCAAAATGAGTTTATATGTGCCTCAAATTTTTTTGTGTGATTAGGAGTGGATTTTTGGGTATCATTTGTTTCAGTATTATTCTAACAGGGCGTAACTTTTTATTCATAAATGACATGAGATTACACATGTTCTCAACTCATGGTACGTGTCTAATGATGGAGAGAGAAGGTGGATCAAGATATTAAGTAATGTATGGTTAATTAAAGTGAGCTACAAGCTTTAGGTGTGTGCATGTCTATTGATTTACCAAGGAATTCCTACGAGGCCATGAACTGCAAAAAATGCTCTCATAGATGGTCTTTTCTATTCCTCTCTCAGGTTGGAAATAATGAAGCATCTCTTCTAAGAATGCTCTTTTGCTAGGTCTTGTTAGCATTTTATTCAGTCTGAGCATGCTATAATTGTTAAGATTTAATATGCTAAGATAGAAAATATCAGCATTATATTCCATTTCACAATAATAGCATATACAGGATCACTGAAAGAACAACAAGCACATCATAAACACAAGAGACACAGATTCATCCTGGGAAACCCTCATGGGGAAGAAAACCCAGCAAAGCTTCCTCAATATAGATGACCAGCAAATACAAAGATGTAATCCACAACCATGAGCTCCTTCTCCTCCACAACAAATATCTCTCTCTCACTTATGCGCTATTCACAAGTGAGTGAAATGTGTGATAAATGAGGAACACACCTCCTCTATTTATACACAACTCCAACTTGTATTTTATATTAACTAGGTTGGCCCCAACTTAACCACTGGGTTAAACACCCCATTACAACTAACTGGGCCGACCCCTCTAGGGTGGTCTAATAACCCTTTGACCCACATAACACATACAAGGCCGACCCCCACTAGGGAAGTCTAATAACCCAAGTTACCACATTCCAACGGAGGAATAAACATCTCCAGATATACAATAAGGTCTTCACGGAGGAATGAAACATATCCGGAATAATAAAGTACAAATATAATATTATTTGAAGTTACAATATTTCAACACTCCCCCTTAATGAGAAGGATATTATAACAACATCTGCACGAGCAAGGAGTCATCAACTACATCATACATGATACATCTATAAATCATTGGAAGCTTTCTAAACATCATCAGTAACTCAAGCAGTTACGGGACCATCTACAATACTGGAACATCAACATCGTCAGTATTGAGTCTTCATCTTCTGCAGCACTTGATTAGCTACAGCATCATCATCTGGATCTCTTGATCAACAGCCTCATCATCTAGATCTATCGATCAATATCATCATCTGGATCCTCATGATCAACAGCATCGTCATCACCATCAGCAACATCGTCATCTAGACCATCACGAACACAGCATCGTCATATAGATCATCATGATCACAGCATCGTCATCTAGATCATCATGATCACAACATCGTCACCACACAATCTGCATTATCGTCATCACACGATCTGCATCATCGTCATGACATGATCTACATCATCGTCATCACACGATCTGCATCATCATCATCAACTGGATCCTCTCGATCAACAACACAATAGCAACATACCCTACAACACACATGATCTATTTAAGACACCATATCATGTATAGGGACGATGCAGTCCACTCATCAACTTAGACAAAGTCTAAGGACTACTTCTCAGAGACATACATCTACGGATCAATTCGGGGACTGAAGTCTGGGGATGATACAATCCCCTCACTCTTAGGGACATCTGTCTGCGGATCAGTTTAGGACTGAAGTCCAAGGATGATACAATCCCCACTCTCTGTGACAACTGTCTGTGGCTCAGTTTAGGACTGAATTCCAAGGATGATACAATCCCCACTCTCGGTGACAACTGTCTACGGCTCAGTTTAGGACTGAAGTCCAAGGATGATACAATCCCCACTCTCGGTGACATCTGTCTGCGGACCAGTTTAGGACTAAATTCCAAGGATGATACAATCCCCACTCTTGGTGACATCTGTCTGTGGCTCAGTTTAGGACTGAAGTCCATGGATGATACAATCCCCACTGTCGGTGACATCTGTTTATGGACCACTTTAGGACTGAAGTCCATGGATGATACAATCCTCTTACTCTCGGAGGCATCTGTCTGCAGATCACTTTAGGACGGAAGTCCACGGATGATACAATCCCCTCTCATAAATTTTGGACTAGTGGTTTCGGGATGATGCAATCCCCATCACGTACATTTTGAACTAGTGGTTCCGAGATGATGCAATCCCCATCACGTACATTTTGAACTAGTGGTTCTGGGATGATGCAATCCCCATCACGTACATTTTGAACAAGGCGTTCAGGGACGATACAGTCCTATCATATCAACTAGGTACCATATACTGACCTCATCGTCAGAATAAGTAGCCTCATCATCGATACAGTATCCAAATCAAGAATACAAGTATCCACACCAATACAAGTATACACATCATGAATACAAGTATCCACACCAATACAAGTATACACATCATCAATACAAGTATCCACACCAATGAAAGTATACACATCATCAATACAATTATCCACACCAATACAAGTATACACATCATCAATACAAGTATCCACACCAATACAAGTATCCACATCATCAATACAAGTATCCACATCATCAATACAAGTATCCACACCAATACAAGTATCCACATCATCAATACAAGTATCCACATCATCAATACAAGTATCCACACCAATACAAGTATACACAGGTATCCTTATCATTGACCTTACCATCAATATAGGAAATCTCATCGTCGATATAGGTGTCCACATCGATACCAGTATCCAAATATCATCATTGACCACATAAATCCCCCTTTCGAGGAGGGTCCTTCTAAACTACACCAAGCTTGTCTCGAAAATACTCAAACTCTTCTCGACATAGAGGTTTGGTCAATACATCAGCAACTTGTTCGTTAGTGCTCGCATACTCGAGCTTGATAGCTCCTTTATGTACCATTTCCCGTATATAGAAATATCGGATCTCTATGTGATTTGACTTATCATGGAACACTAGATTTTATTTCATCTTGATACAACTCTGGTTGTCACACAAGATCACAGTGGGTTCCATCTCTAAGTCAAACAATTTTTGATAACAACTTCCAAAGCCATAGCGCTTCACAACTAGCAGAGCAAGCAGCGATATATTCCACTTCAGCTATACTGAGAGACACACTATATTGCTTCTTGCTAATCCACGAGATCATGGTAGATCCCAGAAAATAACATCCGCCCGATGTACACTTCCTGCCCAATCAGCATCTGTGTAGTCATACAATCTGAAGTCATGATCTCCAAGATAACATAGACCAAAGTCTATCGTACCCTTTAGGTACCTCATCACATGCTTTGCAGCTATCACGTGAACACACCTAGATTCAACTAGATACTGACTCAAGGTGTTCACAACAAAGCATATATCTGGCCTTGTATTCGTCAGATACATCAATGACCCAATAATCTATTTGTACAGAGTTACATCCACTAACTCTGAAGAGTTATCAGCTAACAGCTTCAAGTTGGAACCCATGAGAGTGGCCATGGTTGTACATTCCAACATATCAAATATTCTCAAGATTTCCACAACATACTTTCCCAGGTTGAGAAAGATTCCTTCTGGGCCTTGCCATACTTCCAGACCTAGGAAGTAATGCATCAATCTGAGATCTTTCGTCTCAAATTTTGTAGCCATCTTCTTCTTGCTTTCCATGATCTATTTCTCATTCCCTGTCAGAAAGAGATCATCCTCATACAATAATAGTATGACAGGTTCATCATCCATAACCTTAAGGTAAAGGTTGGGATTAGCTTTACTTCTGGTAAAGCCCAATCTTTTTCAAGAAGCTATCAATTCTCCCTTTGTGACTGAACATCATTCACACTCTACATTGAGTGATC
The DNA here is from genome assembly GCA_027924585.1 of Larix kaempferi. Classification (NCBI taxonomy): domain Eukaryota; kingdom Viridiplantae; phylum Streptophyta; class Pinopsida; order Pinales; family Pinaceae; genus Larix; species Larix kaempferi. The sequence continues at coordinate 192,036 of BSBM01000763.1, read as the reverse complement.
TTCTGCATATCTATCCGTGCCATCTCTCGTCAGATGGGTCTACTGATATGCGCCTCAAGATCATTCGAACTCTGTGGTGAGTTCGTTCTGTATATAGATACCATCTTCAACCTTGTAGCAAAGGTTGAAATCTGCATCACCCATGGTAATCATTAAGCTCATCAAATGACTATCGATCCTGGGTACTCGTACAGAGCTTTCTTCAATTGAATCCTGGGAGTTTTCTCGATTCACACTTCTTCTTCAATCACACCATCGAGAGAACAGTATTTATCTAGCTACTTGGATCAAACATCTCATCATGATCCTCTTCCTCTTTCTAAGAAAATCTTCTAGCCACGAGCCTTCTATAGTATGTTTGATTTGTAAATCTTCTTGTTGAACATCCATCACTTGTTCAGTGTTCATCATTCTTCATGATCTTTCCTACAAATCGAAATTAAGTACATGATTAGTAATACTTCATAATCATCAAATCATGTTGACATGATAACCTATTATGCATACAGATATGATTACATAGTTATGCTACTATCTTGACCAATAATTTGGCACAACACTTTTCCATATCCTGTATGCATACAGTGGCTATCTAGATGCCTTGCATCTCTACCAGAACATACTATCGAGAGCGTGCATAGCTCTTAGCATGTCGACAAAGAGGTTTCATTCTAGACAATCAACAATGGAATGTTTGTCCAACTTACCAATCATATGCATATTAGTAGTATACTGTTCAATGCTATATGAATGCTTACACTTAACATGATATATTCTAGGAATACAAATATGCATACAAGTATTGCGAGCAATATCATAGACTATTCATTAATTCAAATAGCAATTCAAATACTTATCTTTTTATGTCTTGTGAGGTTGTATCCTTCTTGGTCTCGACTTCCCTTCCATGTCATGAGCTTCTATCCATCCTTGACCACTATGCATACTTAAGTGTGCACTAGTGTCATCATCATGATCTCATACATAATCATACATTCATTAGTATAAACTCAATATTATCACAACATTATGATTCTAAGTAATCTTGAATATGTATGGTCATGATCATTCAATACATGGGTATACTAAGCTCCTAGCACAAAGTAGGATTCTAACTTGACATAGAAAAGCATACCTGGATTAGTATACAAGCTTAGTTATGTCTAACATACGCAAACAATATCTTTATTCTCTTCAATGATTTAGAGACCTTGTGCTACTAACCTGCATACCTCATAAGTTAAGCATAGTAGAAATAAATCATACATACCTCGTAATTAGAGCTTCTAAAGACTATGGATAAGTCTTTTGTCTTTATGTCATCATGGTCATAGAACTTGATTTTTCTTTCTTGATGTACCTGTCTTTTGTTAGCATACAACATCATCCTCATAGGTGCATTAGTACAATCATATAACTTTGATCAAAGAATGTCTTCTATCATTCACATGCATTCATACTTTTACTAGGGTGATAAGACAATTCTAAGATTAATCAAGATTGTACTAACCTTAATAATATGAAGACAAGCATATTATAAACTTAATCATGAATAGATTTCAACACATACCTATATCTCCTCAAGTCATACCTATCAGGGAATTCTTGTAGTCTTCTTATGTAAGGCCTTAGCCTCATTTCCCCCTGAAACTGGATTTGGAGCTCGATTAGGGTTTGTCAGAGAAACCCTAAAAATTAAAAATTTGACTTTTACACTTCTGAATGGATGGAAAGATTTTCCTTGTTGAGCTGATCAAGCTAGCATACTTCAATTTTGAAATCTCCAAAATTTGACCCCTCAAAATTGCCTTCGAAACTTCTAGATCTTCTGGACAGGATCTCAAACTAGGGTTTGATGAAGCCCACCCTTCTTCCAAATCAAAAGGTTTGATCCAAATCTCTAAACTCTTATTTTTCTGAGGAGCTTCCAGCCGTGGTCACAGACTTCAAAAATTCCAACTTTTGCAGAAGCCCTAATTTTCCATCTTTCTGATCAAAATCCCGAACTGGGGTTTGATCAAGCCCGGTCTTCTTCCCAACCAAAAAATTCGATCTTGGTCTCTAAATTTTTATTTTGATGAGTAGCATTCAGCCATGGACTCCGCTTCCAAAATTCCAACTTTCTCTGAAACCCTAATTTTCCGCAGCAGTGACGATTCAAGAATGAAGGTGCTCAAAATCCAGATCTATTTTGACAGAAATATGCACCTGATTGTTTCTGGTGTAACTCCGAAATTACAAATCCACATGGTCTGAAACTTCTTTTTGTGGTATCCTGACCTGTCCTCTTTCCAACCCCATAGGTCTGATCTCAATTGGATTTTCTGAGAGAGAGTTATGCCAAGTGTCTCAACGTGACCTGTTTATGGGATAAAATAGGAGAGCAAAATTGTACGACGTGCCACGTGTCACTGGTTCAACTTCGGCCTCTGAAAAAGTTCCGTGAGATAGTAAAGTCCGTGAACTACCTGTCACGTTTTATGAAATTGCATTTGGATCTTCCTATCCCAAGTTATGACCTTTTTTCCTAGGTCACCTGATTATGACTCAGATCTAGAAGAGGCAAAAACCCTAACTTGTACTGATCATAAATCACAAAGTACAATGAATCTGAGGGTTTCCTTTGGACAAAAGGTACATGGGGATGTTATATACGACCTGTAAAGGTTTCAGATTGGGAACCTTCGCCAAAATGGATTTATAGTGAAAGTGCCACGATGATTGGTTTTTGCTATACAAAACCCTAACCTTCAAATTGTAGCAAGTGAAGTAAGTGTCGTAAGTGCCATACATTACCTTCCTTCAGGTTAGCTCTGATACCATGTTAAGATTTAATATGCTAAGATAGAAAATATCATCATTATATTCCATTTCACAATAATAGCATATACAGGATCACTGAAAGAACAACAAGCACAGCATAAACACAAGAGACACAAATTTATCCTGGGAAACCCTCATGGGGAAGAAAAACCAGCAAAGCTTCCTCAATATAGATGACCAACAAATACAAAGATGTAATCCACAACCATGAGCTCCTTCTCCTCCACAGCAGATCTCTCTCTCACACTTATGCGCTATTCACAAGTGAGTGTAATGTGTGATAAATGAGGAACACACCTCCTCTATTTATACACAACTCCGACTTGTATTTTATATTAACTAGGTCGGCCCCAACTTAACCACTGGATTAAACACCCCATTACAACTGACTGGGCCGACCCCTCTAGGGAGGTCTAATAACCCTTTGACCCACATAACACATACAGGGCCGACCCCCACTAGGGAAGTCTAATAACCCAAGTTACCACATTCCGACGAAGGAATAAACATCTCCGGATATACAATAAGGTCTTCACGGAGGAATGAAACATCTCCGGAATAATAAAGTACAAATATAATATTCTTTGAAGTTACAATATTTCAACAATAATACCCTAGGATTTCAATGCCAAATGTGTGATGGACATGGTGCACCATGACAGAGGTAAGCTTGTAAGCATTATGTTTATCTACTAAACAAATCTTTCACTAAAGAACTGCATATATAACACCTAAAATAATCAAGGCCATATTCTCTACATGGGCAGGTGAACCTAAAAGATTTATAAAGAAAATAATAAATACATTTTACCTAAAATATAGAGACATGAAAGGGAAAAAGAAGAAAACAAACTACCTTAGCCTAAGTAACTTCCCATAGATGTATTAAGCTCATTGGACAAATAATGCATTCCAAATATAGGAAGAAACTTGAAATAAATATTATTAAAAAAAAAAACAAGCTGTGGATAAAAGGGGTAACAACAACAATATTCCTCACCTTCTTTTCATTGAGAAAGAGGGGAGAGAAATAGAGAGGAGCAGACTCTGCAAGATCCCAAAGGGGAGACTCTATCCAAAATCACATAGGGGAGACTAGTTATGGTAGCTCTAGGGTAAGGTTTGCAAAGGGATAATCCAAGCGAAAGGGATTGGATGTCTGCAAAAGCCCCTAGGATTAATGTAATAAGAAATGGGGGAGTATGAGAATTACCAGCATTCTTCCTATGCCCTATGCCCTAGAGAGTCTATGACCTAGCTCAAGGGTGACAAAGAGCAATGAAAAGTTTATTTGGCCCTTTTTGTCTATGGTTGAGTGGAATTGGGGTTTCCCAACTCTATTTGTGGAAGGGGAACTTTGCATCCTCCTATATAAGTTTATTTGTACACATTAACATTGATAATTGTTATGCTATGAATTGGTTTAAATTCATAATTATTATGTTTTCAAGAGATTTTACACTAACTTTGTTGTGAAGGAGACATGAACTATTATATCGAAATGGAACAGGTATGTCCATGTCTAAGTTGTCCAAAGGATTTAACTAGAAATTGTGGGTTGAAGGCATATAAGTATTTATATGATTTTTACATCTTTTATTAGATCTTTAAAACACCTAGAGATAATGTTCTTCAATGTCGGTATTCTTAAGTTTATCATGAATTAAGCTCGCAAGCATGTAAGTTATACTATATCTTATGAGTTGTGAAATGCATAGGAAAACAATTAAATGCTTATGTCTAGAGAGAAGGAGAACGGGACTTAAAGGTTTGCATGGGACCTGTAGTAAATCTAAACAATGTAAGGTAAGCATGGCTAGATGGTATTATTTAGATTTAAATGAACAAAGTATAAATAATAAAGATACATATACACATAATAATACTTAAACTTATGTCATTACTATTATTTGACCATAACATACAAATATGTGCATGAGGGAGAATATCATAACAACTGACCCAAAAGGGGTGAAAGGGGCGATGAAGAAAAAAAAACCTAAGATTTATCTTTCAGTATTTGTTATGTAAATGTGGGTGTTAATTCCCAATTGAAAATGACTTGGCCTTTATGCATAAAATTTTCCATTTGATTTTAATTTAAAATGTTCCATTGGATTTAATTCATTAGTGACTTTGATGCAATGTTCAATTGATTAATTGATTTATGTTCTATTTAATGCTAATGCTCCATTAATTTCAATCCAAGTGTTCCATTGGATTTTAATTCAATTGTTCCATTGAATTCTAATTCAAATATTCCATTGGATTGTATTCATTAGTGATTTTGATTAAATGATTCATTGATTTTAGTTGTAACGCTCCATTAATTTGAAGGTAGTCAACCCATCGGATCGTAATCCAAATGTTTTATTGGATTTTAGTTTATTGATGATTGGATGTAATGGCTTTATTGTACCGAGTTTCGGTTTTTTATAGCCTAGTTGTGGGGAGATGTTGTAAAGTTTATAAAATTATTATGAAGAATAATAAAAATTGGATATTCGTTTATAAAATAAAAACTTAAAACTTAAACCCGGATTTATCAATCAAGAGAGATCAATTTCTTGAGTTTAAATTTAAAAAAAAATACACCTAAAAAAATTGGATCCCTCTCGATGCTTGATAAATACGGATTTAAAATAGATCTATATTGATTACTTACAATGCAAACATCATTTTGTAATTGATTCAAATGAAACGCCTATCCTTTAAGAAATTACTTTATTAATACGATGCCCGGGGTACAATTAATTATTCATGATTATTGATCTATTATTTGAGAAGTGATTTTATTAATGTGACTGAAGATAGGTAAGATTATTTATACATTGATAATTATCTCGACGTTTGAGAATTATAATGTCTTAATCAGAGGTAAGATTAATTTACGAGAGGCAAGAATATTTATCTATGCTTTGAGGAATTATTATCAACGAATTTATCCACAATACGTTAAAAAGTTTGATAACCAATAAGTAAATATTATTATCAACGAATTTATCTACAATACGTTAAAAAGTTTGATAAACAATAAGTAAAACTTTTTAGTAATACCTTGATAATGCATTTATCTATAATTACTCTCACTGGATTTAATAATAAATAGGAGGAATGTCCTTTTTATTTAATGTATATATCGCATTCTTGAAAGTATTATCTATAATGCAGTCCTGATATAATATAGTTATGTAGTTATGGGAATTAATTAATGTATATATATGTAATTAATTTATTCTTATATAAAGTGTTGCATTATGATCCATATATATATATATATATATATATGGAATCAAGGAATATAATGCATTTTTATAGATAATTATATAATGGGTTATTACATAGTGGAGAATTAACTCATACAATGTCTTCTTTGGAATTTTTGCATTCATATGATGCATGCTTTGCAATGAATGGGTCTGTCATATGATAAATCTATAGCTCCATAACTATACTAAACATTTTACAATTAACATAAGGCATTAGCTTTATTATTGATGTAATATCTTTCTTTTACTTTATACATTTGTAATGGAAAATGTAACATTAATGTACTAGTTCTTTGTGAGGAGCTTAAGGTAAAGGCACCACTAGTAAATTTTGTAAGTATTGATGGGATTTTCTAAGTTGTAATTTCAATTTATAGACTTAGGAGACTAAGGTGTGACACAACTAAAGGATGGGAAAAGGAATCCATTAAGGGGAGAGATTGAATGATTGGGAAACCATGAGTTCTTCGATGATAGGTGCCATCTTTCCACTTCTGATACTAGAAGAAAAGTGAATTGTTGATGTTCCCTTGATAACCTAATATTTATAGGTGTCATCCTAAGTTAAGATGAGTCTTAACCAAGTCACAAATGAGTTGATATTCTCTAGTGACCGAGTAACCGAGTAGATAGCTTCCATGAATATACTATATGCTTATTAAGGTAAATCTATGCACTATTGTCATTCCAAAACAAGTAGGTGAAGTAATTCTTATCATCATTAATACTAAATGAATAATTATTAACTATTAAGGAATGCGGAGAATGGTAAGAAAAGGATACTCTTAGAGTCAAATTCTCGTATATCGATAGATTATAATCATTCCACAGCTATGGAAACATTAAAATTCAATATATATATATATGCATTGCATAGTATATATATATAATAGAAGGCCTACCGCATAGATTAATCGAAAAAGAATAACAAACATTTATTAAAGATATTATGCTCTATGTATTGGATAATAAAGAAATCAGTTAGGGTTTCTAGCAAGATATTAATAAAGAAACTGTCTTAGTTCTCAAGTTTGCGAGAGGAGAGGCGCTAAGGTGGAAAAATTGTCGTATGGGCAGAAATGATTCTATTCGAAGCAGTTACTCCCTAACTGCGATGTTATTTTGGGAAGTTCAATCTGAAAAATAGGGGGTTCTACATTTAATACGATAGGTATTTTCTAGGAGAACATTCTTCAGTTACCAAGAATGTTGGTTGTTCAACGTGCAGCATTCGTAGGTATCTAGTCTGCCGTTACAAAGGTTCTGTGTTTTCTATTAAAAAGAAGCGAAAAATGGAAGGTGGCTGATAGGTTTTAGTTCATGTCACATTTATGTGCATAGGAGAGAAGAAGTTGGCTGCATTGAGGAAGAAAAGTTGGTGTTGGAGAAGATTAGACTTTAAAAACTTAGGTAAGATCTTTTAAATTTTAATACTGTTATAAAAAATTTTCCCTCGTTGATCATAGGTGGGAAAGAAAAATAATGTAAGTCATCCATTCTTTTATCCCTTTACAATAGTCTTGTGAAGGAATCCTTGCGAAATGGTTTTAGTGAATTGCTCATTTTAGTGGATTCATTGCCCAGATAGAGAGCCAAAGGTTGGATGGAAGGTTGTACTTGAATCTTAAGTCTCCAAGTCATACAAATAAGTATGCTTCATTGTTGTAACATTATTGTTAGAGTATTATATAGTTGGGGCTCTGTCGCTCTACCGCCTTGCATGTAGCACCTAAGGTTCTAAGCTGCCTCCCTCGGCCTCACCCCTCTGCCCTACCTGCTCTTCGCCTAACCTGAGTCTCTGGTATGACCCATGGAATAACCATGGGGAGGGGCCAATGGTCCCCCTGGCTCATCCCCCTCGTCCTCAAACCATGTTGCCTCTATATAGATCGGGACGGCTAATGTACCTCTGACGTACCCCAAAGCCTTGACCGCTCAGAAAATCCCTTTGACCTCCAAACCATCAACTAGCACGAACACTTGCATAGCCAAAGCTGCCGAAAGACCCCAACTCTCGCTCCGAGCTGAATGCATCAATGTTCGTGCGCAAAAATTCAAAGACCATGACCTGGTGGGAAAATTCATAGGTTTTTGGCCAACTAAACAAGCCCTTCGTGAATGGATAATGTCCAAATGGAAACCCAAGGCACACTTTCTCCAGCTCGGATCAAAAGGATTCTTCACCATCATATTCGACCGACTCGAAGATAAAGCAAGAGTGGCGGATGGAGGCCCCTATTTCTTCAACTCAGCAGGCTTATACATCCGACACTGGACGGAAAAAATCAACCCTGATAAAGAGGACTTCACATGGGCTCCAATATAGATAAATATGTACTCATTATGACAAGAATACTGGGATGAAGACACGTTCAAGGACATCGACAATACCCTTGATAGCTATGTCAGAGTCGCAGAATAGACAAAAAACAGTAAGCACACCTTTTATGCCCGTATATGTGTTTACATGCACATAGCCAAATCCCTGCCCGACTCGATCTATCTTAACCATGAAGACACGGAATGGGTTCAACCATTAGACTATGAGCATGTTCCTTTTCGATGCAGAAAATGCCATGAACATGGCCATCTGTACCGTGACTTCCATCTAAACAATAACGGCCCCCAAGAAAATACCAAGGATGAAGAGGGTTTCCAGAAATATGGAAGGAAAAGAAGACAACACCGCAAGACAACTACAGAAGAGAAGAAAAGCAATGACCCATCCACCAGCAACAGCTTCACCATCTTGGAAGGGAAACCGGAAGATCCCACGGAAAAAGAACAACAACAGGAAGATTCAGTCCTTACCCAAATGACAACAAATTAGATCCAAACTGACAACCCTAAGACAATTGAAGGCTTCAAGGACACGCCCATGCCCTGTGAAGGACAGATCTTGGAGGCGCACAAGATCCCCATGAATGAGTCAAAACAAAAATCCAACACTCAAGGACCTGAAATACAGAAGGATGATGAAATGCTCGATCTGGAACTTGGAGACATAGACCTTCTGGGCTTGGAGGATGCATGCACCAAAAAAGCCTTCATCACTATCCCTCCCAAATAGATCCAACACCTAAAGGAAGCCCTGAGCAAAGTCAAGCATCTCAAACTTGGGGTTCACAACCTCCCCCAAAAAGAGAAGCATAAGATGCAACGGGACACCAAAAAGAGAGGAAGAAAAACTGATCTTCAGAGGATTAGTCAATTAGGAACCAGACTGGTGGAATCAGGGAAATATGCCCAACTAACAGAGTTCTTCCCTATTGCTTTACAAGGTCCCCAATGCAGCTAATCTCTTGGAATGTAAGAGGGCTCCAAAGACCTACTAAACATCGTATGCTAAAATGAAAAATAATGCAAGACTCACCCTCTGACATTTTTCTTCAGGAAACCAAATGTACCTATGAGAAAGTCCACTCCCTTATGTCCAAACTCTGGAAGGGCTTCCAAGTCATAGAAAATGACGCCCTAGGAGCTTCCAGAGGAATTGCATAGCCTGGAACCCTACCATTCTCACCCTGAACGATTTTTCCGCCACTTCCCACACCTTTTCTACCTCCTTTAACATCCTCGGTACCAACCTCACGGGCCCTCTCTCGAATGTATATGGGCCTCAAGCCCCCTCTGCCAAACTTAAGTTCCTAAGCACTATCTCCTGGCTCACCTAGCAGTACTCTTATTCTCTCCTCATTCTAAGAGGAGACTTCAACATGATCACCTCTCTCCAGGAAAAAAAAGGAGGACATCGTTTCCTCGCCCCTGAAGACACTCTCTTCAAGCATTACATCAATGATTGTGAGCTCATTGAACTCAGGCCCTCTAAAGGCTTCTTCACTTGGAACAATCCCAAAGGAGGATCCCATCAGATTGCTTCTCGTCTTGACCGCTTCCTGGTCTCAAAAAAATCCATTGACATAGGAGGAATGCTCACCTCTGATGTTCTTCCTTCTGCCGGCTATGATCACTGGCTGATCTCTCTCAACTGGCAGCACTCAGGTCTGAAAAAATTCTAACCCTTTCACTTTAAAATTTTTTGTCTAACTCATCCCTCTTTTTAGGACACTATCTAGGACTGGTGGCTCAATATGAAGGTACAAGGCCGCTCCAAAATGGCCATCTTTAGCAAGAAACTCAAGATGCTCAGATCCTAGCTGTGAATATGGAACAAAACAACTTTTGGCAACATCTTCACTGCCAAGAGTGAGATAGAAAAGGATTTGGAGATCATTCAAAAATATATTATGGAACAAGTCCACACTGAAGAGCTCAAACTAAAGGAGAAAGAAATATTGAAGTAGTTGGACACTATATGCGAGCAAGAAGAAATCCCGTGGTGGCAGAAATCCAGAATCAACTGGCTCAAAGAAGGAGAGAAAAACACTACCTTCTTCCATCGCACCACCATCCAACACAGAATGCACAACAGGATTAACTCCTTAATTTCTAATGACAGCACTACTTTAAGCGACCATAGGGAAATTGAGCAAGAACTCATCAATCACTTCAAGACCTTGCTCACTGAGGAAAATGATGAAAGATCTCAGCCCATCAGCAGGGTTACAAGACACATTCCCTCCATTCTAACTCCTGAGCACAATGCCACTCTCATGAAGGAAATCACTATGATGGAATTAGAGGCTGCTATCAATCAGATGGAAGAAGGTAAATCCCCTGGTACGGATGGCTTCACCATGAACTTATTTCATTACTACTGGGACATTATTAAACAGGAAATTATTGAAATTGTCGAGGAATCTAGATCCAAGCGATGGGTCCTCCCTGCGCTCAACGCTACCCATCTCACCCTCATCCCCAAATAAAACGACACTACCACCCTTGGTAAGTTCTGACCTATCTCCCTCTGCAATGTGATTTACAACATTATTACTAAAGTCGTTGCCAACCACCTCAAGGTGCTCTTACCTCTTGTGATCTCGCCTGAACAAACTTGTTATTTCGAAGGGCTCCAAATCGTGGATGGAATCATTCTCACTCATGAAGTTATCCACTTCCTGAAAATGGAAAAAACACCTGGGATGGTCATCAAGCTACACCTCTCCAAGGCCTTTGACAAGCTCAGCTGGACTTTCATTGAGAAGATGGTCCTTGCTTTTGGTTTTTGTCAAGACTAGACCAACTGGGTCATGTCCCTAACCTCGTTAAGCTTCTTCTCCATCCTTGTCAATGGCTACCCCTCTTCCACTTTTTCCCACACCAGAGGCATCTGTCAAGGGGACCCCCTATCACCCTTCCTTTTCATTCTCATGGCCAAAGGTTTGGACAAGATGCTAAAAGCAAAGATTACTACTAGAGCCCTCTATGGCCTTTCCTTACATGGCATCCCCCCCACAGCCTATCAGCAGTTTGTGGATAACAAAATCCTTTTTGCACACCCCCAGTCTAGGAGGCCTCAACCCTGAAGCGTGTTTTACAAGCCTACTCTGATGCCTCTGGTACCACAGTAAACCTTGAAAAGTCCCAGATCTTCTTTTCCCACACAGACCCCATCACGCAAAGGAACATTTCGCGCATCCTGGGCTACTCCACGGCCTCCCTCCCCTCCAAATACCTGGGTTCCCCTCTCTTTGACTCAGCTATCAAACATTCCTCCTGGAGAGAACTCCTTGACAAGCTTGAAATAAAAATCTCTTCCTGGACCTTCCAAACTCTCAACCTGCCCAGCAGAATTGTGCTTCTGAAATATGTCCTTCGATCCATGCCTCTTTATCTCTTCTCTGTTCTTCTTGCCCCCAAGTGGGTCCTCAAATTAATGAGAAAATTCCAAACGTATTTCCTTTGGGGGGAACCCACAATAATCGCAAGTGGGCCCTTGTGAAATGGGATACTCTCTGTACTCGAAAGAGAGAAGGAGGCCTTTGCCTCAGAGATATGGAAATCAACAATTGGGTCTTCTCTCCAAACATTTGGTGGAAATAGGTCACTGACACTGTCTCTCCCTGGAGACTTCTCTAGAATAGCAAATACTCCTGCATCTAGACAGCTGAGCTCCGCATCTGCTATGACCAAGATCCTTCAGGATATCTTATCTAGAGAGCCACAAATTGTCAGAGAACCCTCATTCAGCAGCACAGTTTCTGGGAAGTCCGAAATGGTCAATAGACAAATTTCTGGTTTGACTCGTGGTAGCAACTTCAATGGCTCCATACTTTGATCCTTTCACCAGAACTTCAAGCTCACTATGATCGCAACATACAACTCTCCATTCAGGATTACTCGACGCCCGTTGACTCCATCAAAAACCGAATTTGGAAACATCACGACCTTTGGACTCCTCCAGTCCCGGCAGATAGTGTCGAGCCTCTATGGCACGCTCTTCAAACCAGACAAATCATATTAAGCAATGATCCAGACATTTTGCGATGAGGGCACCTCCCAACAGGAACTTTCTCTACCAAAGAAGCCTACTCCATCCTCACTGCAACTCCTGAAGAAAGAACAAATCCCATCTAGAAAAAAATATGAGGTTCTCACTGATGGCCCAAGATTGCCTCCTTCCTCTGGTTCCTAGCTCGCAGATGTATCCTCACTTGGGACAATATCCAAAGAAGAGGCATCCAAGGACCCTCCTCATGCCCCATGTGCAAAACCCAACCTGAAACCATTGACCATCTGCTCAACTCTTGTGATTTTTCCAATGCTATTTGGGACAAGGTGGCTCAACTTTGGAAACGTACCAACAGGGTCAGAGGAAATATTGTCCAAACCATCTCCAACAGGGATCCCACTCCCTTCCAGAGTGCTATTCTTAACAGACTTTGGGAGCTCATTCCAGGACTGGTGGGCTGGAACATCTAAAAGGAACATAATAGAAGAATGTTTTACTCCAAGAATAGACAGCCTCAAGAGATCTGGGCCACTTTAATCACCAACCTTCAGGAAACTCTCTCCCTCAGGACATGGAGCTCCTCTGATTTCCCCACTCTCCATGTTGAAAGATGCACTCTTGCGGACTGGAACCTCACCATCCTCCCCACTCCTAGTTCCCCTCGCAACTCCCCAACCAATATGCCTACCCTTGAAATGTGGAGAAAGCCCCCCCTTGGTTTCTTCAAACTCAACTTTGATGGAGCTCCCAAAGGTAATCCTGGTGCAGCGAGATTTGGAGGAGCCATCTGGGATGATTCAGGCACCATCAAGATTATCTTCATGGGCACTATCTGTCATGACATCAACAATGAAGCAGAACTCTTTGGACTCCTAGAAGATCTCAAATGCGCCCACCGGCATGGGTGGCTCCCTCTCATCATTGAAGGAGACTCCAAGAACATTCTCAACCTCGCTAGTAGGCTTCACAATGGAGCCAGAGTTGAAAAACTCTCGTCAAGTTGGAGACTAATGCAGAGACTCCAGGATCTTGCAAAATCCATCACTCTTGCGAGCTTTATTACCTTCCAACATGTCAAAATAAAAGCCAATGCACTCGCGGACTACCTTTCCAATGAAGGGGTAATCTACAACAATGTTTATTGGGAGGATGCACTCACAACATCAACCTCCAGGACTATCACTCTTCAGTGCCAAACTATGGCGAACAGGGTTCTAATTCTTTCGGATGTGGCTGACAGCTCCAGTCACATGACACTTGAGCCCAGACGTGAGACACCTAGTCATAGGCTCACAACATGCAGCTTGGATGAGGTCAGCCATGCGACCTCAAGTTGTTAGGCTCTTTCATTCCCCTTCCGTCGACGTCACCTCATCCTACCTAGAAACATTTCACATGGATCTCCGGCGTGTGAATATCAGGCTGCCAGGTTCACGCTACTATGTTTTTTCATGGCCCTCTACGCTGTGCATTTGCACTCACCTGGTTCTACTCTAGGCTCCTCATGCTCCAATTCTCCTCTCGCTTTCACTTACCTGCACCTGTAACATCGTCTCATTGGCTCCCATCGGCAGGCTGAAAGGTACCAAGACCAAGATCAAGCAGAAAGATGCAACTCCGGAGATGAGTCACCCCAAGCAGGGATACGGTGTTGAAATATCCATTCCAATCCGTTTACTGATTGATAACTGGGAGGCTAGGATAATTGCGGACATTTTGGATAACAGGAATCAGGTGCAGACTTGGGACCCCTATTGGCTTATAAAGAACATGTTAGGCTAGCTTATGGAGGACATGCAGACTAATTGGACCTCTGCTCGCCATGCCACCCAAACTCTATGGGCTACTCTGCCAAATTTGGCGGCCACCCTCGGCACCCTAGAACACACGTTCATTTGGGAATCCTATGATCCCACTCGTCCCTTCAGCCGCAACATTTGTCCTAGGAACATTACGCCTGGTGCCACCTCGTTTGTTTTCAGACCTAAACCCACCCTTGGAATTCTATCCACTCCTCTTGGCATGGATAAGTATAACCTATGGGGCATCGTGTCAGTTTTGACATGCAACAGGGACCTTCTGAAGGGAAAGGAGAAACAACACACCTCCTTCTCCAACCCCTCCACCTTAGTCCCAATCCTGGCCAAGCAAAATCACAATGAGACACTTGTTTTGTTCCTGTCATGCCTCAGAAGACCATGCCCTTGGGCCGGTCAAGCTCCCTGCTCAGGCCACTCGTTCGTCTGCGAAGACCAATCTCCTTCACATGAGAGCTACGTCGACATTTGGGATTGCTGCTTTGACACCTAGAAATGCTGCTCCAACACCTGGAAGCGATTAGAAGGACACGGATTGGTACAGCTGCACAATTCTGGAGGAGACACCTTCTGATGCAGAAGGCCCCTCTACAATTGGTTGAGGAGGTTCTTCTGATTTCTCTCTCTTACTTTTTGTTTGTTTTAGTTCTGCTTATGGCTGTCAGTTTTCTATATGCCTCTATGGCCATGACTACTCCTCATATTCACCCTGGTTTCCCTACAATGGTCAGGGTTTTTTTGTATAGTTTTATTTTGAATCGCCACAACTCTGCTGATATCTATGGATGGCACCTCTAGATAAGACCACCGCTGAATGTAATCTCAACTGTATTTCTAATAGCTTACTATAAATTTGGAGCTTTACAAAAAAAAACATTATTGTTAATTAATATTAAGTTCTATTAAGATATATTTTTGTCTTCTTAAGAATCATATAGTACAAGTGCTTATATGTTCATGGGCCTCAATGTAATTTGTTAGTATTATTATGGTTTAAATTACTAGTAAGTACATGAAATTAATAATTCTTGTTAGCTTCATGAAGATCTTGGATAATCTTATATTTATAGATAAGTGACTTCAAATAAAGGTAGAATATTTAATTGTTTACTTTCATATTCTTGAATGTTAAATATATTTTTATACTAAGTATGTTCTTTTTTATAATTGAAAACTATCATGACAAAATTCAATATAGATTATATTAATACCTTAAGATTTTATATTTAATGTATGAAATTAAAACCTTCATGAAGATTATCAATAGAACTATGTTGTATATAAAGATATCATATCTATTATAGTTGTTTAAAGTATTCACATAGTCTCTATATACATATAAGATGGAAACAAATCATGAATGAGTGTATTTAATTACTTTACTAATAATTAGTAATCCCTAATGGGAAAAAATATTTTATTTCCACAAACAAATTAATAAAAAAAATATGTTTTGTGTGGTAGAATTTCATGCTACGGCTAGGGTTTCACCACGCGTAAAACCTCTCTGAGAACAGTCCTTGCATATTTTTTACACCCTTTCACTTTCTATTCCCCTTTCTTGAAGGATGTGTTTTGGCGGTTTGTAGTTATGGAGTCAGAGGAACACGTGGATTATTCCTCTCACCACATTGAGGACTACGAAATTTGGACGGACTCAGTTGGTGTAAGTCTGGTGGTTTCAAGCTGGCAAGTGGAGGAACAATTGGGTCGAGTGTTTTGCCAGGGTATCAAACCTTTCCATCAGAGGTCGCTTCTCCGTGAGTGGTGGAGACTTTTTCCAAGGACCTGTGCAGTCTGTTTGTGGAAAGATCCCGAGTCCCTGTGGAATATTTCCACCCCTCGGGTTTAGATCCTACCTTTCAAAAGCCAATGGTAGAGTCTGATGTCGACCCACTAGCAGGTTTCTCCTCTTGGCCTCCCTTAAGGAGGAAACCCTCGTTCTCAGAGGTGGAAAGGTTGGGTTTCATCTCCAATTTTCTTGATTCAGTGGAACATAGGGGGTGGAGCATCCTAGCGGAATGCAGTTCGTCATCAATACCAGTACCATTTTCTGATGATGGAAGAGAAAAAGAAATATCTCCTCTACGGCTTAGCGATAACTAGTCACGAAAAAATAAATGTCTCTACCCCAAGGGAAAAATCAGTAGCTACGTGCTCAGGGAATATGTTGACTTTCATCAAGTAGTACAGATGGCTAATAAAACTCTGGTAGGAAGATCCAACGATATATCATTTTCCCACAAATATGTATTAGAGTGGGCACAAACGTCATGGAAAGATCAGTTGGGATACATCTCGGATGTCACAGAACTCACAAGGAAGTGGTTTGCTTTCATTTTTAAGGTGAATGAACATGCTTTCTGGGTGTTAGACAAAAATTTGAGCATAAACAACTCGCCCCTTATCCTCAATACCTGTTCTCCATTATTTGACCCCAATAGAGAGAGGATGGACTCAATCCCAATCTGGCTCAGAATTTTGATGCTACCTCTTTACTACTCGTCGTTGTAACACCTCATGAATATTGGAAATCTCATTGGAGAATTTTTGGAGGTAGACATGACTTTTGCGGAAACTAAACAGAAAAAGGTGGCTTGAATTTCAGTTTGTATAAATGTCAGGGAAGGCCTAGGGGAAGAACTAGATATGAAATGGGGGCCATATACCCACACCTAGAAACTAGATTATGAAAATGTTTCTTTTCGTTATCAAATATGCCACCAATACAACCATGTGGTGGTAGACTGCAAACTCCCCCTCAGGATATTGGGAAGAAAGAAGGTTCAGGAGTAGGGACATGTTGATAAAAAAATAAAGGAAAAGGAACATGGTTCCATGAATCTTGAGGAGTCTGCAGTAGCCCTGGAGGAGTGTTATATTTTGGAGAAGGAAGCAGAGATTATCAGACAATTTCCTCGGCACACTCTTTCTTCACCGGCGGGCATCTCTGGTAATCAGTTGGGTCTCCACAAGAACCTTCAGTTGCACCCAACAATTTTTCAATGTATCATTTTGGGTACCCCTAGTTATCCTATTTATTCCTTAAATTTTTTGTTTAATGATGTCACTTTGACTGGAAATGAGTGGATTGAGGCTCTAAACAAGCTGTCTCTAAACCCTAATACTTCATTGAACATCATTAATTTGGAGGATCCTTCCCCAATTTTACCCTCCCCCTTGGAGAGTTTTTTCGTTGCAAGATCTAGTAGATTTGAGTAAGAGGCCTCCTCCTCAAACTCTGATTCTTCTTCCCCCAGGTACTTCCTTCAGTCCTTAAAATCCCCAAAACTCTCTGAAGTTTTGGGTAAGGAGGTCCAAAAATATTTTACAAAAGGTGGAAAGGGGAGACAATCTTTTCTTTCGAAGGCACAATCTAAAGCCAAAAGTGACCTTTTGGCTAGGAAACAACAATCCATTGAATGGGCATTTAGAGCGGGGCAAGCCCAATCGAAGGGTTTAGTATGAAATTTATGTCCTTCAATTGTAGGGGTCTTGTTGGTCCCCTCAAAATACCAGCACTAAAAACGATGGTTTCTCTTGAACACCCTGACATGACGCTTCTTCGAGAGACTTTAGGAGCTGTTTTGGAAGTGAAAAGTTGGTTGGAAAGTTCTTTTCCTGGATGGTTTTTTAGACTTTGGATGGCAGAGGCCGTTCAGGGGTTTGGATTTGGGATGGAACTCTAGGATGATTAAATCCATAATATTTTTGGGGATATAATCAGATCTCGTTTTGTCTTTCTCAGCCTTGGATTTGGAGGAGGATTTTCAAATTATTAATATGTATGGTTCCTATTAGGACCGGGTCCCTTTTTAGGAAATTCTCTTCAATAAATATTTCCTGATAGGAGAGTGAGTTATTTCGGGAGGTAATCTAAATTTATCCCTGGGTCAAATTGAAGTTTGGGGGCCTCATACCTGATCATATCCTCTTGTAGTTTACTTCACTAAAAAATTAGCAGACATGAATCTTTTAGACATTGAACCTCGCTGAATCAAACATACTTGGAGGAATAATAGAATTGGGGAGGACAGAGTAGCTAAGAGTTTGGATCATTTCCTAGTGGCTAATTCTCTTTTAGAAATGTTGTATATGATAAGGTAGTGGGTTTGTATATGATAAGGTCTGGAAATTAGGAAAGGGCCTCTAAAATGTGGAAGCCCTTTAAAATTCAATAGTTCTTTGTTGAAAGATGAGTGTTTCATCAATTTGATTAAGGAAAACTAGGAACCATACAATCCAAGGAACCCTCTTTCTGCTACGTTCCAGACTGCAAGAAATCTAAAATCTATCAAAGAAAAAGTCAATACCTCAGATTTTTAGTAGAATCAGAGAGAGGAGGTTGAGCTAAAAGGTATTGAGGATTCACTCAAAAGGATTTACGCTATGGAAGCAGTAGGTATTCTAACTCCTGACTCCAAGGAAGAGCTCATTCGGATGTAATCAAGAAGGAACACTCTACTTAAGGATAAAGAAGAGTCCTAAAGATTAAAAAGTAGGGCAGTTTGGATGGAAAGTGGAGATGAGAACACTAAATTTTTTCAAGCTTACGGTAAAGGAAGGAAATTTTCAAACACCATCTAGAACTTGGAAGAAAATTTTGGAAACAGAGGAACTACCTTTGAAGGTATGGCAAGAATCAACATTTCACACTTTAAATCTCTATTTAAAGTAGACAATCAGGTCTCCATTGCATAAGTGGTTAGGATGGCCCAATTATTCCCAAGATTTGTAGAAGAGGAAGAGAATAGGTCCCTCATGGAAGAAATTTCAGAAGAAGAACTAAAAGAGGCCATGCATAGCTTTCAAAAAGACAAAAGACCACATCTTGATGGATAGACAATTGAATTCTTCCTTGGGATCTATGATCTCCTGGGGCAAGATATATGGAAGGTAGTGGAAGGCACAAGGATTTCAAGGTGCATTCCAACAAGCTTTAATTCCACTTTCATTGCTCTGATTCCCAAATCAGATAACCCAGTTTCTCTTGATCAATTCCATCCAATATCTCTTTGCAATTGCATTTAAAAAATTGTGACGAAAGTTATTGCTAGAAGATTAACGAGGATTTTATCAAATCATATTTCTAGTGAACAATTTGTTTTTTTGGAAGGCAGGAAAATTCATGAAGCGATCGGTGTGGCATAGGAAGGTATGCACAACCTCAAAATGAGAAAGAAAAAAAGAATCATTCTCAAAATTGACCTTTCAAAATCCTTCGATAGGGTAAGTTGGCTATATATAAGATTACTTTTAATACATATTGGCTTTGAAGTTGATTTTATCAGGTGGGTGATGAGCTGTATTACTATAGTATCTTTTGCGGTTCTTATAAATGGGCCAACCTCCCCCTTTTTTCACTCTAAAAGAGGTTTAAGACAAGGATGTCCTCTCTCCCCAATTTTGTTTCTTTTAGTAGAAAAAGGTCTCAGCAGGGAAATTGGAGATGCTAAAAGAACTGGAATACTCTCGGGGATTCAGATCAACATGAATCTATAGATATCCAAGTTACTTTTTGTAGATGATGTCCTTATTTTTTGCATGGGTACCAAAAGAGATGTAGAGACTTCGAAGGAGTTGCTCACTCTTTTCTCTAGAGCAATTGGTATGCAAATAAATGAGAGAAAAACTTTCTTCTCCACAAACCTTGTCTTAGAATACAAAATTGATATTTTCCGGAAGAATTTTCCTTTTGTTGTGAAATATCTTGATGAAGGTTTGAAATATCTTGTTTTTAATCTAAACCCAAATGATTATCGAAAATAATATTGGATGTGGCTTCTGGGGAAATCAGAAAAAAGGTTAAACATCTGGAGTCATAAATGGATTTCTCAGGTAGGTAGAATGGTATTGGTTAAGTCAGTGTTGGAGGCATGCTGTGGCTACAACAGATCCCAGGCTTCAGCTGAGTATGGGAGCCCCAATTTTAAACAATAAACACAAAGGTATTTGGGTAAGTTTTCTCGTTAACATGAGGTTTTGGACTTTGTTTCTATGATCTCATTCCTGTACATTTGGTTGCCTTGATTGTCACTATTTTTCTTTCTCTCGGAATTTTCTAAAAGTTTTTGGTTTACTGAAAGCCTTAATTTTTAAGCTTCTTTTTCATTACTCCTGCCAACCCGAAACTCGACATTATGACAACCCGAAACCCGACAGGTGCGGGTTGTGGGAATTCAGTTTAGGTTTTTTGATTTTGGTCAACCCGAAACCTGCAACCCGAAAGGTGCAGGTTGTGGGAATCCTTTGCTAATCAATTTTGGGAAATCTTCATCCCAAAACCCGAAACCTGCAATCGTGGATTTTATATTTCAGGAATTTTTTTCCTTATAGTTGCGTTGTGTGCTCCCGAAACCTGCAACCCGAAAATTTCGGGTTGCGGGATGCATGAAAAGCTTTTTCATTTTTTAACGATTGTTTCCATCACCGAAACCCACAACCCGTGAGTTTTGGGTTGTAGATTTCGGGAATCATGAATAAATATTGCAAATAAGTACCTATGACCTGAACCTGGATCCCGCAGAGGCTAATCTCGGCCGTCCATTCCTTGGATCCAACACATCTGATTTCGTCGTTGCTTTTACATTTCATTTCCTTGTTTTTTCGTTGTTTTGGCGATCAGATTTTCGACTGTAATTCTCACCTCATGATCACCTCTTAAGATATGATTGCTTGATTGGATTGTCTTGTAATGAAAGGTTTCGAATGTGACTTCAAATCGTGCGTGATTCCGTTAAAACCATACTTTATTGTGATCTAGTTTGGATTAACACATGCTACGATGTCATTTCATTACAATTAAGATGATTGCAGTTCCCAATTCGTATGATTTTAATCATAGAAGCTCATCATATTCAATCATTATGATATTTTTAGCTTTTCTTAAATATGGCGACAAGTATGAAGCACTTAGTTTGTCGTCTATATTCTCTAGAGAAGTTTTGTGTTTTATTTTGAAAGGTTTCCTTCTGACAATCTGGTGTGAGCAATATGCTGACAGGTTATGAATCCTTTGATGGATGTTATATGGAAGAAGAAATTCAACCCTTTATATTCAAAGAACCTATGTCACCACCCTTTGAAGCAGGTGTTCCTGATACCAGCAGTGATAGCGAAGAGGAAGATTTTGAAACTCTGTCCATTTGCATACCATTGTCTCAGAAGAACGAAGAGAAAATCAATGAACAGCCAAGTGATCGAGATGACTCCATCATCCATGCTTTTATAATCAATAAGGAACCTGCTACTCCACTAGCTAGCTACTCATCATCCATGCTTTTCGAAAACGTTATCGATCAATAGGAAGATTCTAAGGCAATTCATTAGGAGGATTTGCTGGACCATCTGTTTCCTGTTATCGACAGCCAGTAGGCCATTGTTCAAATTCCACATTTTTTTACGGGATCTCTCCCGAAATTAGAAAATGACACTTATTTCAAACTTTATCATAGGCTTAGAGGGAATCATTTGAGCTAAAATTGTTCATATTATAGTGGCAGGATTTTCTAGATCAATAGTTTGATCTGAATTTTTTTAATCCCTATCTTTTGGGAGTTTCCATTTGTAATCTGTTGTAATTCTTATTTAAAGAGGAATTCCTCTTGATGTTAGGGGTTGATAATTTTTGGGTTAGAAATCAACAGGAGACGACTGGAGATACTCTGTCTTAGCATAGCTTTGTAATTTTGTTTACAAACTTCATTAATACAATAAAGTAATCCCTTTGAATCATCTGTTGTTTATTGTTCAAATTTATTTGACAGTACATGATTTCTTACTTCGATTTATCATCTACAGTGTGTGATCCTTTTGCATATATGAATTAATGCACATATATGTAATATTGATTTCTCTTTATGACTGATCTATGTATGAAAATGTCTTGTTAAATTTATTTAATTAAGATATTTTTCTTTATCGATTTCTGCAAATGATCCACAACAACTTCAATCATTCTTGATTTTTCAATTAACAAAGTGATAACAGGTTAATCTTGAACAGGTTTAAATACATAAATTGTTGTCACTTAATTTTCATTAATTGATTATGATCTAAGCGAATAATTGAATGCACACTTTAACATTTTGTTGAAGTTGACAAACATACTTATCCATCTCACATCAAGATTGATCTGCACAAAAAACAAGCTTTTCTTTAGAATAGATCTAACCTAGAGTAGATCCTTTTTTTAAAATATGTTAAGTTAGAACAGACTAAGTTTTATACTTTTGTTTTCCTTAAGGGGAGAGCCGATCTATTGATCGAAACACCAACTCATAGAGTGCCAGCGGAGGCTGAATATTCGTGGGATATTTCCATACCAAACAAGCTGGGGATAGAACTGCCCCTGCGTAGGGTCTTTTGAATCCTTTCATTCTAGGTTTTCACCCTCTGTTTGGAGCCTTGGAACCCATTCCAGCACCTTGCACTAACCCTGCACCCCCAAGGCCTCAACAAATGGTGCTAGAAGGAGGGCCAGTAGTATAACATGCCTAAACGGAACACTCAGAAGCCTCCTACAACAAATACATCATCAGTTGTCACTAGAAGCCAATATAGAGCTTCAACATCCGAAAAACAAACAGTGTCACAACCAACTTCCATTATTACCACACCTGCAGCAGAGTAGGAAGCCAGAAGGGATATCCTTATCATATCCCCTGCGAGAGGGCCCCTCACACTTGAGAAAATCTTGAAAAGATCTAGCGATAGTGTCACTAGGTTAGAACGAATAATCACTGCTCAAACAAGCATAGGTCTGGCGGCTATTCATACAGATAATATTTCCCAGGCCACTGATCAAGGAACACAATTGACAGCTGATCAAAACCTTCAAAACCAAGAAACAAATAACAATTCAGGATCTCCTGAGTACAACCTTGATCCGCTTTTCCAAGAAATACAAGATCAACCAAACATTGGAACTGGTGGACCCCCACCTAGTCCTCCTTCCTCATCATCCTCCTCATCCGAAAGTGAACATTCTTCTAGTTCTTTGTCTGAAGAAGAGGAAGAACCACCTATGGCTAGAGAAGGCCAAAATAGCCCTTGCTTGGACCAAGATGCAGTATTCATACTCAGAGACCAACATAGACTACCTAAGAACCCTGAGAAGTGGCTTCCTAAGTTCAACACTGATGACAAGTTGCCCGTGCTAAATCACATCAAAAAATTTATGCAGGCTATTAGGATTTGAAGTGTATTCCATGAGGATGTGGTTTGCAGACTCTTTCCTTACACTTTTGAAGGAAAGGCATCCACATGGTATTTTTCCTTACCAACCCAATCTATAGTTTCTTGGGATGAGTTTGAGAAACTGTTCATCCAAAAGTTTGGAGATGACAAAACACCACAGGACTTAGTTTTAGAGTTGTCTTCAATGAAGATCAGAGGAAAAGAAAGGGTTAAAGACTTTAACTAGAGGTTCTCTTACCTAAAGAATAGAATTCCCACCAACCTTCTTCCTGCAAAAGAATTGTTGGCAGACTATTATGAAAAGGGATTGCATGTTCCTATTGCAATGTGGGTGAAAAGGGCACACAAAGGGACCTTACTTGAGGCATTTTCCGAAGCAATAGAAGTTGAGAAGGACATGTTCTGTTTGAAGGGTAGTCCTGAAACTTCATAAGAACAACCTTCTACCTCTCGAAAAAAAATTAATAACACCCCCAAACCCACTCCTCAGAACAAGGATCCTTTTGACATGACTGATGTGAAGAAGTTCCTTCAGAAAATGTCAAATGAGATGGTCGATTTGAAAAGAAATAATAATGAGAATCAAAACCAAAACAAATGTTTTGTAAGGCCTCCTTTTAGGAGACCTTATCAGCCTCCTCAGAGTCCACCACCTCCAAATCCTAATGAAGGACTTTCAAACGAAGAACTATATTCTATTTTCAGAGCCCTGGAAATAGAATCCCAAACTATTTTTGAATCCTCCAATGATCATACCAACCAAGATTCACAGTTACCTGAAGAGGATGAAGAACAAGAGGACCCACAGGTGAATACTGTTAGTTATTTTTCTGAACTTCCTATGAATGAAGATGAAGAGGAACCTGAGATTGTGTTAAATGTTCAACACCCTTATAACACAAGGTCAAGACCACAACCCCCTCAGGAAACTTCATATTTAATAGCAGTTCCCAATAAAGGCAAGGCTGTTCCCCAAAAGGACACAGTTATTCTAGAGATGGAGTACATTATATATGAAGATCTTAAAAGAGTTAAGGCGAAAATCTCTTTGTTTGAACTTTTGAAAATCCCTTCTATGAGGGATACTTTACCCAAAAGCATGATAATCAAACAACCTAGGGAATTACAGGTTAACAACCTGGAATATTTTACTAAAACAAATGATAACAAACCTAGAAGCAAAAGGACACCCCCTTTTCTTCTTACTTTCGAGATCTTCAACAGGAACATACATAATTGCATGATAGATTCAGGTGCCTCATCAAACGTGATGCCCTTATCTTTGTGCAGGAAATTAAATGTCACTTGGGAACCCTTCCATACTCAGATTGTCCAACTCGATAAATCAAAAGTCAGAGTAGTAGGAAGGTTAAGAAATGTGTTGCTTACATTATCTGTTGATCCTCGTATCCACCAAACTATAGACATTGTTGTAGCTAACATTCCTGAAGCTTATGGGATGTGGCTGAGTAGAGACTAGTTAGAGAAGCTTAAGGGCTACTTTTCCACTAACTGGTCTCACCTGTGGTTACCCTATAATGGACAACCGAACAAAATCAAAATTAGTAGGGAGCCTTTCATGAAACAAACAGTCACAGACCTTAATGATTCTAGTGAACCTACCAATTACTACAGTGCACATTTTGAACACTTTACTTTTGATACCTTCTTTGGAGATTTGACAGCAGATTCTTCACCAGATGAGTACATACTGAAAGAATCACAGATCACTCAGCTTACCTCTATACCTTTCTCTGGAGATGTTGTACATAATGTTCTTAATGTAAATACAAATTTTAGGATAGATCTGATTGCTTGGACTTTATTTTTTGATGGCTCCAGGACTAAGGATGGAGCTGGTGCATGTTGTGTCCTCATTAACCCAAAAGGGATTAAAACTATGATAGCATGCAGACCGGAATTTCACTGTACCAACAACGTAGCTGGATAAGAGGCCCTTGTTTAGGGACTTAGAAAATCTGTTGATATGGGTGCACAGGTGATTCACTCCTTTGGTGATTCTGAAATCATTGTCAAACATGCAAGGTATAAAATACACTGCTTGTCTCCATGCCTGATGAATTATCATAAGCTGGTAAGGGACCTTACCAACTCCTTTTTTGCATTTAACATTAACTCAGTCCCCAGGTCACAAAATTTCGATGCTGACCTCTTAGGAAACACGACATTTAGATTGATACCACCAGAGAGCTTGTCACCTCAAACCTTTTCAATAGAACTCATGTACAGGCCTTCCATACTAGACAATGTAACAAACCAGAAAGTGTTTTATGACAACCAGGATACGTTTCAAAACATGGCTATAAATGAGGAAGAACATGAAAAATCACTCTCTGATCCTTCAAACGTTATCCCAAAATATGTTATCAGTCTATAGAAGTTCTACGATTTACAGGATAAGTTCAGACACAAAACTAATTGCAAAACCCAGAGCTCCTCACTTAACTACGAGCCAATAAACTTAGGTACTGAGCAAGAACCCCGTTTTATCAATATAGGAGTTGATTGTTCTCCCGAGGAAAGAAGATCTATCATTTGATAATGTAAAGAATACAAGGACGTTTTTGCATGGACCTATGACGAACTGAAAACCTTCGATACGAGCATCATGCATCACAACATACCTATGAAGCCGGAGGTGAAACTTTACCAACACAAACTGCGGAAAATGCACCCCAGCTTGGAACCTTTTGTGAAAAAAGAAGTGGAAAAAATACTGACAGCCCGAATCATTTTTCCTGTTGGACACACCCACTGGATTTCCAATTTGGTACTTGTGCATAAGAAGAGCGGCGAAATCAGACTGTGTGTCGATTTCTGAAATTTGAATCAAGCTTTTGAAAAAGATAATTATCCTGTTCCTCCCGTGGAAAAGATTCTGCAAAAGGTAGCAGGTTCAGATATTTTCTCACTCTTAGATGTTTTTTTCGGGATACAACCAATTCATGGTTGCTCCCGATGACCAGCTGAAAACTGCTTTTAGAACCCCTTGGGGCACTTTCGCCTACAGGCGAATTCCTTCCGGGTTGATAAATATCGGGGCCACATTTCAGAGAGCTATGGATATAGATTTCATAGGTTTGATGCATAACTATGTCATAGTTTATTTAGATGATATCACTATATATTCAAAGAAATGACATAAACATCTTTTTGCCCTGAAACAGGTTTTCGAACGTTGCAGGAAGTTCGGGATCTCACTCAATTTGAAAAAGTCTATCTTTGCAGTGATAGAAGGAAAGCTTCTCGGTTTCATTGTGTCCAAGGAAGGTATAATTATTGACCCTGAATGAACTGATGCTATTTCAAAGATCGGCTTCCCCGGTTCGCACAAAGCCATGCAGTGCTTCCTCTTTAAGATCAATTTTGTACGTAGGTTTGTACCTAATTTTGCATAGACTGTTAAACCTCTACAACAGTTAGTCAAGAAAGATGTACAGTTCACTTGGTCATATGAATAGAAAGATGCATTTTCCAAAATTAGAAGGGTTATTGCTGAGGCTTCTGCTCTTATGTCCCCTGACTTTGATAAGGATTTTATTCTCTATGTTAGCACCTATTTATTTTTTGCAACATAAAAACTGAATGTCAAAGGTAGGGGGTTAAACAACTACCTAATAGAATCTTGGAGTACTCTCCATCCTTGATGGCCAGGTGCTAAGGCAAGAGAATAAGAGGTCTAAAAGAACCCAATGCAATAAAAACGGAATAATTTTGAAGTATGGGTATTAATATGCAAGTAAAATCGAGTAATGGGATAAAAAAGACCCTAAGTCCTATAGTCCGCATGTAAATAATGGAGAGGTTAAGTGCCATGCAGGTAGGCACCATCAATCGGGTGTAGGCGCAAGATCAATGGCTCCGGTTGACAGTCGCATGGCCGAGTTGCAAGGAAGAAAAGGCTTAAGACGATGCAATGGGATTTTCCCGCCGGACAGATATTAACGCTGGAAGGCGTCGCAAGGAGGCAAAGCAGTAAAAAGGTCCATTTCAAGCCCATGCGATGCCACGATGGTGGGATAGGACATTGGAGATCTATGGTGGAGAATCCATTGCCTCAAATCGGACTATACGCGACATAGGTGGTTCTCCATTATATGGGTTCCCCCCAGATCAACGGTTCGGATAACGAGGAGAGCTACATCAATGGTTAGAGGAGGTTCGAAGTGCACAGAAGATAATATGAAGGACCCCACCAGTATATAGATGATCTAAGAATTAAATGGAGCATGAGGCCTCACTGTGGATACACGCACGAGAAGATATGGAGGGTTCTCATAGATAGTTGCATCAAGAAGTAGCATGTTGGATAGTGGCAAGGCGGACATGATGGACTTTTCCTGCAAAATAGGTGTCAACTCCAGAGCCTGTCGCATGGAGGAAAGGCGATAAAAGAAACCATTTTGGATGCATGCAATACTACCTCATAGATGCATGCAGATGAGATGAATGGCCCAGATGAGAACTAGCAAGATGATCCGACGGTGGAAATAAAAGAGTTGTCAAATCAGTAGGTAACGGGAAGCCAGGTCCGATGGCGGAAAGTGAGCACGTGAAATATCAATGGTTGAGATTAAAAGACAGTTGGCCAAAGAAGCCGGAGGTTATGGAAGCACGGTTATATATATAAGAACGCCCGTAAAGGTTGACATTTTTTTAAGCCTATCGAAGTCAGAAAGTCTCTCGACATGTGGCAGACGACAAAGGCGACAGAACCTTCGACAGGGTGCGTTCAGGGATTCCAAAGTGACAGGTCGGACCGTGTAACCGCCATTGTCTGAAAATTTAAGTATTTTATAGTCATAAGATGTGGGAAGAGAAAGCTTCTACCAGTTCCAGTTTTAAGGTCTCCCTGGAAGATAGAGACGCCAATGTGCTTGACACACACATTTGGCTCTCTGTTCCAGATATCAAGAAAATATTGGAGGCCTTACATGAACAAGGTCTGGATATACAGGGGGTTTTCAGGTCGTCATTTGTTTCCTTTTTCCTTGACCAGGTAGCATCTTTCCCTGAATTTGTATCATGGTGTTCCTCGAATTAATCAGAACCCCATAGGATGATTATGGATTCCCATCAGTCTAGAGTCGTATGTGCTATAGATGCATCGGTTATTAGGAATTCTCTCTTTGTCTCCGAGTCACCGAACCTTGAGTTGGAATGTTTTTTTGAAGAGTTTGTGGTTGGCGAGGTTACCCCCGAAAGCCATTAAGCTTTTTTAGCTACATGCCTAAAACCCGGCTCAGAAATTGCAAAAAAGACCTACCCCTTGAATGTTAGCCTTTTTTATGACAATTACCAGTTGGTTTTATCTTTGGTGGCTCAGTTTTTAGGATTAGACATGGATCTATGGGTAACCGAGGTCCAGTTCAGTTTACTATTTAGAATTAGCATTAGTTTGGCAAGGTCCGAAAATGGACTCATCCCATTCCTTAAGTTCAATGAATTTTTGGCAGAGAGAATACATGTACAATTGAGCAAGTTCCCAAGTGCTAGCTTTTTCAGGTACCAGATGCAGCTTATGAAAATGATTATGTACAATAGTGCAAAAATCCCGCATTTTTCCCCACTACTGGAAGCAGACGCTTTGATAGACAATGTCTTTAAGTATTTAAACTATATCTTGCCTCATGTTTACAAAGTCATATTTGGGGAAGGATTTCCTAGGGTATTTCCCAAGATGAAAACAATGATGCAGTTGAAGGGCGAACTAGCTGTATGTGACTGGTTTCTATTGAAGGATGCTACAGTCATTAGGCTGTATGGTTTTGTACAGGAGCCCTATGTTTTGCCCGCTTTTCTGACATTGTGAATATTCGCTCTTGAGCTTATCAGACAGAAATTGATTTTGGAAGAGGAGGAGTTCTTGAAGTTTAAAAGGGGAATTGATGTAAAATACCCTTGGAAGGTAGGCCCTTTCATAGTAAAAAGCAAGGAAGCTCTGTAGGATGTAGAAGAGTTATTGAAACCTCTCGGGTTCAAGAAAGATGTGGCAGTTGAATATGACCCCTTACACCTTATTTCTAAGAGAAGGAAGAATTGTAATATAAGTGCTTTTGAACATAAGGAGCTAGAAGGGGTATTAAAGGGGTGGAATTTGTTACATTGGGAACCCGAAGCGGAGGAGGTTGCGGAATTACAGGAAGGAGATCTCATGCTGTTCAATTTTTTAGTGGACATAGATCAGGTGCCGGACACTATGGAAGTGGGCCAGAAAAGAGACTTGGAGGAAGTTCAAGATATGGATGTTGAAGTAGAAAGTGGGGACAAATGGCTTAAAGTGGAAGCACAATTTGAAGTAGTTGTTGCAACCACCCAAGCCGAGTCAGTCATTTCTCCCACTAAAGAAGAGTTGGTCGTTGGAATGGCTCAAGAAGAATTGACTGTTCCGATGGGTGGTGAGACAGAAGATAATGAAGGAACTTCATCTCCTGGTGTCTAGATTAAAGAATGTAATTTTCAGGATGGTAAGGAGGGTGATGAAGAGAGCAAGTTTCGGTCCAAAGCTGACCTGTGCGAACAATATGGAAAGAATAAACAGGCCTTGGCCCAAAGGCTATTTGATTTGATGTCAAGGGATAGGAATTTGTCTAGTACCGAAGATTCCTTAATGACCAGCAGAGACATGAAGGATAACACTTTGAACCTGACAGTATTGACAGCAGAAAAAGTGACTTAGATGAGGGTCAATTGGGAGAAGATACCGGTGCCAGATAAAATCCAGTTCCACAAGCAGATTGGGGATTTTATTTATGAAGATTTTATAAGAGCGGCATTGAAGGGTGACAACCTGGAAGTTACTACGGGAAAGTTAGAGAACCAATTGAAGCAAGAAAAAAGTGAAAACCGAGCTCTTCAATAGTAGGTCAAGAAGATACAATCTGACGTAGTTATAAGTGACGGTAGAGGGAAAACCATGAACAAGCTATTGGCTGAGAAAGATAAGCTAATTCTGAAACTACATAAAAAGGAGAAAGCTCCTAATATCTAGCTAATCGAAGCTCTCGAGGAAGCAAACTTTGAAATGCAAAAGGAAGCCTTGTCTAAAGAATTAAGTGATTGTAAAGTAGAGTTGCTAAAATTTGCAGGGAAGGAAAATAGTAGGAAAAAAGAGAAAATGAGCCTAGAAAAACAGCTTGATGACTTAAAAAGTAACTTTTCCAAATTGGACATGCGGCCTACCAATATGAACCAAAATGGAGATAGCAGTAGTACTGACAGCCTTGTGTAGGCTATGCTCACATTAGCCTGAAGGATGTGTAAATCAAGGAGCTGAAGGAAAAATCTCAGAGGTTGGAGGAGGAGAATGAAAAGAAAGAAGAAGAAGCAAAAACCCTCTGAGATAAGCATAATGAATTAGTTGATATCAATAAGAAGATCACCCGCCAAGTTACAAGACAAGCAACTTTGTAGGGTTGCAAACATTTAGTATGGGATCGAATTATTAAATAAGCTGAAAGTTTTAGGCCATACCTGCAATTTATAAGAGTAAAGGAGAAAACAATCAGTGATGTTTCATAGGTTGTGCGGCCGCAAGGGAAACTCTTATCCGGAAGCCCAAGGAAACATCATTGAATGCTATTACTTTTTGGAATAGTTTATTAGAAGAGGAAAGGATCAACTTGAATATTGGAAACCAGATCATGACAATTGTAGCAGCATAGAGAGTTCTAGGGAAGTATGCACAGGTTGAGGGCGTAGAAACCAGAGTAGAGGAATGAAGAGATAGGTAGCGAATTTCAAAAGATCCTTTGACAAGCTAGTTGAGATGGGGATACCATCATTCTAGGATAACAATCAAGAGTTAATCTCCCAAACTAGTTATAAAAACATGCTCTGGAACATAAGGATGGATCACACCAAGTTCAAAAACCTAAACCAACTGCTTATAGGAAGAACTTTGATGGAAAAGATCTCTAAAGACTTTGAAATCCTGAACTGGTTGGTCGCCATTGGTGAAAGACTCCCCCCAGCTTCCCTTGCAGAACACATTGAGATCTGGGTTATGGTAAAGGAGATGATGGATTATGACCTCCCTTCTACTGAGCTGTGGACTACTATGGAAAGATACGGAAAAATGAAATACACTCTCCTCCCTCCACAATAGTCATTGGCTTTTAAATAGTTGTTGTTTATTTGAAAATCAGAGACTTCTAAGATACTTTTACTTTTAAATGCAATTTGTAATATTTTTTGAGGCGACTATGAAAATAGTCAGCTGGAACAATTTCTTCATTACTTTTTATCTTCATAGTTGAAGTAAATATCATGTGGTAAAAGTACCGGTAGAGATAAAAAGCAATTAGACAGGTTCTACCTATTTTTGTTTTTGTAGAGATAAGTGACAAATAAATCCTGATGAGGTGTCACTCAGTTGCAACGATTTTCGGTTTTGATGGATAGAGTGTGAGGCTCAGTTCATCTATGTATGTGATGTAATATAATGAAAAAGGGTTGAAAATATTATTTGAAAAACGTTTGGAATTTTGAGAATTAGTCTGTAAGACATTTTGAGTTGTTTAATAAAGTTTGCAGAGCCGAGCCTGCATTTTTTCAGGGATTCTTGTGTAATTGGTCTAATAGTTTGTCTTTCCTTTTCCTATGTTAATTCTACTTCTTTCATCGTTATTCCATGTTTGTAATATTTCTTCATACTTGGTGCAGTGTAATGGTTAAGTGGAATTCATAGAAATTATGCTCAGCTTAATCTCATTCCAAGTATTTCACCATTATTCTCTGGTAAAGTTGGTGTAGGATTCATCATTATTCTCTTTTGTTTCACCAATTAAAAGCTATTTGACTATTATATACTTACTACCTCGCCCATGTGTGAACACATTCGCAGAGCCTTTGTGTATAATTTTCAAGGTTTGTTTAAATGTGACTCCATTGCCCAAATAGAATTCATATGTTTAAGCCAAACAACGCTCAAATCATTTTGTTTCCAGCATAAATCTGATCTTCTGTATGTTGTAATTGAATATCTTGAATGATGAATACTGGTGTATGTTTTCATTGTTGACGCCTTTGATTATTCCAGTTTTTCATGAGTTTATAGAGAGAGCCCTCTCTGTTTGTGTTGGGTCAGTAGCACAAGCGAAAGATTGGAGTGGTTACCCTAAATTGCCTTCTCTCACAACCTTGGGGTTAATTTGGGTGTTAACACTCTATACGTTTGCGATTTGGTTTCTCTTATGCAATTGTTTTGACACCGAAGCATGACACTGATATTGAGATTCTGATATCCTTTATGAGCTCAACATTCGAAGGATCAGAGCTTAATTATTCCCAAATTGACAAGTAGGGCTATGCAATTTACAAATATGTTAAGCATTACAGGCCATATTTGTTAAAATCCTGAACAAAGGTTATAGTGCCATATTATGCCATTAGAAATGTGCTTGTCCAGAAGGAATTGGGCGAGAAAAGGGCCCATTGGATGACAACCCTGCAAGAGTATGATCTGGAAATCAGACCGGCCAAAATTGTAAAAGGACAAGGTCTCTGTCTTCTTACTGCTCAGTCAAACGATCCTGCACAACAGCAGACTGAATGGGAGTAGGAGGAAGATGTTCCAACAGGTTATGTCAATGTTATTGATATTTCTACATCCGAATGGTATGACCATATCAAGTTTTTTTTCTGAACCATGGGTTTTCTCTTCAAACCCTTGACTTTAAGAAACGCAGAGCTTTAAGGTTAAAAGTTGCTCCTTACCAATTCATTAATGAATTTTTGTTTAGAAAAAATTATGATGGGATTTTCCTTAGGTGTTTGGTAAAGGATGAGACTGATGAAATTCTCTTTCAATTTCATACAGGACTAGCTGGAGGCCATTTCTCAGGGGAAACTACAGCTCATAAAGTTCTCAAAATAGGGTATTACTGGCCTACATTGTTTAATGATGCATATTCCTATGTATGAAAGTGTGAATCGTGTCAGGAATGTACAGGGAAGTTCAAGAAACTTGCTTTCCCACTACAGCCGGTCACAATTTAGTTCCCATTTTAGCAATGGGGACTGTATTTTATTAGATCAATAAACCCTACCCCCTCCTTGCAACATAGCTACATCCTTACAGCAACTGATTACTTCACTAGATGGACAAAAGCTATCCCACTTAGGAAATGTAACGCAAACCAAGTAATTTCCTTCCTTGAAATTCAGATAATTACAAGGTTTTGTGCCTCGGAGTATCTTGTTTTTGATAATGCATCCTACTTTTCTTCGATTGATTTGAATTAGTATGCCCTTGAAAAGGGGATTAAGTTACAGTTTTCTACCAATTATTACCCATAGGGAAATGGTTTGGCTAAGTCTTCAAACAAAAATCTGATAAGAATTCTTAAGAATACTATAGCCTCTCATCATAAAGATTGGCACACACAGCTCTATAATGCTCTTTGGGCAGATCGAATCACCCCAAAGGAACCGATTGAGAATTTCCCTACTGTCTGGTGTATGGAAAGGAAGTTGTCCTTCCTGCTAATCTCACCATCCCTTCATTGCAATTAGCCCAGTCTATCCAAGATGATGACTCTTTCCACCTTCAGCACAGAATTGACACATTGCTCAAACTGGAGGAAGATAGGGAGAAGGAAAAGAATAAACTATATCAACATCGGCAGATGGTGAAGAGATGGTTTGATGAGAAATCTTCATCTGACAGGGAATTCTCAATTGGGGATTTCGTATTAAGATGGGACAAACAACATAAAGATAAAAACTAGTATACCAAATTCCAACGCCTTTGGCTGGGACCTTTCATTATTACAGAAAAGATGGGTCCCAGTATTGTCTGATTATAAACACTGGAGGGAGTCATAGACATCTACCCGGTGAATGTTTCACTGCTCAAAAAGTACTTCGTCTGAACAATTTGGTACTTTTGTAGATAGTTTTGGTGTATGTTTTCTATTTCCTTTGTTTTGATTGGTTTTCTTTCATTTTATTCATAATAGACTCCACACATTTGGTAATGGTTTAAACCCAGTTTTACTCAGAGATGATTTTAACTGAAGTTGCAGAATAGTATGTTAGTCTCAGTTTTTTGGCTGATATCAGAATTTATTTTGCAAAGAATGCAGAGCCAATAAATGCAGGACCTTGATTGATGTCTTTCCACCGTGGTCATTATCTTTTTCATGTTTTATCTGTTTAATTGAGATATGGGGAACGGTTGAAATATTCTTATCTTATGTTTCATTGTCACAGCATATCATAAAAACCTGATCAACTTTATCTGCTCTGGATCCTTTTACAATCACCTTGATAATATTTTTCTTAAATAATTATAGATTACAAGAAGGGGGGTCTTATTTTAAGCAAGCCCTTTAGGTTCATAGGTGTTTAGTGGAATGACATCTTCACATGAAGCCACCACACTTGGAAGATGACTTTCAGTTTTTGCTGAGAGGTGGAAGATCCTATTACAGGTTGGTCCATTCATGATCTGCAAAACACTGGTGAGTAACGTTGCTATCATAAGGTTACCACGCCTTGGCAGTGCCTTGTAGTCTATTCTTTGAATAAAATCTGTATTTTTATTTTATAGGATACTTGTTGTGTATAAGGATGGGGGGGTCTTATTACAAGCCATCCTTGCCATGATCATGTGTTTAATTTGGAATGAAACTATCATCATGTGGTCACCAAGCCACGATAGTTTCCTTCAGTATCACAGCTGAAGGACAAGGGGTCTCCTTATCAAGCCAGCTTGATCAGTTTCTGAATCAGGCCTGTGAATGGCACTGCTGATATCTGATTACCAAGTCAGGGCAGTGGTCTTATATCAACAAGGTCTTATGCGCAGCTATTCATTTCCTTTGAATTAAAAAAATATATATGTGTATATAGCCAAAAGAACTGTTGTATATAAAAGCAATTAATAAACCAAGGTGATATGTAATTTGGATAGCCATGAGCAATTTTAAGTTAGTCCCAAGTTCAACACAAGCTGTGGTTCAATGATTACATAATGGTAAAGGATCCCCGCTGTTTCTTAATTCTCCTTATCATATTTGCATTATTTTTAACATGATCAAGCATGGTAATACATCAATCTTATGTTTTTTGCTTAGGGGTTATCCTCTTTATAAATATTTTCTAAACATTTCAAGTTGGAAAAACGTTGATTGAAATATTTTCTCTAGTTGAAGTTTTTGTTTACATAGATAACCGGTTCCTCATAGCCAGTCACCATTTGTTGTGGCCACAACAAATCCCATGCTTCAGCTGAGCATGGGAGCCCCAATTTTAAAAATTAAACACAAAGGTATTTAGGCAAGTGTTCTCGTTAACATGAGGTTTTGGACTTTGTTTCTATGATCTCGTTCCTGTACCTTTGGTTGCCTTCATTGTCACTGTTTTTATTTCTCTCGGAATTTTCTAAGTGTTTTTGGTTTGTTGGAAGCCTTAATATTTAAGCCTTTTTGTCATTTACTCCTGCCAGCCCGAAACCCGACATCCCGACAACCCAAAACACGACAGGTGCGGGTTGCGTGAATTCATTTTAGGTTTTTCGATTTTGGTCAACCTGAAACCCGCAACCCGAAAGGTGTGGGTTATGAGAATCCTTTGCTAATAACTTTTTGGAAATCTTCATCCTGAAACCCGAAACCCGCAATCGCGGATTTCGGATTTCGGGAATTTGTTTTGCCTTATAGTTGCGTTGTGTGTTCCTGAAACCCGCAACCCAAAAATTTCAGGTTGCGGGATGCAGGAAAATATTTTTCATTTTTTAACGATTGTTTTCCTTACCGAAACCCGCAACTTGCAAGTTTCGGGTTGCGGCTTTCAGGAATCATGAATAAATATTGCAAATAAGTACCTAAGACTCGAACCCAGATCCCGCAGAGGCTATTCTTGGCCATCCATTCCTTGGATCCAATGCATCTGATTCCATCATTGCTTTTACGTTTCATTTCCTTGTTTTTCGTTGTTTTGGCGATCAAGTTTTCGACTGTAATTCTCACCTCATGATCACCTCTTAAGATATGATTGCTTGATTGGATTGGCTTGTAATGACGGGTTTTGGATGCAACTTCAAATCGTGCGTGATTCCGTTAAAATTGTACTTTATTATGATCCAATTTGTATTAACCCATGCTATGATGTCGTTTCATTACAGTTCAGGTGATTGCAGTTCCCAATTCGTATGATTTTAATCATAGTAGCTCATCATATTCAATCATTATGATCATTTTAGCTTTTCTTAAATATGGCAACAAGTATGAAGCACTTAGTTCGTCGTCTATATTCACTAGAGAAGTTTTGTGTATTATTTTGAAAGGTTTCCTTCTGACAATCTGGTGTGAGCAATATGCAGACAGGTTATGAATCCTTTGATGGAT
This sequence comes from Larix kaempferi, assembly GCA_027924585.1. Lineage (NCBI taxonomy): Eukaryota > Viridiplantae > Streptophyta > Pinopsida > Pinales > Pinaceae > Larix > Larix kaempferi. The sequence goes on along the minus strand of BSBM01000763.1, from coordinate 155,204 downwards.
GCTATATGGAAGAAAAAATTCATCCCTTGCTATTCCAAGAACCTATGTCACCACCCTTTGACGCAGGTGTTCCCGATACCATCAATGATAGCGAAGAGGAAGATTCTGAAACTCTATCCGTTTGCATACCACTCCCTCAGAAGAACGAAGAGAAAATCAATGAAAATCCAAGTGATCAAGATGACTCCATTATCCATGATTTTATAATCAATAAGGAACCTGCTACTCCACTAGCTCCCGCGAAGCAAGTCCCGTTGTCCGATTTTTTTGTTTTAAAAAACGTTATGTATCAATAGGAAGATTCTAAGGCGATTCATTTGGAGGATTTTGTCACCTACCCAAATTTCTGAGAATTATTATTTTATTTTCCAAATACTTTATGTTAATTTAAATTAGAATGTTTTGTAATTATGATCAGTTTTGATAATGGATGAATGTAATTATTGAATATTATTATTTAAATAAATTAATTAGGAGACAAACACCCGAGAGGACTGTTGAATGAGTGTTCACTGACCCACTAGGAGGAATGGAAGTTGTTGGAAAGTATGGGACACATGGCGGCAGTTGCATCACACCACTAACTGTTGGTTATGGGACAACTACCCCTAAAAATAGGGCATTATCCCCCAGGTGGAGGGAGTGAGTAGGAAGTTCATTTAATGATCCAGTAACATCTAAAAAGGCCTAGGCAGCCTATAAAGGAAAATTCTAATTGGGCAGGCAACTCTTAATCAATATTTCTGCAAAATATTTTCCTTTTGTGAATCAGGTGAGTACAAGAGAGATTTGAATAGGGAGGTTTGTGGTGACTATAATCTTGAGTCTGCATTATTGCTGAGAGGAACCAGAAAGGTTGGTGCAAGTCTAATGGATTGCCATCTATTGAAGATTCAGAAGTGAATTGCTACAACAACAAGAAGTCCTCATTCCTGAGTTTCTTTGTCCTGGTAGTTCAGTGAATAGGCTCGGGGGTCCTAAGACAGTACTTGACTATTTTCAGGAATTGGTTGGGTGGAACAGTCTTCTTGGGTTGTTTGTTTCCCTACAGATTCTCTCAGGTTCTACATATTTTCTAACTTATTCCCAGTAAATGATTATGTTCTGTTTAATTAGTATTTTCTGTTTTCGAAAAAAAATCTAATTCTAAAATTGTTTTAAGTCTGAATGTTTAAGTTTAATGTTGAAGTTGAATTGATAAACCAATACCTCTATTTTTCCACATGTTGTTTTGAAGCATTGTACTCTAGTAGAGATACGCAAATTAAAAATAGATTAGAAGATAGGCAAATGCCATTGATTCAAATAGATAGAATAATGATCGAATTTTGTTTTTACTATTCTACCCTATAGTTAAATAATAGAGGAAAGTTTTGTATAGTATCTATGTATATATTATAAAGGTTTGAGAGTGTTTTTGAAAAACAAACAATGCATAATTTTTGTGTAAATTGCAATCACATTATTCTTGTCATTATTTTGTACAAAGGAAAAGATAGAAATCACATGTATATTTATATCATAATAGAGTAGCAAAATAAATGATAGTAATTATCAGAATAAAACTATACATAATAATCATCATACAGTTCTTATATTGCTTATAGACACTTTGATTTTATTATCTCTTTTAATGTTTCCAAGATTAGTATCTAGCTGTATTAAAAAAATATTTAAATTATGTCGATGTCTCTCATCTCATTTATCTATTTCATAAACCATACACATTATAAATTATTTTATTATTTGAAATAAAACTGGATTCTATCACACCTTAAGTTAGGTCTTTTGTTTTCCACATTATCGTACTACAAATAGAAACATTACTTTCACACAGGTTTTGATTTAAACCAATGTCCTTTTTAAAATTATTTTTCAAGATTATGATCTCTATTTAGATGAAAACATAAATGAGATTAGGACCTGTGTTATATCTACCAGCAAAGAGACAAACCTTTTCACAGTTATTCTATTCACGGTTATTTCTTTCAACATTGTACATAAACCCTAGCTCGTAACATTACGATTACAATCTACAACATCAAAATGTTTATTGTAGACCCGTTGATACATCGTTTTAGTGAAGTTTTTAGTTTGAGAATTTGATTTTACACAATGAAAATCGTTTCAACATTTTTATTCTATAGACTCCCCATCTACGACGAAATGCTTAAACCCTAATCTAGCTTGAAAAACACTTCAATAACCTACATCAAGAAATCGAATAACATAGACGAATACACAGAACATTTAGCATAGATTCTTTAGTGCCCAAAAGGAAAACATGGTTTACATAGAAAACGAGCTCTCGGCTCTCATAATTTTAAACATAGGAAGTCGTGGATTCTCATAACGAGATTTACAACACTGTTTGCAAACAAAATTGTACAGGGTTTATCCCAAGTTCCAACATTTTGAAAGAATCCAAAATTATCAAAGTATCAACGAGTTACAACTCCAGTCGGCAACATCAAACTCTAAAGTATAGAAACCAAGTATCTTTCAAACGAACGAGAAGTCTTATCACTGTTTAATAAATGTGCTTCGGAGGGTCTTCAACTTTCAACAATGACAAGTCGTGGTAAGGCTTGTTACTCATTTCTTAAAAACCGCCTCAATCACAGTCTGAGAGTACTATGAGGGTTTGGAAGACCCAAAGCTTACCGGAGAGGAAGCACATTGTTTCCCTTGCCAAACCCTTACTCAAACGTGCTTTAGAACCCTCCAACTTACAACGATAAGCTCGAAGTTAGTAATTTGTTACATTGTAAACCAAAAATCGAAGTGCAGCAAAAGAAATACCCATTCCTTAGAGTAATGCTTAACTTCATAACTTTGACGAGAACGATGCCACGAATGACACCAGGATGCTTTCATCCTCTTTCAACTCTATGTATTTCTTTTCACTCTTTTTCTCAAAAGTATAAAGATTACAACTATGATTTCGATAACCTTTCGAACCAGAGACCAAATCTCTTAAAACTACATCGACATTACAGAAGAAAAACCTACAACTCCAACTCTCTCGGCCGATCTCGAGGTCGAACCTCTCTCAAAACTCATTGACAAATTTTTTGGCAGCCTGTCGGCCATACAGGCCGTAACAATAAAACTTTGAAACAACTTTCCAAGTTCAAAAACCAAAACACACGGTAGATGTTAGGGTTACAATCCGACGGCTTAGATTTATCTTCATCGACGGCCACAACATTCTCAGTGAAGTTATCATTGGTACCAACAACGTTGATATTAATTTCCCATCCTTCTTCACAAGTTGGCAATGCCACCATGGAAAACATTTAAGACAACAACAACCAGTGCAAAGGCGTAATATTCTTTCACAACAGCGAGCAAGGAGACAATCACATCTACGTGGATTGTTGGATATCCAACTTGGCAGGGATAGGGTACCAAACGTTTAATGCAGGATCGTTGCGTGATCTCTATCACAGCTCGAGCCAGACGCCAATTTATTGAATCAACAACCTGTCCAGTATCAAAATAAATGCTTGTCAGTGATTTCGACGTGACAGTAATCCTTGCAATGTCATGTTAATATAACCATTTTAAATTCGTCATAGTATTATCAACATCTATGTAAAAATTTCATTATAATGTTGCACTACATTGCTATCGATCCGACATATTACAAGGTGATAAGGATTTGCAACATATAGTATAGTTTGTTATAATTCCAATGTTTGCATTATATTGCAATAGTTTCGTCATATGTTTTAATATTGATATTAAACCCAGAATCGATATACTCACACCACTATATTCATAAGACCTTGAATATGTTATGTTTCTCGATAATAATTAAATAGTCCAAGTTTTGTTGTACTATAATAAATCTATGGTTGGTATTATTTAATTTTTGTTTAAATCATCTATTGTTAGAAATGTATAATCTCTAGGGAAGACCACTTTGATCTCATAAGATGCAAATAAGTATAGTGGAAGATAGGAACATGGACCATAAAATTTATATAGACGACCATTTCTATACATAGCGACTTATAGTGTTGTATAAGCTCGCAAGCATTCATGCTATCATATTTAATTCAGTATTTTGAAAAACAATAAGTTTCTTCAATTTCCTATTCATATTTATTCATGCGATATATTGAAACTGTACCATCTTGGTACTACCATACAAATGATGACAACAAGACAGCTACCATTATGACAATGATGACGACAGAACCAGCTAGTACATTGACGATTACAATAACGATACTGCTAACTAGATGCTTGTTCAACAACTAACTTGGGTTGATTTTACTCAACTACAAGACGAACCTTGGAAAGCAGAAGTGTAAGCATATGAATCATACCTGTATGCTTTTATAATTGCAACAGTCTCTAAATATTCTATTTTTATTTATGACGATGATTTTGAACTTACATGAAATGGAAATTATTGCAATCATGAAACTTCTTACCTGTCGTCTGCACATAGAACAGGTTCAATGCTTTAGCGTTGCAGCTAAGTAACATTTGGGGTCCCTCATAGGACTCCCTTGGTCAGCAAAAAGCAAACTGTCAGCATCATCTCAAAAGAAAAAGTATCATATCACATTTCTAACCGGTCATTCTTTTATTACATTAATCATGCTTGTCATTATAGAAGAAAAAGGTGTCGCATCATAATTCTGATTCATTAGTTCATTTAATTATCATAATCAGAGTTATTATAAATATGTTAAGTTGTCACTATCGCATTGTTTATAACAGAATTTTATTGTGATTAGTACTAACAGTTGTTAGTTAATGATGTTACAATCAACAATTATTATTTCTGCAACTATTATATTCAAATTAATGTTGTTATAAAACGTTTTCGAGATGTTAGAGATTTGCTGGACCATATGTTGCCTGTTATCGACAGCCAGTAGGACGTTGTTCAAATTCCATAATTTTGTTACGAGATCTCTCTCGAAATTAGAAAATGATCTTTATTTCAAACTTTATCGTAGGCTTGGAGGGAACCATTTGAGCTAAAATTGTTCAAAATATAGTGGCAGGATTTTCTGGATCAATAGTTTTATCCAAATTTTTGTAATCCCTATCTTTTGGGAATTTCCATTTGTACTCTGTTGTACTTCTTATTTAAAGAGGAATGCCTCTCGATGTTAGGGGTTGATACTTTTTGGGTTAGAAATCAGCAGGAGACGACTAGAGATACTCTGTCTTAGCAGATCTTTGTAATTTTGTTTACAAACTTCATTAATACAGTAAAGTAATCCCTTTGAATCATCTCTTGTTTATTGTTCAAATTTCTTTAACAGTACATGATTTCTTACTTCGATTTATCATCTACGGTGTGTGATCCTTTTGCATATAAGAATTAATGCACAATATGTAATACTGATTTCTCTTTATGACTGATCTATGTATGAAAATGTCTTGTTAAATTTCTTTAATTAATATATATTTCTTTATCAATTTCTGCAAATGAACTACAACAACTTCAATCATTGTTGATTTTTCAATTAGCAAAGTGATTACAGGTTAATCTTGAACAGGTTTAAATACTTAAATTGTTGTCACTTAATTTTCATTAATTGATTATGATCTAAGCGAATAAGTGAATGCACACTTTAACATTTTTGTTGAAGTTGAAAAACATACTTATCCATCTCACATCAAGATTGATCTGCACAAACACAAGCTTTTCCTTAGAATAGATCTAACCTAGAGTAGATGTTTTTTTTAAAATAGGTTAAGTTAGAACATACTAAGGTTTATATTTTTGTTTTCCTTAAGGGGAGAACCGATCTATTGGTCGAAACACCAACTCATAGAGTGCCAACGGAGGACGAATATCCATGGGAGATTTCCATAACAAACAAGCTGGGGATAGAACTTCCCTTGCATAGGGTCTTTCGAAGCCTTTCATTCTGGGTTTTCACCCTCTGTTGGGAGCCTTGAAATCCATTCCAGCACCTTGCACTAACCCTACACCCCTGAGGCCTCAACAAGGAAATCCCAGTTTATTGGATGTCCTTGTCGTGGATTCCAAAAGTAATTATGGAAGCAACAAGAAAATTTTGTTTCAAATTCTTTTGGAGCGGGAAGAAATATACTCATACCACCGCTTGAGTTAGATGGGAAATGATTCCAATGCCAAAGGATTTGGGAGGACGGGGCCTATAAAATATCTTCCTTTTCTCCAAATCTCTCGCATCTAAATGCGGTTGGAGACTGTTAAAGACCACAAATCTATGTACAATGGTAGTGACTCAAAAATAAATTGCACCGGATTCTTTAGAAGGATGGATCAGGAATCCACTAAAATAGAAGTCAGGAGTCTCGTTGATTTGGAAAGTTGTTTTAAAATCCTTCTCAATCGTAGGAGAAGGTTTTTCCTGGCAAGTAGGAAATGGACCCATAGTTAGAGTTAGAGTGGATCCGTGGCACGACTGTGTACAACAACATGTTTTACCTGATCCTTTAACGACAATGTTGAGAGACAGAGGTCTTTTCACTCTCAATCAGCTTGCAGATCCCCTTCGAACTACTCTTTGGGTGCAAGGGTGGATCACGGTAGCCTCCGTTGGTTTGTCAGTAGAAGGAACAAGGGAACTCGACCATTATACTTCTGACTTAAAGGTATCTCATATTAGTCTGAGAGATCGGGAAGATGAATTGATATGGGATTTAGAACCTTTGGGTATTTATTATCCAAAAGCAAGCTACACTCATCCAACTGCAGAACTTCAATGGAAGGAACCTGTCTGGTGGTGGAAGAAGCTTTGGAAGTTAAAATTCCCAACCAAGTCCAAACTTTTTATGATAAATTTTTAGGAAAATAAAGCGCAAACTTGGGACAATATTCAGAAAAGGAGTTGGCATGGCCCTGGTTGGTCCCACTTATGTAAATATTCAGAAGAATCAATATCGCATCTCTTCATTCTCTATAAGTTTTGAAAATAAGTTTGGGAGGAGTGTAGAAGGTCCTTGGGTCTTCATATTAGATGGGAAGGACCAAATCTATAAAGAGTTAGTCATGCATGGTTCTCTAGTCAATATTTTAAAGAAATCAAAACTTTACCATTACTGATCATTTGTGGTGTATGGATAGCCCAAAAATATGTGATTTTTCAAGAAAAACCCTAAGTACCTTAACTCACAGTGGCTCAAAGTTTAAGTATTTTTTCATCCTTCCTGTAAAATCTCAAGCACAGTTGAATCTAGCTACTGTGGATTCCTCACTGGTGAAAGATTGCACAACATTTGCAAGAATTAGCATAAAAAATTTAAATGAATGAAGAACAATACACATGAATTGGTGAATAATGTCAATATTATTAACTGTCCAACCTTAACAAAGGTTAAGAACACTCATATATACAAATCTGGAAGAATTCGAATCCATCTGGAGTGTTCACACTGATCTATCTTAGAAAAAGCTCAAACCCCCCTAGGTTGACCAAAATATCCCAAACCATCCCAAACTGGTTCGAATCTGCAGTGTGAATGCTGGGAATGACTGGACAGGCCCATGTGACCTCACACATGTGAAGAAACTGGTTGGTTAGAGGTTTGGAGTCTAAAATTGGTCAAAAATGTGACAAAACAAGGCAAGATTGTCCACAAAGAGAGCAAATGCGCCCTAGGTAGAAGAGAAGCATGCTGAGTGCATTAAATGACCTGAGGAGGGCGCTCTAGGCATGCTGAGTGCATTAATTGCCCTGGGGAGCGCTCCACTTAGCTGGTTTGACTCAGCACTTGTTCACATTGGCTATCTAGTTCATGATAATTGACCATTTAGTAGCTAATCAACTTAGGGATGTAATCATTAATCACTTGGGCTAATTAATCATCATTAATAAATGATTAATGTACATAGGTGGAAAAATGTTCTAACACCCCCCCTTAAGCAAGACTTAGTGAAATATCAAAAATTAAGGCCTTGGCAACTAGGCTCAAGTCACCTTTTACATCATGAAAATTTATTTGTCCATGTAACCAAGGTAAGGAGGAAAACCACATGGGAAATAAAACCTCCCCTCTAAAATGGACATGTGGCATATATCAAAATACACCAATCATCACCATGCATCACTCACCCCAAGCAAAGATCTAAGGTGAGTGAAGGTCTTCTCGGTAAAACACTTGGTGAAGATATCAGCAGTTTGCTCACTGGATGGGCAATACTGCAATGCTATGATCCGGTCATGCACCAAACCCCGAATGTAATGCATGTGTATCTCTATGTGCTTGGTCCTCTGTCTCTGTACTGGATCGGTAGAAATCTTGATTGTACTTTGATTATCACACCAAAGAATAGTGGGTGAATCAAAGACAATCCCGAACTCTGCAAGAATACCTTGCAACCAAACACATTGTGTGGCTGCATTGACTGCTCCCCTGTACTCGGCCTCAGCTGAAGATAAGGAAATAGTGCTCTGTTTCTTGCTTGACCAGCATATAGGTCCATGTGCAAGCATAAAGACATAACCGGAAGTTGACTTCCGATCAATACAATCACCGGCCCAATCAGAATCTGTAAATCCTACTAGTTCAAGAGATGAACCAGCAGCATAATGGATACCAAAAGACTTAGTACCCTGAACATAATGAAGGATCCTCTTGGCTGCCTTCCAATGGATCTCATGAGGCTCTTGCATGTGCCTTGCAACAGCCCCAACAGCATAAGACAAATCTGGTCGAGAGTGTGTAAGATACAACAAACTCCCAACTAGTTGTCTATACAACGAACTGTCAACTAGTGGTGAAGAACCCCATTCTGTAAGCTTAACTCCTGAAAGAAATGGAAATTTTGCAGACTTACATTCAGCCATCTTAAATTTCTGCAGCAAATCTGAAGCATACCTTGACTGACATACAGAAATTCCATTCACAGATTGATCAATCTCCAAACCCAGAAATTGTTTTAGCAATCCTAGATCGGTCATGGAGAATGCACTGTGCAATGCTCTCTTAACTGAGTCAAGTTCTTTGGTGCAGCTACCAGTGATCAAAATATCATCAACATACAGTACAATAATCAATATCAGATCACTAACATGCTGCATATACACATTTGGATCAGACTTACACCTCTCAAACCCCAAAGATAGCAGAAAATTGTCCATTTTTGCATACCATGCTCTAGGAGCTTGCTTGAGCCCATAGAGTGATTTGTTCAACCTGCAAACAAGTGTATGATCAGAAATAAAACCTTCAGGCTGCTGCATATAAATATCCTCATTCAGATCCCCATGAAGAAAGGCACTTTTTACATCCATGTGATGAATCTCCCATCGCTTGGAAGCCCCAATTGCCAAAACTAGTCTTATGGAGTCCATCTTTGCCACCGGTGCAAATGTTTCTGTATAGTCCACTCCTTGGACCTGAGAGTAACCCTTAGCCACCAACCTGGCCTTATCAGAGCAATCAGATCCAATTTTGGTTCTATAAATCCACTTGCATTGCACTAGTTTCCTCTTGGGAGGAAGAGGGACCAAATCCCAAGTTTTGTTCTCATGGAGTGAGTTCATCTCCTCTTGCATGGCTGATTGCCACCTTGGGTCTGTACATGCTTCTGAATATGATATTGGATCAGATCCAACCATCAAATAACAGGCCTCACTCAGATCAGAATTATTATATGCAAAGGAATTGTGAAATTGAGATCTAGTTTTCCTAGCATCTTGGGGATCTCCCACTAGCTCTCCGGCACTTTGAATTGTTTTCTCTACCCACTTGGGCCTTGAGGGAGGGATATGTTCAGAATCCATATCAACATCATCTTCAGCAATATCAGAATCAGAAATATCAGAGAATGAATCACTACTTACTTCATCATCAAGACGAGGGAATGAGCATTCCCCATCACCTTGTTCACTAGCTTGCAAAAATTCTTCCTCTTCGAATTTGACACTTCTTTCAATGAAAGTTTTGTGAGTGGATGGATCAAAGAGCTTGTAGCCCTTGGAATCCTCTGCATACCCAACCATGATTGACTCCTTGCTTTGGGGCTGCAATGCCTTTCTCTTCTCCGGTGGAATTCTGGCCCAAGCCCTTGAGCCAAAAATTCTGAAATGTGAGACATTTGGCTTGTGGCCCATCCAAGCTTCAAATGGAGTGATTCCTTGCAATGCTTTGTGTGGTGCCCTGTTCTGAACATATGCTACACAATTCATAGCTTCAGCCCATAATTTAGGAGACAAAACCCTTGCTTGCAACATGCAAGTTGCCATCTCTTTCAGTGCTCTATTTTTGCGCTCTGCAACACCATTTTGCTGAGGTGTGTAGGGCACTGAGTGTTGCATCTGAATGCCATGCTCTTGACAGAGCTGCTGCAAATTGTTGTTGACATACTCTCTACCATTATCAGTCCTCAAAATCTTCATGGCCTTCCCACTGAAGTTCTCAACCATGCTCTTAAAAATCTTGAAACAATCAAAGACTTCAGATTTTTGCTTAAGGAAAAATAACCAGCAGTACCTTGAGTAGTCATCGATGAAGGTGAGCACATATTTGCTGCAGCCATAGGAGGGTGTGGGGAGTGGCCCTATGAGATCAGAATGTACTATCCCAAGAGGTTGATCAGCCCTCCTAGCCTTCCCTTTGTCATACTTCCTTTCAGGATGTTTCCCAATCATGCAACCCTTGCATGTTCCACTCGAAAATCTGATTTGGGGCAGCCCTTCTACCATATTTTCTTTGCTTAAAACTTGAAGATATCTGTAGTTTAGGTGACCATACCTTTGATGCCATAGCTTTCTGGTCTCATTCCCATGTGACAGCAGCACACTTGGTGAAGAAAATTCGAGGAAGTGGGAGAACATGTACATCTTCATGTCATGGTCTGCAACACCCTTTGCAACAATTTTCCCGGTGGAAACTTCTGATATCTCCACTTCATCCTGAGTGAAGACCACCTTCTTTGCTGCTCCAGTATGAGTCATTTGATATACAGAGAGCAAGTTTGCTGCAATATTTGGTACATACAGCACATTGGAGAAGAAGCCATTCTCCATAGAGATTTTCCCAATGCCATGAGCAGGGATTTCTGAGTCATCTCCCATTCGAATTGAGAGGCCACTGTAGGGAGCAAGTTCAGAAAACGAGTCTCTTGAGGAAGCCATGTGCCTTGAGGCACCTGAATCAATGATAAACAAAGGTGAATGAGATGAGCTAGCCACCAAAGCATGGCATCTCTCCTTGTCTTCAGAAACGCACTCCTTCTTCTTGGAACTTTCAGGAAGAGGAATGTTATTTTTCTGTAGGAGATGGGTCATGGTGTCTATGGTTTTATTCATGCATGAGCTCTCTGGATGAAAACCTCTTTGACAGTAGCTACATTTCGTCTTCTCAGCCTTCTTTCCCTTGTTCTTGATAGGATTCGAAACCCCCTCAGAGGATTTGGGCCTCTCATCCTTTCTCTTCTTCTCTTGATGTTTCGAACCCTTGGGTTTTTGCTTGCCTCTTCCACATTTCGAATCTCCAGCTGCAAGAACTTGATCTTTTTGCTTGATGGAGCCCATCAAGACCAGCTTGTCTTGCTCTTGAGTTAGCATCTCCATGAAGTCAGCCAAGGATGGCATCTTCCAACCTCTAACTGTGAGCCTTGTGGAGTTGAAGGAAGACACAAAAACTGAGTATTCAGAACCCAATTTTGAGAGAATGGACAACACCAACTGTTCTTCTTTCTTCTCTATGCCACATTGTCTGATCTGCAAGACCAAGTTCTTGAACTTGGTGAAGAAGTCCTGGATGGAATCGAAATTCCCTGGGCTCAGTGAGACAAGCTCATTTTCGAGCTGGTGGCCTCTCATCTCATCAGTCTTTCCAAACAGTGTCTCAAGCTTGAGCCACACTTCATTTGGAGTTGCTAGACTTTCTACATGAAACAGGAGGTCTCTCGAAATGCTGAGACAAAGGAGGCCAAATGCCTCATCCATTATGTTGAAAAACTTGGATTTCTCCACAGCTGAGTTTGGCTCAACCTCAATGCCCATCGTGATTCTGTAGAGACCCTTGGATCTCAGCAAAATCACCATTTCTGCCTTCCAATCGAAATAGTTGAAAGGAGTGAGCACGTTTGGGTGAGATGGCTCCATTCTCCTCTGCTGCAATTCGCACTTGCTGACAATGCTGATCTTCAGTACCTGCAAACAACTCTCAAATCACCCTGGAGGGATCTACACTGACAGATTCGAACCCTGTATGGATAGTGGGTGCATTCGGGAGAGCATCACACCTGAGAGGAGCCACTAGATTTCTCCAGTAAGCTCAAGGCAATGGCCTCAGGAATTATGTGGTTTCTCCACTGTTTCTCGCAATCCACTACAACAGTCTGCTGGTTCGAATTCTAGCTCCAAGAGCTCTGATACCATGTAAAATCTCAAGCACAGTTGAATCTAGCTACTGTGGATTCCTCACTGGTGAAAGATTGCACAACATTTGCAAGAATTAGCATAAAAAATTTAAATGAATGAAGAACAATACACATGAATTGGTGAATAATGTCAATATTATTAACTGTCCAACCTTAACAAAGGTTAAGAACACTCATATATACAAATCTGGAAGAATTCGAATCCATCTGGAGTGTTCACACTGATCTAGCTTAGAAAAAGCTCAAACCCCCCTAGGTTGACCAAAATATCCCAAACCATCCCAAACTGGTTCGAATCTGCAGTGTGAATGCTGGGAATGACTGGACAGGCCCATGTGACCTCACACATGTGAAGAAACTGGTTGGTTAGAGGTTTGGAGTCTAAAATTGGTCAAAAATGTGACAAAACAAGGCAAGATTGTCCACAAAGAGAGCAAATGCGCCCTAGGTAGAAGAGAAGCATGCTGAGTGCATTAAATGACCTGAGGAGGGCGCTCTAGGCATGCTGAGTGCATTAATTGCCCTGGGGAGCGCTCCACTTAGCTGGTTTGACTCAGCACTTGTTCACATTGGCTATCTAGTTCATGATAATTGACCATTTAGTAGCTAATCAACTTAGGGATGTAATCATTCATCACTTGGGCTAATTAATCATCATTAATAAATGATTAATGTACATAGGTGGAAAAATGTTCTAACACTTCCCTCAAGCCACTGATGTCGTAAGGACTGGAAGAATTCAAAAAGAAGTGGTCGATATATCGAGACCTTGGGGTTTCTTTGATGGAGCCTCTCAAAACAACGCGTGTGGAGGAGGAGCAATTCTGTTCATTTCATAAACTTATCACTACTCAATGTCCTTTGGACTGGGAGAAGGAACTAACAATTATGTAGAAATCATGAACCTTAAACTTCTCATTTCCTTTGCCATTGAAAAGGTCTGATGAAATCTAGCTGTCTTTGGAGACTCAATGAATGTGATTAATTGGATGAGAGGAACTCATAGATGCAACAATATCAGTCTTGATAACATTTTGGAAGAAATTAAAACAATGCAGAATTCTTTTGACTCTTTCGCTTTCCGTCGTGTTTACAAGGAAAGGAACACAGAAGCAGACCAGAAATCGAAAAGAGGGGCTACAATTGGCAGTGGGTCAATGGAAGGTCTCAAAATTTGTAAATGGCCATACAGGTGAATTCTATCATCGCCCGTTCATTGAGAAATGAACATTACAAATCCACTTTAGAATTCTTCCGCATAACATATTTTTGGTTTTATGCACATAGCTTGTGTCTTTTGAATTGTAATGGCAATATAGATGTAATGCCCCATATTTTGATTAGGCATATTTATTAGTTAGACACACGATACTTTATTTTCTTATATTCTGTTGAACTCAGCTCGACTGAGTAAACTATATTACGATGGAAGGATATGTTAGTTAGTATTGTTGAGGGTTGGGTATTCCTTGATTCTGAGTTAGTGGTAGTAGGTACCCTTCCTTGTACATAATTGATTAAACTAATGTAAACATAAAAATAATGATGTGAAATCGTAAAGGGTTAACTGTTAAATAACTGAGGATGTTAAAAGTAATTGTACTATATATTATGCTTTCTCTTTTACATGGGGGTAAATACTATTATTAGTTAGCAGGTATGCATAGGCGGGATAGGGTTTGTTTATAGTACGCATCCGACCTATGCATACGTTGGCCACGCATACACACTTTGCACATGTACACTAGTATCGATATACAAACACTTAACATATTAACATATTGAATAAGTGTATAAGTTGTCATAAGTAAATATGTTAATCATGCATTGATCGAATTCAGATAATGAATATAAAGTTATTTAATATGTGTAAAACAAGCCAATTTAGCTATGTATTAATTGTAGGTAAACATTGTAATAAACAATTGAGACAAGTGTCCTGAGTTAACATTTTCATATGAGTATTGTTAGGAATAAGGTAATGATAGTGTCTAATTAATTAGTAAGATTGTTTAAGCCCTCAAGGGTGCTTTGTTTAGAAGAACGAGGATAGTATGTTTATGTTAGGGTACTCATGTGATAAACAAATGATTTAAAAACATTGTTATTAATTCAACATGTACTATTGCATCATGGTGATTTAATTAATATTATTACTTAATTAATATTATTCGAATAATATTAACATCCCTATCGTAACAATTGCAATATAGGTAACATTTAAAATATTGATTAATAAATTATTAGTGTGCGATTATTTCCATTACTAGATTAGACCTAATAGGATGATAAATCTTGAATGGATGTGATGTGATGGAACGGGTTTTAAATATTATTATTTATTCAATACGAGTTTTAGAGTTTAAGTTACAAGATAAGTTATCTTGTCGGATTGGTAAATCATTAAGACACACCTTGTCCAAATTGAAAAGGTCAACTATATATATATTATTTTATTATTTTGTCCTAATAGCACTAAATACAAAGGTGGTGAATAGACTAATAGTTAATAAACTATGTCTCGAATAGATAAACCTTGGGTAATAATTCCTACCATAATAAATACTTACAACCAACAGTCAAAGTCCAATAAATTTACCCTGAGTATAATTGATTGTTAGGTACATTGAGTGTGGAAATATATTTTTATAATGTAACTAGTATGAATGAACTAAGGGAGGGGATTAAATGATTGAGGGGCTCGAGAGAGGGAGTTTGGGGCTGTGGAGTAAGCCCTGTGATGTGATGGAACGGGTTTTAAATATTATTATTTATTCAATATGAGCCTTAGAGTTTAAGTTACAAGATAAGTTATCTTGTCGGATTGGTAAATCATTAAGACACACCTTGTCGAAATTGAAAAGGTCAACTATATATATATTATTTTATTATTTTGTCCTAATAACACTAAATACAAAGGTGGTGAATAGATTAATAGTTAATAAACTATGTCTCGAATAGATAAGCCTTGGGTAATAATTCCTACCATAATAAATACTCACAACCAACAGTCAAAGTCCAATAAATTTACCCTAAGTATAATTGATTGTTAGGTACATTGAGTGTGGAAATATATTTTTATAATGTAACTAGTATGAATGAACTAAGGGAGGGGATTAAATGATTGAGGGGTTCCAGAGAGGGATTTTGGGGTGGTAGAGTAATCCCAAAGTCTTCTAGAGGAAGGAGAGGTATATAGGGAAGAGTGAAGGGAGGAGAAGGGCGTGAGTGTAATTGATTGTTAGGTACATTGAATGTGAAAATATATTTTTATAATGTAACTAGTATGAATGAACTAAGTGAGTGGATTAAATGATTGAGGGGCTCGAGAGAGGGAGTTTGGGGTAGTGGAGTAAGCCCAAAGTCAAAGTCTTCTGGAGGAAGAAGAGGTATATAGGGAAGAGTGAAGGGAGGAGAAGGGGTTGGATTTTTGGGAGATGATATTGGGATGAAATTTTAAGGTAGCAGAAAATAGATCTAAGTGAAGAAAGGAAGGAGATCATGGGAAGTACTACTGTCGATTATCAGTTTGTGAGCTCGGGGGCTTGGAAATTCTTTGATTTCCAAGGGCCAGCAAGATAATAGTTGGTCGGTAGGGTGGACACATCATCTTGGCTGGCTAAGGGATATACGGGTGGACACATCATCTTGGCTGGCTAAGGGATCTACTGGCATCAACATCAAGGGATCTACTGGCATCAACATCAGGTAATTTCCTTGTTATTTGTTTTATTTGATTATTATGCTGAAATGTACTCTGAAACATACATATACCTTGTTATTTACTTGATTATTATGCTGAAACATATTTTTTTTTATGCTGAAACGAATTGAAGGAAAATCTTGATATGTTAGTTTATTTTACATATTTTACATATGTATGTTTGATTGTGAATGACCAAAAGAGGATACTAAATTTCACTTGAAAGCAAATTTACTAAACTAGGTTAGAATAAGATTAATACATAGAAAAGTAACAATCTTGTGATCTGTTGAAAAATATGGAGCACTACAGTTGGTATCAGAGCCACTGGCTCCAACACTCAGAGCTTAAGGGCCTATTTCATATAGGAAAGAAACAAAATTATCAAAGAAACTTTAAATAGATTAGGATATGTAAATTAGACACCTCAAACCTCAAACCTTTTCCCGAAAAGGTGTAACATCTATAAGACCTGCAAGAAATAAAGACTTGTTAGAAAATTTGTATTTAGAAAAGAAGAAATGAGTGTTCTACAATAAAGTTGAAAAATCATAAATTATAAAAAAAAAATTCAGAAAACAAAGATAGAGTGAGTTTTAACAGAAAATTACAAGTATCTCCAACAAGAAATTTTAAAGATCCATAAAACAAATACAGCGGAAGTTACAGAACCTTAGGACTGCATATTTCAAATCCCTCTTCAAGCACATCCGGACCTGTAGTGATACAGCTTGCTGATGACATGGAGGGAAGTGGCTAACCCTATAAGACAGAGGCTCATGACCAATACAACCGTGGGTGTAATCTTGTGTAATCCATTAAAAGAGAATTTGTAATAAAATGCAACTGCGAGACCATCTCCATGAAGATGTCATCTGAAATTGCTATTGACAACAAGGGCATATGCACAAAAAACCCCAATCACAGTCCAAAGTTCAACCAAAATTAGCATTGAACACCAAGTTGATTACAAAACATATCAAAAAGCTTAAACAACAAAAGTGGGTAGGAGCTGGAAAAATAACCTAAAACCTGTGTAATGTAAGACTATATCTGGCTACCCCGTCCAGTTTGTAATCGACAACATTCACGCTTTCGTTTCGTTGGTATAAAATCCAAACCTGCATCAATCAACCTTGATCACAAATATAGTCCCGATTTAAATCACAGGGATAAGTACTAGCCATGATGGGGGCCATTACACTGTGGAATTCAACCATCGCCACCATACAGGGAGCTATTGGACCCTCGATACAATAGGCGGGCTTTATAAACCAGAAAGAATGGCGGCAGTAGGGGCAATGAATAGAATAGATGGCAGGAGTCCAAGACAAAGGAACGCAATAAGGTGATGGGGGCGATAAGGTGAATCCTAGATTAATTATATTCTTGAGGAAATTGCATTGGATTAATTATAAATCCAACGTATGCTCAGTTAACAGAGATTTAGAGGCAATATCCAAAGATTGATTTACTTATCAAGTCGGCAATAACGCGAGCAGGACTAAACATAGTGCAACAGACGCTAACCCCGGAGGCTGCTGCCACATTTTTGGCGGCCCCTGCTAGCCATCTGCGCTAGGCTTGCTTGTCTTCGACTACAAAGTTTAGGGTCGGTGCTGAAGCCACCGACAAGCTAAGGGTTAAGAAGATGAATTTGTTCTCGTAGGGGAGAGAGCCTGAAGCTGTAAAAAAAAAAATGTGTGCATAGAATAGAAAAAGGTGAAACCCTAGCGTAGCCAGACCATACAGGAGTATGATGGGTGCCTAACGCATCCAGGCAAGTGCAACAATTGAATAAATCCAGGAAAGTATAGATAATCTTCTCCAAATTTCAAATTTAGTAATATAAAAAAAGGGGGCGTTTTGAGTACTTGCGATGAGTCTATTTTACCAAAGAAAATGCTGAATGAGAAGCTTTTGATATCTGGTGTACTCAAATTTCTAGCCTGCCCCGACGTAGTTGTTAAGTAATGGAATATCCCATGAATAAGTCGCCTTCGCATGGGAGTACACAGACACAAAGGGTATCCACCCAGGTTTGTGCACCCATTGTATTTATATCAGTAACGATTTTAAAGTTATTTTGGTATTTACCGTAAATATTTAATTCTTTAGCCAAACCATTGTTCAGGTATCCAAATTCAGATACCCATAACATAAACCAAGAAGAAGTCCACAGGATAAGCGCCCATGAGACCAAGCAACGATTTTAAACCTGTTAGGTAGCCACAATGATGGATGAATGGACATAGTAAAGGAATAATAAATAAATAAAAAACACTTACCGGTGCAAAGTTATAATACCCTGTATGGGCTTTAAGGGAATAAAATAGTCCAGGGGGATAAAGCTCCTTAAACTCGTCATGCTTGTTGGCCCCAAAGCTATTTGCGGCTCTCTGAGCTATGTTGCGCCCATCCCGTCATATAGGCTCTGCGCTTGGTCAAGAACACGTGCGTCTACAAGGATACATGCTTCCAAAGTTGGTGCCATTGGGTATAAAAAACCATCGCTGTAAACTCTAGTGCAAGCCATAAAATAATACCACTAAGCTAAAAACAAAAGACAAATCCAAATTTCAAAAAGAGCAATCAGTTCGCTAAGCCTTAAAAACCTACGATAGCCATAACAACATAAGGCTGGAGCACTGCACTTGGTAGCATAGATAGAAAGCCTCTATGCAAGGCCGAATGTGTGTATCGTGACTGACGGGATAAAAGATTTGTTCTAAAGGAAAAATATCATTCTTTTTTACAACCAGCAAATAGTTGCAAACACGCAGCTAGCGTAAATTCCAGACAGATTAGGAAATACCTGTAACCACGGATTGTGCCAGTACTTCTACCATAGCACCATGATCAAAAGCTCCTCGCTGTCTAAAACCCTAAGCAAGCTCAAATAGTGTTACAGAGCTAAAAACTCTCTGAGAGGGCATAAATGGTCATGCTTTGGGGATTGACCCTATTTAGGGTTTTCCCTCTTTCCCATGGCGGTGGGCTTCCATGAGGGGCCCCGTGGTCTTCATGCCCGGGTAGGGTTTGGGGTGGATTGCATGGCCTTCACGCTAAGAAAAGTTTAATATTTATTAATTGTTAGAATTAGGTTATAAATGTAAATAAATTAGTTCACCTATATATATAATGGTTATAACAAATAAATTATATATCATATTAAGTTAATATAAACTCGTTAAAATTTTAAATACTTCATTTGTAGTTTATTTTCTTTATTATTTTCTTTATTCATTGTAATATCTAAATTAAAAGTTAAATACTTTATCTTTTAAAAGTTTAAAGTGTAAATATAGTTTAGGTGAACAATAAATGTTATAATTTAATATAAAAAAATGTTAGAGGAAAATAAAAGTGTTAGCATGACTTAAAAAGTTATATCAAAATATTAATCTAAGTTTAAATTAGGTTAATATTAATATACTTAAATTAAAATTTGACTAGGACCCGAAATTTAAACTCTATAGGAATTACGTAGGATTAATGCATAAACTCAAAGTGAATTTAAAGAGTAGGTTTATCAATTTAGAAATTGATAGTCGATGAATGATCTGGCCATACAAGGTTAGCACTACTTAAACGATCTACCAGGCACGCCTTGTTAATTAGACTTAGTACCAGGTGGTCTCATGATGGCCTAATCGAAACGCAGCGAACCATAGCTCATTTTTTGAAACGTATCTATTTGAAAATCCACTAACATGCTCCTTAGAAACTAACGATGTGATGCGTTACTCCATGAATCAGGATCAATCATGGTAACAACATGCATATGTAAAGGTCGAGGTCAAGGTCGACCACCATCACCACCACCTCCGCCACCATCATCGCCGCCAACACCGCCACGATCAACCTCAACACTAGAAATGGAGATCATAATGAGATCTCTGGAGGCTATTATGACCACGATGAACAGGCAGTCGAAAAGGGCCGTCGAGGTGGAAACCACTCAAGTGAGTCAAAAGAACTCTGAAAGGGCACAGGGCCCAAGACAAGAATCGCTTCAGGACATATCGAGGGAGTTGCAAAAGATAAAGGTTCCAGAGTTTTCAAGAGGATGACCCGGTAAGCATGCTGAAGCATGGCTAGAAGGCATGAAAAGATGGTTCGCATTGAATGAGTATACATCCAGTTCCAAGGCTAGGATGGCCATCTTTCAGCTTAAAGGTGATGCTCTGAATTGGTGGTTAGATCTGGAGAAGCAGTTGCACCTTACTCCTCTTACGACTTGTTGGGAATTGTTCGAGGAGAGGTTCCACAAGAAGTATTTGCCAAATTATTACAAGGAAGAATAGGTAGGTGCACTCCATGCCTTAGTACAGGGAGACAAGACAATGGAGGAGTATGAATCTCGGTTTATGGAATTAGTAAAATATGTTCCTTACCTTGATGTAGATGATTTTCAGGTAGAGCGTTTTGTGTATGGACTTAACTACCAGATTAGGGCTGCGGTGTGGATGTGGAAGCCAACTTTAGTTGCTATGGCAGTTGAGTATGCTCGTTATGCAGTAGATATGTTATATGAAAAAGGGGGCAGTAAGTTGACATGAACCAATCAGTATGTTTCAGGGAAGGCCTCATTTCCTTACTTCAAGGGAGGACAATCTAAACCCCCTCCCTACGGTAATAGGTTCATGCCGAGTGGTAATACTTTGGTTAACTCAGTATTGCAGGCATCATCCGCAACCCACCAAAGCCAGGGACGTACACAGGGAATTACCTATGGAGGATCAAGGGGTTTTAGATCACCCAGGGGAAGGAACTCATCTCATAGGTCTCCTCCCAGCAGCTTTCATCCCCCGCCCAATCTCTCATGCTGGGGATGAGGAGGTCCTCATTACCAGCGGGACTATCCTAAGGGTAAGTCAAGTAGTAGGCATATGGAAGGAAAAACACCCATGGATGATTTGGGAAGTACACATCAGATTCATGCAGCGGTTTGTAACCACCAAGCAGAACATCAGTCTACCGTAGTAGAATCCACTGGTATCAGAAGAGGGTACCTTCAAGGTCGAACCATTACGTATACTTGATCGTAGGGTTTGACAACTCCGTAGTTGCCATGTGGACCAAGTTAAGGTCCAATGGGACAAGTATAGCCCAGGATCTGCTACCTGGGAGGACGCAGAGACCATGCGTCGAGATTTTCCCTTACTATTTTGACCATAACTTTGGGACGAAGTTTCATGAAGGGTGGGTGTATCTAATGCCCCATATTTTGATTAGGCATATTTATCAGTTAGACACACTATACTTTATTTTCTTATATTCTATTGAACTCAGCTCGATTGAGTAAACTATATTACGACATGATGGACCTGATTATATGATGTTACTGTGTTTTATGATTTCACTATGATTATGATGTTACTATATTATGTGGTTACGATGTCATGATTATCATAGGATTTCTTTATTTTACAATTACAGAATATGTTTATATGTTTTCATTAATAACATGTGAAATATATGATGTGGTACGTGGATACCATCTTATGATGTGATTATTGAAATGTTATATGTCATATGCATCTAAGATGAACTAAAAATGTTACATGAAATAGAATGAGGTGATAATATGGATCAATTGGTGATCGATGGGAATTCTTTCTAAAAAAATGTATTTTGCGAAATACTAACCTACATGACACAAGGGCTATGGGATAGCCAGTTACCTGATCTGATATATGGGATAAAAACTTGTTCATACAGTAAACTTTAGCAGCCAAAAATGATGATACGATAACACAAACTGATAATCTTGATAGCAGCGAAGTATGAGTTTATAAGGGCGTAGGCCCAGTATGTTGAGAGGGATGGATGTGTTTCCCACCCTATGTTTCCATGATACCCGAGGTCGTGGGAGGGCCATGCTGAGACACGCTCCCCATGTTGTTGCGATGATGATAGTTGGATGCCTTCTACGAGAGGATAGGTCCATTTTTTAGCCGACGCTATGGGTCTCAGGTTCTATGTGGTCAGGTCGGTGAGTCCGACATCCACTTTTGTACTAGCAGAGGAAGGATAGGGAGGATGTGGGTTGTAGGTTATGATGGGAGGATATGTTAGTTAGTATTGTTGAGGGTTGGGTATTCCTTGATTCTGACTTAGTGGTAGTAGGTACCCTTCCTTGTACATAATTGATTAAACTAATGTAAACATAAAAATAATGATGTGAAATCGTAAAGGGTTAACTGTTAAATAACTGAGGAGGTTAAAAGTAATTTTACTATATATTACGCTTTCTCTTCAACATGGGGGTAAATACTATTATTAGTTAGCAGGTATGCATAGGCGGGATAGGGTTTTTTTATAGTACGTATCCGACCTGTGCATATGCTGGCCACACATGCACACTTTCCACATGTACACTAGTATCGATACACAAACACCTAACATATTGAATAACTGTATAAGTTGTCATAAGTAAATATGTTAATCATGCATTGATCGAATTCAGATATTTAATATAAAGTTATTTAATATGTGTAAAACAAGCCAATTAAGCTATGTATTAATTGGAGGTAAACATTGTAATAAACAATTGAGACAAGTGTCGTCAGTTAACATTGTCATATGAGTATTGTTACGAATAAGGTAATGGTACTATCTAATTAATTAGTAAGATTGTTTAAGCCCTTAAGGGTGCTTTGTTTAGAAGAACGAGGATAATATGTTGATGTTAGGGTACTCATGTGATAAACAAATGATTTGAAAACATTGTTAATAATTCACCATTTATTATTGCTTCATGGTGATTTAATTAATATTATTACTTAATTAATGTTATTCAAATAATATTAATATCCCTATCATAACAATTGCAATATAGGTAACATTCAAAATATTGATTAATAAATTATTAGTGTGCGATTATTTCCATTACTAGATTAGACCTAATAGGATGATAAATCTTGAATGGATGTGATGTGATGGAATGGGTTTTAAATATTATTATTTATTCAATATCAGTCTTAGAGTTTAAGTTACAAGATAATTTATCTTTTCGGATTGGTAAATCATTAAGACACACCTTGTCCAAATTGAAAAGGTCAACTATATATATATATTATTTTATTATTTTGTCCTAATAACACTAAATACAAAGGTGGTGAATAGACTAATAGTTAATAATTATGTCTCGAATAGTTAAACCTTGGGTAATAATTCCTACCATAATGAGTACTTACAACCAACAGTGAAAGTCCAATAAATTTACCGTGAGTATAATTGATTGTTAGGTGCATTGAGTGTGAAAAAATATTTTTATAATGTAACTAGTATGAATTAACTAAGTGAGGGTATTAAATGATTGAGGGGCTCGAGAGAGGGATTTTGGGGCGGTGGAGTAAGCCCAAAGTCTTCTCGAGGAAGGAGAAGTATATAGGGAAGAGTGAAGGGAGGAGAAGGGGTTGGATTTTTGGGAGATGATATTGGGAGGAAATTCAAAGGTAGCAGAAAAGAGATCTATGTGAAGAAAGGAGGGAGATCATGGGATGTACTACTATCGGGATTATCAGTTTGTGAGCTCGGGGGCTTGGAAATCCTTTGATTTCAAAGGGCCAGCAAGATAATAGCTGGTCGGCAGGGTGGACACATCATCTTGGTTGGCTAAGGGATCTACTGGCATCAGCATCAGGTAATTTCCTTGTTATTTGTTTTATTTGATTATTATGTTGAAACGTACTCTGAAACATACACATACCTTGTTATTTACTTGATTATTATGTTGAAACATATTTTTTTTTATGCTGAAACAAATTGAAGGAAAATCTTGATATGTTAGTTTATTTTACATATTTATGTCTAATTGTGAAAGACCAAAAAGGATACTAAATTTCACTTGAAAGCAAATTTACTGAACTAGGTCAGAATAAGATTAATACATAGAAAAGTAATGACCTTGTGCTCTGTTGAAAAATATGGAGCACTACAATAGAAACTATCCAATACTTATGCATCATTCATACAATGTATTTTTTCTTATTTCATCATACATCAGACAATAGTTTCCGAGGCAACATAGCATAGAAATCAGATCACAGATCCTTGCAATAAAATTTCAAAGTGTATCTACAGAATGTAATTCCGTTCACACCTAATGAAATAAAATTACTCTTTTTTTCTTTGGAAAAAAAAAGTAATTCCTAATGGAAAATCAATATAGTAAACTAATTAGGTTCCATAAGTTAGAACATGATTTAAAGCCTTATCTATTAATTACTATGTATGTGGAAATAAAACTAACTAAAAGGAAAATAACTATATGTTAATAGTTACCCTTCCCAATAAGGGCATTGATAATAACTAAGTTTTGTGGATATTTTATATATGAATACAGTAGGAATAGCTCCTCATAAAAAGTATTCTATTTTTTATTTGTATTTACAATATTATTAGATGAATGAAAGTGGTTGTATGTTATTTGGAAAAAATAGTTACTCTTAAGGGGTTTTTGTAAGTAATGTTTTGATGTTAAGAAATTGCTAATTGGATTACCATACTTCTAATATCAATTGGGTAAGCAAATATATTAGATAATGAAACTACACTATTGACCCTATTAGATAAATGTTAATGGTAAGAACATTGTAACATCTCCATATAACCATGTTATTGAATTAAAAAAAAAAAAATTTAAAGAAATACTTTACTTCATTATATAAATAACGAAATAAGTGTATTGCCATGACGTCACTGGTCTCTACAAGAAATGTACTTGTGGAAGGAATAAAAGTCCGACATGCTTCCGTAAATAAACGACAATAAAAAAAATGATTATTATACGTGCATGTTACACAACATAGACTGAACAATGATATAATTTCAATAACAATCATAATCATTTGCCAAGAATTCCATTTGACACAAAATAACCATATACATAACAACATCACCATTAAAAAACATACATAAGAACGAGACAAGATATAACCGTGGTTCACCCACTATCCGGGCTACGTCCACAAAAGAATATGGCACAATATGTATTATTCATCCCGAATAGTGAGGTTACAATCTGCAACTCCCTGTTGCTATTGCTCTCTTACATTGTGAGAGTTTTTCCACAGCTTTTGGCGACGAACCTAACTATTATAGAGGAATTTCTCTATAAGTACAATGCTAGTTCTTTTTCCTCTCTGATGTGATGAAAGAAAAACAGCCTTCAACAACCAGTAACTACCATTTAGCAAGAGATAACAATAATAAAACTGGAAACTGTACATTTCACCGAGGATCCGCTGAAGTAAACTCTAATCAAATAAAATCATGAAGCAGAAGAGATACGTCCCTATCCAACAAGGAGGAAAATGCTATTCTCACAACCGTTATCATCTAACTGAAGATAAGGTATGTTATGTAGGTAATCCTTCATTATACAGAATTAAACTAAGTCGAAAGAATACACAGTTCTTCGTAATACATCCGTAGAAAAGCACAGATTTATATTACTAAACGCAGCATTGCGCATATGGAAAATATTTTACTAAACGCCAAACATTGGTCAAATCTAATATAATATGAGATCGCGCCAAACATTGATCAAATCTAATGAAATATAAGATCGCTCCAAACATGATCAAATCTAAAGAGATCGGCTGCGTTGGTGATGTCTTCTTTACTTGCAGTCACAACTTAGTGTAACTAATCACAGCATAAACTGGAACATAACGTTAATCAAAAGATTTGACTGCGATGGCGATACCCTATTTACAATAACCACGCTGTGTTATAATCATATATATAAGCATAATTAAAATTCTTACTTAGGCAGAGTCCTCAGATCGATCTTATAAAGATTGCTCTTGTAAAGAGTCTTGTAAAAGCAAAGTAAGATACTTTTCAATCAAGGAGAAATATAGACTGCCAATCACTATTAGCATTATCATATAAATATCTAGTGAGCACTTAGATGGAGGCCATGGTTCGATCCTCTTGTTTGAGAGATCGCCGAGCACTGTAAACCAATGTTGTCATAATGTATATATAGATCGCCAATCACTATTAGCATCCATGGTTCGATCCTCTTGATTGAGAGATCGCCGAGCACTGTAAACCAATGCTGTCATAATGTATATATATATCATAACAAAAATGGAAATCGAGCTCAACGGGTTGTTCTATCAGTATTGTCAAGCAAAGATAGGATGTATGAATATAAGATTTCAAATCAATATACATCTCTATAACTAGATCGGAAACGGTATCTTTGAGTCTAAATGCCGAAAGTGAGATTCACAACCTAAATCTAACTTCTATAAAAAAAACATATGTAACAAGCTCGCATAACGATAATACCTCCTATCAGTATGGTACAAATAGATCGCTTATCCTCTAACGCATTACTACAGATTCTTAAACCAACATTTTATCTACCAAAGCAGAAACAAGGATCTAGTGCGACTTTGTCCAATAAACCCCTATAAAATACCCTAAGTAAACTGGAAACATTATTTGAAATTTCCAAAATAGAAAACTACGATTTTATACAAAAATGTACAGCGAGTATATATATATATGTATATTTAAAACAGCGATCAATGGTGTGAAGATTGCACGGATCAATCTGCAATAAAAATATATAATATAGTGATCAACTGGAGTTGGGATCGCATAGATCTGTCCAATACAAATGAATAGTTCAATGATCCCTAGGATTAGACTCCTAAGGGGCCGTCCCCTCCCATTAAATATTGAAAACTCAGAATTCTACCTATGTACTGAGCTTGCTAAGAATTCAATGAAGATAAGATCGATCTAGCCAGCTGACTACCGTTCAACAAAAACCAAGTGTCCTTTAAATGAACTTAAGCATAACTCAGACACTACCTCGATTCAACAATTGAGTACACAATACCTTCTGAGATGACTGTAGAGTCCGGGTTTTAAATATGCAATGAACACAGGGTTAAGATTGTAGCGCTCCAAGCAATGAGCAGAGGATTACTACTACAGAGATCATGATAATGATCCCAAGATTACAGCTACGGCTACCAATCATAAAGGTTATATAAAAACAAAAGAACAACCATTCAAAGATCGCATAGATCTATCAAAACCCTAGATTTGATAACTCCAAACAACAAATACCAATTCTAAAAGAAAGAATAACTCTGTCAACGCAGAGATACCTATCCACCAGGTGATCTTTAAAAGGAATGATAAAACTCTATGAAAGAAGATGTAGAGTTTTGTATGTCTTACCAATACTATGCGAGAGGCAAGGGTTCGCATGTCTTACCGTAGCAATACGCTGGGAATTGGAGATCGAATACAGAAAGAGATTCCTCCCAAGCGAATGACAACATTCAAAGACTGCGATCCCTTCTAAAGTCCATGGAGGCCCTCTCCTTTATGCAGTTACATAGATCTTCAATTTCCAATTCTCTCAAAACAATGCAGAGAAAAAAAAATCCCCTCCCGGAGGATGAAATCCAGCATTCCGTCTATCGGTTCCTCCCCCCCCAGAGATCCTGTGATCACGCCTTCAAATACCCGTGAGCGATTCCACCATTGGGAAGTCCGCCCAGCTACGCGTGGCTTCCTCACCTAGGAATCATATGCCGCGTGTCATTTCGAAGGAGTCCCTTTTGAGGGTTAAGGGAACATTTCCCCACCGGAAACTCCAAGAGGTTAAACAAAAATTCCACCACAATCTTCCGTTGAGGCTCGGCGCTGCAACCCCGGTTGTTGAGATAATTAAGGTCGCTTATAAAGAAAAAGTTCCATTACAAAAAAAATAAACTGGCATGCCTTTTCCCTAACTAGGGAGGTGCATGCTACATCACATAAAACGTTGTACTAAAAAGGATCGGTGCCCTTCTAGTTAACTCTATAGTAACGATGTATATTACTACTCACAACGATATATTTGTTGCTAATCACCCCATAATATGGTAATACTAGAATAATTCCACTCATTCCCATTCAAGGTGTTTTTATCGTGTTATTAAATGAGAAGGACTTAGGATTCCATTCGAGGATGTACCTTTTCGACTTATCACAACCCCATATAACTTATAAAGGAACTCCAGGCTATCCCCTTTAGCTTTGTGCATTCTATGTATACATGTATTACTTACATATGAGCAACATCACTTGGAGAGGCCATGCCTTCATAATATGTATATATATATATATATTATATATATGTAAATACATATGATAGGCTTAATCACCTCATAGTATAGCTCAATCAAATAAACGATTGTTTTGTATGATTATTACATCATAGTATTACTTATGCTCAAGCATAATAAGTAACTAAGATCTTGTTTACTAGTTTTGAGCTTATCATAACTTATAGATTAAATCTCTTTCTCTAGCACTCTCGTTGAAGTAGAATTAATATTAAGAGTAGGTAATTAGGCTACTTATTGAAAATCATCCGATATGCATGGCATCATGCATGTTGTCCACTTGTTTGTAACGAAAGGTTAAAGTCCTTCTCCTAGGATGTCGTAAGAAAGTCCTAGGGTACTAATCATAGACCAACCACAGTAAAATGTCCTAAAGATTCCCAAACATTTGTGTTCAGATTTCTCAAGGACTTCCCTGACCTTACCTTCCTAATGAGTTCGGTTGTCGTAGTTTGTGTCGCTAACATTTGTTTACACTTTCCAACTTAGATATTAGCTTCTTCGGTTACAAAGTCTATTGGTGGGGCCTTGTCCTTGAGCTCCTCACCCGGGCCATGTACACATTTCTAATTACATTTACTAACAAAATAATGGGGCATAAAGGAGGGATATTACATCCTCCTCCCCTCAAGAAGAACACCGTCCTCGGTGTTCATGCTTTTTCAATAGTTCTTCTTCGACTTGAGTCATTCTTTGCATGATACTTATTTCTATTTGGACCGTCTTCAGACTTTTCCTGGAATTTTTTTTTTTTTTTTTTTTGTTTTGCAAGTTGCTTTCAATCATACCTGCATTTTTCTACAAAACCGAAGTTCCAAGAACCATAAGAACTATTATCTTCAATTCCATAATCAAACTCAGAACATAAACAATGAGTCATTGTATTGCAACCTAGCATTTGCAATTCACGGAATATTTTATTTTTCTTTTATTATCATAAGCACACATAAATCCAGCATTCAGGAGATGTAGATTGTCATTTACACAAAACACATCATTTACTTGATCCAGGAAAATTCTTGCCTAACACCCAAGTGCTCACACAGCAAAATTTTCTTTCATGTTTTGCCTAACACCTTAGTGCTCACGCAGCAAACATTTCATTCATGTTTTGACTAACACCTTAGTGCTCACGCAGCAAACATTTCATTCATGTTTTGCCTAACACCTTAGTGCTCACGCAGCAAACATTTCATTCATGTTTTGCCTAACACCTTAGTGCTCACGCAGCAAACATTTCTTTCATGCATACTAAGCAGCGTCCTGCCTCCCACGTATACATTTTTTTATAGCTTGCCTAGGTCTTACAGCAAGCCGATTCTCCGAGAATCCTAGTGGCTGTTCAATCCCTGATTTTTGGGAGTATTTCAAATGCCATTACGACACTCTTTACACAACTCCCCTCAAGCCTTCCCGGAATTTATTTCGATAACCAATCATTTATTACTTCTTACAATTTTTTTTGTAAATTATAATATTTCTTGTAATAACGGTAAGTAGTTCCACTTATTTGCTTATCATTCATGATATGTAGCACACATTCATCACCAAATCAGGTTTTGTGCCATACTGTAATCCATGCTATAATAAAAGGTAATCACTTACTCTTGAGCGATTGTGTTCTGCTTACCTTCACCAATGGACTTATAATCCACGTTCCTTTTTGTCTATCATATTGGTCGTAATTATGATAACATCCTGAAAATGTTAGTAACTAAACAACATAATCCAATGTTAATCCATGGTTATAAGTGTCTCGAAATATGACCAGTAAATAAGATGCATTTAAGTGAATCATCACTTACTCTTGAGTGGTTAACTCAACTATTTATCCGTGGAAATAGTCACTTCCATTTTGATTTGTTATATTCATAGATAAAACCCGCATAATATATTACGCTCTTCCACAAGCTCAACCGAGTTTTTGACCATCTGTCATAATAACATAACCAAATATTGTAAGGAGGTTTTTCTTCTATGTATAAAAATAAGAAAGTCATCCTTCATACTACAATCTCCGCATGTGGTTATCTAACATAAACATTATTTCCACACTAAGCATATCCAACTCAATTAATAAGACTACATAATGTCTTAAAATACATTCTTCCTTATTATGGGCATTACGATCACTTCACCTCAATCCTTTTCCTTTACTGTATTAAGTACCCATTCTTCTTGCATATGCCAACATCATGTGAGTAACAATAAATCGTCTACATATATACTTGCATATATATAATTTTTTTTAAGGATAATCACATACCTTTATGGGGAAGACCGCATATCGCTTTATCGTATGGCCCTCATATGCCAAGGTGCACGTTTAACTTACATTAATACACATTAGTAATCCTCTCCATATCATATAATCTATATATCAAAACGAAACAGATTATCAAGGTATCCATGCATATAACATAAGTCTTAATCACCTAAAAGTGTAATCCTTCTGTCAATCACTCCCAATATCCCAACATTCTTAGTAAGGATCGCCGAGATAGAATATATATAAAAATAGAATCCTACAGTTTAATCACTTACATTAACTTGAATATCTAGTGCGTATTCAATATTAACCATCTCATCTGTTTCGTACGTAAAATAAGACATAGAAGTAAGAACACATAACTAACATTTGGAACCATCGCCTATAACATTCAATATGGTTGTTATCCCGTCTTCATTTGTATACTCACCTTTCCAAGCCTAGAACTTTTCTAATCCTCATAAAATATAATTGAAGCAATCAAGTACCTATGATGAATGTCTATGACTTGACTCATATATGTACTAAAGCCCTACCAATGGCATCAATCGACCAGATATGAATGTACATCCTTCATTAGATACATAATCCTAATTATGTTTATACAACCCTTGTAAACTTTTGAACATGCAAATGCTCCTATGATTCTCATTACTATCATTATGATCAATGTATATGAAAATATTTAACAAGATCACCAAGATAAAGATAGGAACATAGTCCAACTATTTTAATTATTTTTAAAGAATACTTTCTTATCATTTAATGGAATTGTATGAGGAGATATTCATCCCCTAGTATTTATCAATACAGGATCATTTTAGATACGAAATGAAACAATACAAATTGCTCACTCATCAACAATGCTTTTCCTTTAGAATGCTTCAACAAGTGGAGTATACTTACTTGCGATTTAAAGGACATCTTGTCGATTACCTTCTGCTGATTCTTTAGAACATAAATCCTTTGTTTGCGTCTTATCGATGGAGTTCCCTCGACCAGTTTATATTATTTCTTCAATTGAGCCCAATTAAGCCCGAGTGTTTGCAACCGGTGCTCTGATACCATATGTAACATCTCCATATAACCGAGTTATTGGATTAAAAAAAAAAAAAATTTAAAGAAATACTTTACTTCATTATATAAATAACGAAATAAGTGTATTGCCATGACGTCACTGGTCTCTACAAGAAATGTACTTGTGGAAGGAATAAAAGTCCGACATGCTTCCGTAAATAAACGACAATAAAAAAAATGATTATTATACGTGCATGTTACACAACATAGACTGAACAATGATATAATTTCAATAACAATCATAATCATTTACCAAGAATTCCATTTGACACAAAATAACCATATACATAACAACATCACCATTAAAAAACATACATAAGAACGAGACAAGATATAACCGTGGTTCACCCGCTATCCGGGCTACGTCCACAAAAGAATATGGCACAATATGTATTATTCATCCCGAATAGTGAGGTTACAATCTGCAACTCCCTGTTGCTATTGCTCTCTTACATTGTGAGAGTTTTTCCACAGCTTTTGGCGACGAACCTAACTATTATAGAGGAATTTCTCTATAATTACAATGCTAGTTCTTTTTCCTCTCTGATGTGATGAAAGAAAAACAGCCTTCAACAACCAGTAACTACCATTTAGCAAGAGATAACAATAATAAAACTGGAAACTGTACATTTCACCGAGGATCCGCTGAAGTAAACTCTAATCAAATAAAATCATGAAGCATAAGAGATACGTCCCTATCCAACAAGGAGGAAAATGCTATTCTCACAACCGTTATCATCTAACTGAAGATAAGGTATGTTATGTAGGTAATCCTTCATTATACAGAATTAAACTAAGTCGAAAGAATACACAGTTCTTGAGGGTTAAGGGAACATTTCCCCACCGGAAACTCCAAGAGGTTAAACAAAAATTGCACCACAATCTTCCATTGAGGCTCGGCGCTACAACCCCGGTTGTTGAGATAATTAAGGTCGCTTATAAAGAAAAAGTTCCATTACAAAAAAAATAAACTGGCATGCCTTTTCCCTAACTAGGGAGGTGCATGCTACATCACATAAAACGTTGTACTAAAAAGGATCGGTGCCCTTCTAGTTAACTCTATAGTAACAATGTATATTACTACTCACAACGATATATTTGTTGCTAATCACCCCATAATATGGTAATACTAGAATAATTCCACTCATTCCCATTCAAGGTGTTTTTATCATGTTATTAAATGAGAAGGACTTAGGATTCCATTCGAGGATGTACCTTTTCGACTTATCACAACCCCATATAACTTATAAAGGAACTCCAGGCTATCCCCTTTAGCTTTGTGCATTCTATGTATACATGTATTACTTACATATGAGCAACATCACTTGGAGAGGCCATGCCTTCATAATATGTATATATATATATATATATATTATATATATGTAAATACATATGATAGGCTTAATCACCTCATAGTATAGCTCAATCAAATAAACGACTGTTTTGTATGATTATTACATCATAGTATTACTTATGCTCAAGCATAATAAGTAACTAAGATCTTGTTTACTAGTTTTGAGCTTATCATAACTTATAGATTAAATCTCTTTCTCTAGCACTCTCGTTGAAGTAGAATTAATATTAAGAGTAAGTAATTAGGCTACTTATTGAAAATCATCCGATATGCATGGCATCATGCATGTTGTCCACTTGTTTGTAACGAAAGGTTAAAGTCCTTATCCTAGGATGTCGTAAGAAAGTCCTAGGGTACTAATCATAGACCAACCACAGTAAAATGTCCTAAAGATTCCCAAACATTTGTGTTCAGATTTCTCAAGGACTTCCCTGACCTTACCTTCCTAATGAGTTCGGTTGTCGTAGTTTGTGTCGCTAACATTTGTTTACACTTTCCAACTTAGATATTAGCTTCTTCGGTTACAAAGTCTACTGGTGGGGCCTTGTCCTTGAGCTCCTCACCCGGGCCATGTACACATTTCTAATTACATTTACTAACAAAATAATGGGGCATAAAGGAGGGATATTACAAACATCTACACATATTACAATGGTTGTATTCAAAGGCCCGGTCTCCAAATCGTTACAAACTCTTACATTACTATTTGATAAAGCATTTATGGAATTGATTTGTCATTATTTAAGAGTAAGATTAGTGAGAATGTACTTGATTGTAATGTCAAGTAATGGTTGAAGCTGACACACTTTATTTGGAGATATTACTATATCAATAATGTAATCAATAAGACTAACTAATTGGGTTGTTTGGATATAGTTAAAAGAACATTTGTATACCCCATTTCCCTAAAAATGTATTGATGATTTTGGGTGTATTACAAGTGGTATCAAAGCATAGTAACAAAACTATGATGTAATGGACTCACATACATATAGGTAAGTTATGTTCTCTATGAACTATTGATTAGTTATATGCAAAGTTGTTTGCAACAAATTTTTACCTTAGTGGTATGGATGATACATAACGTATAGTTTATGTTGGTTTACTAGAATATTTGCTTGACTAAAAATGACCATAGTTTAATTATAGTTTCAATAGTTGAATTATGTAAAGGGTTTACAAAACTAGAGATGCTTATTGAATGCATGGTTGGATAGCTGTGTAAAATAAACATAAACAATAATGACATGTATGAATAAAGAGAGTATGACTAGGAAGTTTAGCATATGTAATTAGTTACCAGTAAACTTTAAGGTAACGACTATTTTCTTTAGTTAACATTTAAAATGTTACAAAGACCTGTAATAAGCTTAAACACAACTAACAAGGGAGAATGGGTTTTATTTCTCTTGTCTATTTTCATTTCACATAAAGATGATCATGAATCAACAAGAAACAAAAATGAATGAGTAATATGTCATTGTTAGATGTTTGTTTGATTGATATATAATGCTAATAAATTGACATAAAGACTAATAATTGTATTTCCTTATGTATTACACCAAGAGGTTAAATGACAATAACAAGAAAGTTAAGCATTGGATGTAAGATTGATTATATAAATTCCATAGAAACTTTATGGAATTGAATGCATTACAACATTGGAAGGATGTAACTATAATGCACATTGGCATACTTATGTAAATAAATGATTATAAGGTGGTTAAATGTATAAATTTTAAGCACACTGCAAGTTCTATTTATGGTGAATGTATTTGTCTTCATGTGGGGACCGTAGGAAAGGAAAGAAAAATATGACCTCCTAGCCTTATGCCTACAAGTTGAAGAAGACTAATGTATATCCTATATTTGAATTTGATAAAATTGGAAATGATAATTGAGATAGTGATTTCTTCTATTTGCTTGAAAAAGAAGTACCTATTACAACATTGCAGGTATGAGTCAAATTTAATTTGTGGCAATTTTTCTTGAGAAGTTAAGAACATGTGAAGTTAATCAAAGATACCTTTTGTTATTTGAATACAAGGTGGATTAATGTCCAATATAGGGAAATGGCATAGTAAAATTTAGTGGTAGCATTAAATTAACATGTATTCAAGCTTATAAAGCATGGTATGATTGTGCTTAATATGTTCAAGAGAAGGCAATAGTAAAACAATGACAAGAATATGTGCAATCATAGATAACTTATACATTTGTTTAGATACTACACGATAGTGCATATTGATACATTTTTTTATTGTAGAAAGATTGCACATGTTGAAATAGTTATGCATAGGGATTCTGCATAAGGACATAATGTAGTATCAAGATTGTCCATTACAAATAATATTGATGTTTAAGGGAATCAAGGTAAAGGAAATGAACTTACAATCATACCCTTAATTTTTTGTTTGAAGTACTTTTTCGAAGCGATTATGGTATCAATGACTCCTTGAAAGCAGTCATGAGTGTGGCATGCAGGTACACATGACTTGCAGGGAAACTTTTAGGGGCGAAATTTTTTCAATTGGCTATTTTTCGGGCTTTTTTTCAAAAACTAAATTCGCTATTTGGTCATTTTTAGTCTCTAATATCGCCTATATTTACATAAAATGTGTTTTTTTATCGTAATATTTTCCTTCAATACTAAATTGTATGATTCATATTTAATATTCTACTACCTATCTATATATATGTGTTTTCCATTCCAAAATAATTGCTTATAATACTATACTTAAGTATACTATTAGAATCCTTAAAAAATACCCTAACGACTGCAAGGAACCTCATCAAAATGAAGTATAGATAATACCAACAAACTCCTCAATGGGATGTGGTAACTTCTAGTATGTGACGCAAGTCACCTTACTGGGTACTTTCTTGCTTAACAATACACACGACACATACCACAATGTTTACACAAACAGGTGTAAAACAAGATTCCAGAAGTGGCTTTATATTACTTCTTTGAATTCGGTTACAATGCGGAATAACTGTAACCAAATAACTAACTACAGTCAGCCTCAGCCATTACAACTTAGAAGTAACTGTGGTGTGTTCTCCCTATGTGTCGACCTCAGCCTCTCCTAGTTCAACTCTGAACGCTGAGCTATGGCTCGATATCAACTCTCTTCTTCGGCCGGTGTGACTCTTCACAACTTCTCTCGGCTCTATTCTATGATTCTGTTGATCTAAGACTAAAGATCCTGAAGATCCCTCCTATGATTTCCTCTCCTATGTGTTCTACCATGTTGCTGCTATTCCCGAGGCTACTGCAATCCCTGAGACACGCATCCTCTTGTCTGTCGATCCTTCCAAATCCTGCAAACCTGCACTGTCAGCTCCTAGCCGTGCTGCATAGCCTCTGTCCATGGTGTCACCTATCATTTCTTTCACCAACTCGCAATAACTGTAATAACTTCCTCGACAACCCTTAACAGCTACCACGTACAGTTTCTTGACTTTCTGTCATTTCGACCCTACTACAGTAGTTGGTCACATCTCGACCTTCTTGTCGGCTTGTTTCTCATCTTCTGCGGTTCACCAGTACTCTCCTTCCTCCGTGCTTGGCTCCACAAAACCTGTCGCATCATAGTTCGACCACTCGTCGACTACCCGACATCTTACTCCTTTCACTTGTCGCCTATCGACTAATTCCTGTCAATTCTCGACCAATCGCAACATCTGTTGTGCTTCTCTAGATAGTCGCACTCTGATTGTTTCTACTCGACTTGTTAACTTCGACAAGTCAACCTACTCTCCGCACCAGTGGTCATTGGAAACCCCACTGGTTGGCTCCCCTCCTGTCGATCAACTTCAACTGACCTTCCTAGGCCCTGATGCTCCTGCATCAAACTCCCCAGGTGAAAAAGAATTCGACAGCTCCGTCAGTCTCCTGAAATCTTCTTCAGAAATCCATGTGGCCTCCTGCAACTCATCATCCTTCCACCGCACCAATTATTCCTTCTTTTGTGCACTACGCATTCGTCCCACCTTGCGCTCTTCGATGACTTATGCGATCTCTTCCTTGTGTCGATCTGGAATTTGGTCTATCCAGTCGATGCTTATCACCTCCTCGCTTCCACGGCTTGACCCTTCTTCAAACTTGTACAGATCTGAAACATTGAACATTGCTGAAATGTTCAAGTCTTCCGACAATTCCAACACATAAGCATTGTCCGAAATCTTCTTCAGAATTCTGCATGGTCCTATCTTTGTCAGCTTCAGCTTGTTGTATGTTCCTGTCAGAAATCTCTCCTTCCGTAAATATGCATAGACTAAGTCCCCTTTTTGGAACGATTGTAGTCTCTTTTTCCTACCGGCCCTCAACTTATATGCTGCGTTACTCTTCTCTATGCGCTTTCACACATTTTCATGAACTTCATGCATATGCTTTGCCAATGATTATGCATCCGTGCTCTTCCTGGTTGTCGGCAACTCGACAAAATCCACCATGCCGTGTGGGATTCTCCCCTGAACAATCTGGAATAGACTCAATCCCGTTGACTGATTCACAGAATTGTTGTATGCAAACTCCGTCTGTGCCAACACATTCTCCCACTACTTGGGTCTATCAGAAGCTAGACATATCAGAAGGTTTCCCAAACTTCTGTTGACCACCTCGATCTGTCCATCTGTCTGCGGATGGTATGCCAAGCTAAACTACAACTTTGTGTCCGGTTTCTTCCATAGGGTTCTCCAGAAATGCCTCATAAACTTGGTATCCCGATCCAACGTGATACTATTTGGAAACCCATGCAATCTGACTATGTCCTTGAAGAATAGTACAGCAATCCTCGTGATGTCACTCGTCTTCTTACATGGTATGAAATGCACCATCTTCAAAAATATGTCGGCTACAACAAATATCGAATTGCTTCCTTGCTGAGTCTTCGGTAATCCTAACACACAATCCATGCTAAGATGCTCCCAAGGGTTATCTGGTAACGGAAATGGCGTATACAACCCCGTGTTTTGACTCCTTCCCTTTTCCAACTGGCAAACTTGACATTGTCGAACCCATCTTCCGACATCTGTCGACATCCCTGGCAAGAAATACTTCTCGTCAACCAGTGCTTTGGTCTTGTCGATGCCAAAGTGTCCTGCTAACCCACCATTATGAAACTCTCAGATTAGGTTCTCTCTTACTGATCCTCTTGGAATGCACAACAGATTTCCCCAGAACAGATAGCCTTCTTGGATGAAGTAACTCAAATATGGAGTTCTGTCAATACTCCAAGGTTCACGACAAGCCTTCCATGCTTTCGCAAAATCCTCGTCAGTCTCATACTCTGTCTTTATCGACTCTATCTCCGTTGTCGGGACTATCATTGTGCTCAATAGCGCAAATCTCCTGCTCAACGCGTCGACAACTTTATTCAACTTGCCCGACCTATGTCACAACATGAATGTATATCTCTGAAGTAGCTCCATTCACTTCATGTGTCTTTGATCCAATTTCGATTGAGTGTTCAAATACCTCAGTGCTTGGTGATCTGTGTACAACAAAAATTCCTTGGGAAACAAATAATGTCTCCACTTCTTTAGCACTTGAACGATAGCATAAAACTATTGGTCATAGACCGAATACTTCTGCTTCGATCCATTTAGCTTTTCACTAAAGAATGCAATTGGTCAGCCCTCCTAGATCAGCACTACTCCAATTTCCATTCCACTCGCATCACAATCGACCTGGAAAACTTTGTCAAAGTCTGGGAGCACTAAGACTGGGCTCTCAGTGACCTTTTCCTTCAACTCGTCAAAAGCTTTCTGGGATTTTTCCGTCCACTTGAACTCACCCTTTCTCATGCATTTTGTCAATGGTGCACAAATTCGATTGAATCCCTTAATGAACTTCCGATAGAAACTAGCAAGTCCAAAAAAAATTCTCACTCCAGTCATACTTGTCAGTTCTGGACAATCCACTATTGCCTTCACCTTCTCCGGGTCCATCACCAACCCTTTACCTGAGATTACAAATCCCAAGTATGCCAATTCCTTCTTCATGAAGAAACACTTTTGCAGGTTTACCATCAACTTTCCCTCCTACAATTTCTGCAATACTTGTTGAACGTGTTCCAAGTGTTCTGCCTTCGTTCGACTGAAAATCTGAATGTCATCTAAATAGACTACGACAAACTTTCCTAGAAATGGTTTCAACACTTCATTCATCAATCTCATGAATGTGCTGGGTGCATTAGTCAACCCAAATGGCATGACTAACCACTCATACAACCCTTCTTTTGTTTTGAATGTTGTCTTCCATTCATCTCCTTCATTGACCCTAATCTAGTGATATCCACTCTTCAGGTCTATTTTTGTGAAGTATATCACTCCACTCAGGAAATCCATCAAGTCATCCATCCTCGGCAATGGAAATCGATACTTGATCATGATCCTGTTGATCGCTCTGGAGTTGGTACACATTCTCCATTCCCCACCCTTCTTTAGTGTCAATACCGTTGGTACTGCACATGGGCTCAGACTTTCTCTGATTAATCCTCTGTCCAACAACTCTTCGACCTGTCGGCTGAGTTCCTGTCCCTCTATTGGACTCATCCTATATGGTGCTTTGTTTGGCAGAATCGACCCTGGAATCAAGTTGATCTAATGGGATATTCTCCTTGTCGATGGCAATCCCGTCAATTTCTCATCAGCCATTATGTCCCTGAATTCTTCAAGAAACTCCTCGATCTCGGCTGGAATGTTCTCCTCCCTGGTTGTTCCTTCGACACATGGTCCTTTCGGAGTGATCGCAAAACAACCCA
Organism: Larix kaempferi; assembly: GCA_027924585.1. Classification (NCBI taxonomy): domain Eukaryota; kingdom Viridiplantae; phylum Streptophyta; class Pinopsida; order Pinales; family Pinaceae; genus Larix; species Larix kaempferi. The sequence goes on along the minus strand of BSBM01000763.1, from coordinate 115,524 downwards.
ACTGCCTCTCCTCTTCTGCGAGGAATTCCTTCGTGGTGCTCATCAACACTCGCTTTTCCCAAAGATTGCTCTCGCCATCCCTACTATCAGCTGGCTCTTCTCGCCTCGGCTTAAGATTCCTCTTCATGTCATCCTTCCACACTGTGACTGTGCTGGCTCGACCATCATAGATCATTTTCTAATCATATTGCCATCGGCTTCCTAACAATAGATGGCATGCATCCATGGGAACTACATCGCACAGTACGCTGTCCTCTAATCCTTCAACTCTGAAGTTGATCAGGCACTGTCTGGACACCCTGACATGGTGTCCTTTCTGCAACGACAAGATCTTGTAGGGGTGTGGGTGTTCTCGACACTTCAACCAAATCTTGTCGATGACTTTCATCGACACAAGATTCTCTGTACTTCCACCATCAACTATGGTTTTTCAATGCCATTCGTCGATCCGCACCTTCGTTCGAAAGATCGCCTTCCATTGTGCTAGTTCCATCGGGTCACATTGATCTTTCTGGATCAAGGTCCTCTGAACCGCCAGATTTTGGTTCTTCTTCTTTTCACCTCCACTACTGTCGGATGCCGATTCTTCCCTCTCATCGACTTTCTCATCCTTTTGACATCTAGGTTTCGACTCCTCTACAGCATGTAAGTTTTCTGGGCACTCATATGCCTTGTGTCCTGTTCGTCGACACTTGTAACAGATTATGGCTAGTCTGTTAGCTCCTTTCTTATCGGATGGACCACTTCGACTATATGCACCTCGACCATGGTTCTCATGACCATCGCGTCTGTTTTCTTGCGCTTTCCCTGTCGATGTCCCTTCTTTGTGTCGGATATCATTGACACCTTCCCTCCTGTACTAGCTACTTTGGCCTTTCGCGGAGATAGTTTTAGCACCCCGACCAGTCATCCTTCCCTTGGTCGCTGTAAATTTTCTTGACAGCTTCTCTTCTGCCTTCAGAGCTAACTGGTAGGCTTCGTCGACTGCTTTGAATCTCGACATGATGAGTTCATCCTGAATAGCATATTTCAAGTCGTTCACGTATCTAGTGACAGCTTCTTCTTCTTCATCAGTTTGTCCTGACCGAATCGACAATCTGTAGAACTCCTTCGTGTACTCTTTCATGGTCATTTCTTTCTGTTGAAAGTTTTGTAACTTCCTAAATAAGGAAATCACATAGTCATTTTCCAAGAACTTTCCCTTCAACTTGGCAACCATTCTATCCCAAGACATGATTTTCTACTTGCCTTTCTTTAGTCTATCAGCCTGTACCTTGTCCCACCACAACGAGGCATGACCCTTCAACCTTAGACATGTAGTCTTAACCCGTTTAGGATCCTCGATCTACTCTATGTCGAAGTATTTCTCCATTTCTCTGAACTAGTCGATCAAATCTTCTCGGTCCAGGCTTCGCGAGTATGTATGCATGTCTATCTTTGCCCGACCTCTCATATCCATCAGGAGTTTGATCAATTTTTCCTCTGGTTCCTCTGTGGCTTTGTCCCGAGCTTCCACCTCTTCGACTTCCTCGTCGCTGTAGTCTAGTGCGTCAGGAATACAACCATGCCTCTGTCTTTCTTGATCGTCATGACTTCATTTGTCAAAGTTCGCATCGTTCTGACGCATTCGTCGAACATCTCACGATCCATTATGATGGCTGCTTCGCCACACGTCCTTCATCCTTGGACATTAATGCCTCTATGAGCCATTTCAAACCTCTGTTGAAACTCTCACATATCCAATTGCAATTGGACTTAAACAAATCGTGCACAACTCTACCCAACCGCAGCTGGAGCTGTTCAACTCAATTGTAGGCTCACTATCATGAACTCGATGGATTCTTCCACTCTGATACCAATTGATGCAAGTCACAGTTGGTACAGTCATCTTCTCAACCAGACTTTCTTTCGGCTCTTTGTTCCCGCTCTGATCTGCTATGATTTGCGCTCTGATACCAACTGACGCAAGTCACCTTACTGGGTACTTTCTTGCTTAACAATACACACGACAAAAACCACAATGTTTACATGAACAGGTGTAAAACAGGATGCCAGAAGTGGCTTTATATTACTTCTCTAAATTTGGTTACAATGCGGAATAACTGTAAACAAATAACTAACTACAGTCGGCCTCAGCCATTACAACTTAGAAGTAACTATAGTGTGTTCTCCCTGTGTGTTGACCTCACCCTCTCCTGTTTGAACTCTGAACGCTGAGCTATGGCTCGATCTCAACTCTCTTCTTCATCCAGTGTGACTCTTCACAACTTCTCAAGGATCTGTTCTATGATTCTACTAATCAAAGACTGAAGATCCCGAAGATCCCTGTTGTGATATCCTCTCCTACATCTTCTACCCTGCTGCTGTTGTTCTCGAGACTGCTACAATCCCCGAGACACGCATCCTCCTATCCGCCGATCCTTCCAAATCCTGCGAACCTGCACTGTCAGCTCCTAGCCGTGTTGCATAGCCTCTGTCCATGGCGTCACCTGTCATGTCTTTCATCAACTCGCAATAACTATAATAACTTCCTCAGCATCCCTGAACGACTACCAGGTACAGTTTCTTGACTTTCTATCCTTCTGACCCTGCTACATTAGTTGGTCACATCTCGACCTTCCTGTCGGCTTGTTTCTCATCTTCTGCGGTTCGCCAATCCTCCCCTTCCTCCGCGCTTGGCTTCGCCAAACCTGTCGCGTCATAGTTTGACCACTCATCGACTACCCGACGTCTTACTCCTTTCACTTGTCGCCTATCGACTAATTCCTGTCGATTCTTGACCAATCGCAACATCCGCTGTGCTCCTCCAGTCAGTCGCACTTCGACTGTTTCTGCTCAACTTGTTGACTTCGACAAGTCAACCTGCTCTCTGCACCAGTGGTCATCGGCAACCTTGCTGGTCGGCTGCCCTCTTGTCGATCAACTTCGACTGACCTGCCTAGGCCCCGATGCTCCTGCATCAGTATAAGTTATAAGTCAATGAATGCTTTTCAAAAGATAACGGGATGGTATTAAAATTTGATCAAATAATAGTCAATTACATGAATGATTTATTTATGGCAAGTATATATTTTACAAGAAACACAATACGTAATAAATTGGTAGATTTGAATTCCTATTGAAACACTTGAAAGAAGTAAACATAACACTTATGAGAATCATAAGTTTGAGTAGATGACATCTCCATGATAAGGAAAATGATTTAGAAAGCATAGAAGGATTAAATCAAAAGAATTGAAGTATCACATATTGAAATGATTTACACATTCTTTTGTAAGATACTAGAAGTACCAAAATATGAAATTGTAATATGATGCTTTAAAAAAATTTGATGATGTTGAAAGTACGTTCTAGAAAAATAAATGTGAAATGATCAATATACATAATGCAAATTTATTTATATCGAAATGCATGAATGGTATATTGTGAAAGATAAACGTGGCTTGAGCCAGGAATGATGCATGTAGCGATGTGCACATGGGAAGGTGACCCTGTGGTTGTTTGCAAGAAAAAAATATGTTTGAATTGATAAATGGAAAGAGATCAGTTCTTTTCAAAGAATCTATTATATGTCATTATGACTGATATTGATTTTGAGTAATTGCAGGAAATGAGTTATGGAAATTTCAATATAAGATGTAAAGTATTGGAAGACTTAATACATTGATCGATGTTGAGTTAGAATACTCTAGAGCATCAAAGGTAACTGATTTTGCTTGTTGGAAAAATCTGGAACATCAAAAGTGATTGGTGTTGAGTTGGAAAACTATTGAGCATCAAAGATAACTTATGTTGACTTAGAAAACAATGGAGCATCAAAGGTAACTAATCTTGAGTTGGAAAATTATGTAGAATCAAAAGTAATTGACGTTTAGTTGGAAAACTCTGGAGCATCAAAGATAATTGATGTTGGGTTTGAAAAATAGGGAGCATCAAAGTAATTGATGTTGAGTTAGAAAAAATATAGAACATCAAAAGTGATTGATGTTGAGTTGGGAACTCTGGAGCATCAATGATAAAGGTTAATGTAATTGTTTCCAATTGATAAGTGTAATCCTTAAAAAGAATGAAATTGATATAATTAATACAATTAAAACTCTGATAATAGAAAATAGTGTAGGGACATGTCTACTCTAAATATGTTATCTTACTAAGAAGTGGTGAGTTTCTATGTCAGAAATGAAATGATTGATACGAATTTCTTAAGATATACATTCATCCATCAAACATTCATTAAGATCTAAAGCCATTTGAGGATTCAACTGAAGCATAATAAGCAAAATTCAAACCCTTCAATGGAAAAACTTGAATCATTTCATATTAAAACAAGGAAAAAGATACATATTTACCATGGATCTTGGTGCGCATCCTTCCTACATTGCCATGAACTATCCTTTCTCCACCCTTGCCTTCAATCAAGATGAGCTCTCCTTTCTTCAGAATCTCTCCAGCATGCCTTTGCTCCTCTTTTGCCTCCCTTTACCATGCCCCACATGCCTTTCTTTTATATAATTGGGAAATGGGATTTCAAGTTACTCTTTTCAATGTGGGATAATCATTTTTTATTATTTTCTCTTAAAAACCCCACTTTCCATAGTTTATCGGGATTTTTTCACAACTTAGCATATTTAAGTACCTTTTAATGCATTTGTGTGCATTTGTTCTCACTATATGATTGTTAGAGCTTTGATTTGATATTTTGGTGAGCAGTTCAATCACTAAAATTTGTCTCGATTAAGCTCCTTCATTCTTTACTCAATCTTTCCAATTATAGAAGAAATGATCAGATCAGAGAGGATTATTCTCTCTAGTACTTGTTTTTGTCTTCATGTTGCGAGCGAATGGTAAAAGTATGCTTCCACCCTCACCTTGTTACGGGTGTTAATTTGATTGTTAACAAACTCTCACCTACTAACAAAAGCATGATGGGGACGGAGGCGCCTTGTCTAACAAACGAACCTAATAATAAACAACCAATAAGAAAAAAATAGATGTGTGCATGATGATGTGAATGCATGTTAATACCATGTGAGTATGTGTTTGACATTGACCTCATAAGACCAATCATGTATTGCCTCAGCATTTGGTTTTTTTAAACAACTGTGGGGATGTTCAAGTTGTATGCCCATCCTAAAGAGAACATGTAGGAGATACACCTGAAACTATATAGGAAAGTGAAAGGGTATCGTCCTCATGTTGGATGGGGCATGGTTCAGTAGCAAGTCGGGTTGAGGTCTGTTGAACCTCAAAGGGAACATAAAGTGATCTTGGACTCCACCGTAGTATTAGGCCATAGTCCTTGTAATGATATTCATTAATGACCATTAGGGATATGGTTCTAAGGCTCGAGATGAATGACCATGGCCACATCTTATGCTCATGGATTTAACTACCTATATATACATTTGTACTTTAATAAATTAATATGTGTTCTAAGATTTTGGTTATTAGCATGTTATGCTCATGTTATGAAAGTTGATATGATTTCCTTATGTTGGAAAGAAAATTGAAAATTATTAAGAGTACTTGGGAAATAATTACTACCATACAGGAGGTATGGATGTGCCCGTGTTATATACGGCAAAGTTATGTGCCATAAAATGGAAAACGTGAATATTCTATATTAGATTATGTTAGTTTTTTAGCATAAATTCAATAGATCTAGGATCTTAACTGAAATAACAACATGTACACCATATCAACCATAAGAGACAAGAGACAAGAGACACAAAAAATTTCACCGAGGAAAACCAAGAAGGTGAAAAACCCCGCAACTTCCTCAAAGATAGAATAAGCATCAATACAAGGATCACCATGATCAAAACCAAGAGATAGATATCTTCAGAAGCATGCTCCTCCTCCACTTGTGCACACCCTTCTCTTCTCTCACTAATAAGAAGTGATTGAATGAGACAATGTGTAAAATGAGAGAGTCACACTCTCTATTTATACACTATCTTTCACTTGACCTTTACTCAACTAGGTCAGCCCTAACTTAACCACATAACATAATGTTGACTGGGCCGACCCCCAAAAGGGTGTTCTAATAACCCTTTGACCCACATGACTCATATGGGGCCGACCCCAACAAGGTGGTCTAATAACCCATCAAGTATAAGTTACGACACTTACAATAGAACTTGCAACACTTGCAAGTACACATGACGACACTTCCAATCGGAGGAATAATACATCTCCGTTGGGGATACAATAAAGTACAAATATAATATACAAGTGAATATCTTCTGAAGTTACAAATACATCAACACTCCCTCTTAACTAGGAAGGTATTCTCTTGACACTAGTCATCGATACATATAGGCACAAGTCTTCAACTTTGGAGCTGGATCATCGTCACTGGATCACGGAGCATCATCGTCACTGCTGCTGTACTCATCATTTTGATCAGTGGTGCTATCTCTCAATTCTTCTCATCATAGGAAGTTCTACAGAGCCAGCCTTTCTTCATGCTGGATGTAGGCCCACCACATGTAGGTCTTCATCATCATTGGCCATACTATGGAATCCTCAAGACTTATGGCATGTGTCAACAAAACTTCGAAAGAGCATCCAAGGACTTTTACGAGCTCACTGCTCAACCTATCGGATCTCCCAGGATATTTTACATGCAGCTACACAACCTATCCATGGCCACGGAGTATCATCCTGATACTCATGATCATACTGATCATGTCATCTCAACAAGCAAGCCATCAAGTAGGTACACCTCAGGACTGATTACACTGCCTCTGCAAAACCTGCAATATCTCCCAGGACTGATTACACTACCTCTGCAAAACCTGCAAGAGCATCTCAGGACTTATCATATGCCTCTGCAAAACCTATGTACCATATTGTCACATCATCGTCATCGTCCACGGAACACAACCCATATGCACACACACAGCACTTACACTCACTAGCATGGGAGGACCAACCTACTACCATCTGTGAAAGGCTCACAGCACTTACATCAACGACCATGGAAGGATGAACCTACCACCATGTCGGAATGGCTCAACAATTACATCAACGACCATGGGAGGAAAAACCTACCACCATGTCAAAAAAGCTCGAAAATTAAATCAATGACCATGGGAGGAAAAACCTACCACCATGTCGGAAAATCCTACTCAGCCCTTACAACTCACCATGGGAGGGCGAACCTACCACCATGTGAGAATGGCCTAGCCCTTACATCTACACCATAGGAGGACTAACCTACCACTATGTGAGAATGGCCCAGCACTTCCATCAACGACCATGGGAGGACTAACCTGCCACCATGTCGGAAAGGCTCACCACTTACATCAACGACCATGGGAGGACTAACCTACCACCATGTCGGAATGGCTCGTGTGCATTTGTGTCTCCGGACTCATCCCTTCCCCTTGGAAGGTATCTCGATCTGAAGTACACCAATTCTCCCTCTGAAGTATTCAAACTTCACTATGGCCAATGGCTTGGTCAACACATCGGCTATCTGCTCGTCTGTCGCAACATACAAAAGCTTCACTGCTCCTCTGTGCACCATATCCCTGATATAGTGATACTTGATCTCAATGTTCTTCGACTTGTCATGGAACACTAGGTTCTCCGACAACTTCACACAACTCTGGTTGTCACAATATATACAAGTAGCACTCAGTTGGAGATCAAACAAATCAGACAGTATCTTCCTAAGCCATACTGCCTCACAACTGGCTGAACAAGCTGCGACATACTCTGCTTCGGATGTACTCAGTGCCACATAGGATTGCTTCCCACTAAACCAGGAGATCATACCGGATCTCATACTGAAGCAACACCCTGAAGTGCTCTTCTGATCAATGGCACTACCTTCCCAATCTGAATCAACATAACCCTCCAGGTTAAACTTTTGATTCGCCTCATACTTGAGCCCATAGTCAACTGTACGCTTCAGGTACCTCAGAATATGTTTTGCAGCTATCAGGTGAACATGTCTTGGATCTGTCAAATACTTGCTTAAGGTGTTCACCGCAAAGCAAATATCTGGTCTCGTATTCGTCAGGTACATCAAGGACCCAATCATCTGAAGATACATCATCACATGATCATCCTGATCATCATCACAGCATCATCCTGATGCATATCATCTGGAGCAACACCCTAAAGCTTATCATCCATGATCATCCTGATCATATACTGCATCCTCCTCATGCATATAAAGTATCTACCTGATACATGTAATCATACATGATCCACCTGATCATACAATGTATCCACCTGATACATATCATGCATCTACCTGATGCATGTCACATACATGATCCACCTGATCATACAACGTATCCACCTGATACATATACAAATACATGATCCACCTGATCATATCAAGCATCCAACATGATGCATATATACATGATCCAACTGATGCATATACAAAGCAGTAACTAGAGTATTGCCCTGATGCTCATAACACAGTGCTTACATCCACAGCCATGGGAAGGATCCTCCTCTCACCATGCTCAGAATGGCTCCTACAAATGTGTTCATCATTTCTTCCTCGAAGTGTCGTCAATCTAAAGAACACCAAGCAAGAAAGCTATCTTGACATCCATTTGGTGTATCTTCCATTTCATCACTTGCTTTGTATTTCTCTATGTTTCCTTTTGTAGCATGGTTGATCTTATAGATCCACTTGGAAGTCACAACAGACTTCCCTTCAGGTCTTGGGACCACATCCCAAACATCATTCTTCATGATAGACGGATCATGGCATTCTTCTCGGATCCTGGGAACTTCAATATATTCAATATCTTCAATCGATAACTTTGTTGCTGAAACAAATGTTGTAGTCCTTCTTTTGTAGGTGCTCGTATACGATCTTTCCTACAAAACAAGTTAAATTGCATGATTAGAAACTTCTCATAGTTTTCAAAACAAATTCTTACACATAAAGAAATATATCATACAGTCATGCAATTATTTTAGCCAATGATTCAATACAACATTTGTCCATATCCCGTAACTTTCTGGATGCCTTCCAATCTCTACCAGAACATTGTTAAGACTTTGCACTACTCCCAACATGTCGGAAAGAAGCTTCATTCTAGATAAGTAGCAATGGAATGTTGTATAGTGCCATAGGCCACATACCCATCACATGCATATTAGTAGTATACTATTCATTAACGCAATTATTCTAATATGCATAATACACACCCTGAGTCTAGGAACATAAGCATATACATCATTGAACAATATTATTTAAACAAACAAATATGCAAGAAATTACAATTGAAATACTTATCTTTGTTTGGTTTGTAGGGTGGACTCCCTCTCAATATTTGCTTCCTTGCAGGAACTACTGAAGTGTGCTCCCTCTTGTTCTTTGCTTCCTGGATTACCCATCTTTGAACTTATATCCATCCTCAATCACTATGCATACTTACTAGTATAATCATTGTGTTATCCTCGAGATCTCATACATACATTCATTAGTATAATCTTAATACTATCAAAAACATTATGATTCTAAGTAATCTTAAACATGTATGGTCAGGATCATTTCAATCACAGATAATAAACATCAGTATTCAAGGTTTCAGGGAATACTTCTTTTACTCATGCATATTCTTTATTTGACCAAAAGACTTTTCTGGTTAGTCATATCATCAATCAAGGTAAGAAACATAATATGCAGAAACCCTTGAATACCCAAACTTATAACTTCATGAATAATCATTATCAATCATGCCAAGTATACTTATAAAAGAGATCCTACCACAAGGTAGGGTTCTAACTTGATATAGGAAAAATATACCTGGATTATTATGTTAGTTAGTTATGTCTAACATACCCGCATAATGTCTTCTATTCTTCTTCAAAGACTTGTGCTAGTAACCTACATAACTCATAAGCTAACCATTGTAGAACCAAAAAAATACATACCTCGTAAGTAGAGCTTCTATAACGGCTATGGATGAGTATTTGTCTTCATGTTACCATGGTCATATTTTCTTGATCTAGAACTTGATCTGTCTTTCTTGATGTACCTTTCATGCTAGTGGACAACATCAACCTCATACAACATCATGGTGCATTAGTACAATCATCAGTGTCAAAACCCTAATCAATGAATACCTTCTATCATGCATTCATATTTTATTAAGGTGATACGACACATCTAAAATTAATCAATATTGTACGAATATTAATGAAGACAAACATATCATAAACTTAATCATGAACACATTTCACAAACATACATGTATCTCTTTAAGTCATACCTATCGGGATTGCTTGTAGACTTCTTGTGTAAGTCCTTAGCCTCATCTCCCTCTGGAACTGGAATCTCTCCACTTATGTAGGTGTCTAATTCATCATCTTCTAGGATTAACCCAATCCACTTTGATTTGCTGAAACTGGATCTAGGGCTGGATTAGGGTTTGTCAGGGAAACCCTAAAAATTCAAACTTTGAATTTCAAACTTATGAAAGGATAGAAATATGTGCCTTGATGAGTTGATCAACCTGGTATACTCAGAATTTGAAAACTGCAAAGTTTCACCCCTCAAATTTGCTTTTCAATCTTCCGGATTCACTAAGGAGGACCCTGAATTATGGTTTGAGTTTCCCAGAGCTTCACCCACCCAAATAGTTTGATCCAAAGCTCTGAAATTTGATTTTTCCAAGGCGCTTCCAGCTATGGTCACACATTTCAAAAATTCCCATTTTTGCAGAAGCCCTAATTTTTCACCTTTCCGATCAAAGTCCCAAACTAGGGTTTGATCAAGCCCAACCTTCTTCCCAACCTTCTTCCCAACCAAAAAATTTGATCCTGGTCTCTAAATTTCGATTTTTATAATTATCATTCAGCTATGGTCTCCAATTACCAAAATTCCAACTTTCTCAAAAACCCTAATTCCCAGAGCCATGAATAAAGGTGCTCAAAATCCAATTATGTTTTGACGGAAATATGCACCTGATTGTTTCTAGTGTAACTCTGAAATTACGAATCCAAAAGGTATAAAACGTCCACCTATGGTATCCCTACCTGTCATCTTTCCAACCCCATAGGTATGACCTCAATTGGATTCTCTTAGAGAGAGTTATGCCGAGTGTCGCAACATGACCTGTTTATGGGATAAAACAGGAGAGCGAACTTGTACGGCGTGAGACGTGTCACTGGTTCAACTTCGGTCTCTGAAAACGTTACCTGAGAAACTAAAGTCTGTTCTCTACCTATCACATTTTACTAAATTTCATTTGGAGCTTCCTATCCCAAGTTGTGACCTTTTTTCCTAGGTCACTTGTTTATGACTAAGATCTGGAAGAGGCAGAAACCCTAACTTGTACTGATCATAAATCACAAAGTACAATGAATTAGAGGTTTTCCTTTGGGAACAAGGTACAGAGGGATGTCATCTACGATCTATAAAGGTTTCAGAACCTGAAACTTCATGAAAATGGATTTATAGCGAAATTTATACGATGACAGGTCTTTTCTATATCAAGCCCTAGCTTGCAATTTGTCACAAGTGCAACAAGTCTCATAAATGCCATAGCATGCCTTCCTTCAGGCTAGCTCTAATACCATGTTAGTTTCTTATCATAAATTCAATAGATCTAGGATCTTAACTGAAAGAACAACATCTACAGCATATCAAACATAAGAGACAAGAGACAAGAGACACAAAACATTTCACCGGGGAAAACCAAGAAGGTGAAAAACCCCGCAACTTCCTCAGAGATAGAATAAGCATCAATACAAGGATCACCATGATCAAACCCAAGAGATAGATATCTTCAGTAGCATGCTCCTCCTCCACTTGTGCACACCCTTCTCTTCTCTCACTAATGCGAAGTGAGTGAATGAGACAATGTGTAAAATGAGAGAGTCACACTCTCTATTTATACACTAACTTTCACTTGACCTTTAATCAACTAGGTCGGCCCTAACTTAACCACATAACATAATGCTGACTGGGCCGACCCCCAATAGGGTGGTCTAATAACCCTTTGACCCACATGAGTCATATGGGGCCGACCCCAACAAGGTGGTCTAATAACCCATCAAGTATAAGTTACGACACTTGCAAGTACACATGACAACACTTCCAATCAGAGGAATAATACATCTCCGTTGGGGATACAATAAAGTACAAATATAATATACAAGTGAATATATTCCGAAGTTACAAATACACCAATAGATTATGATTTATATATAATTTATGATTGGAAGATGTTGTAGGTGCGGGAATATTATGTTATGTATGACAAAGGGAAGCTTTGCGAGAGAAATTAAACTCTAAATATTTTCCATGAAAAACAACAACATTATGTTGCAAAGGAAAATGTTACTTATGTTCCTTTTTATTTTGAATAATCATGTGTATACATATGTTTTATGTTGAAATTTGGAAAATACCTTGTATTATTTGTGTAAAGTACAAGTTTTGAAAGGCAAAGAAGTATTGAAAACATCGAGAAGAGATGTTAAAGACATAGAAGTTTGGAAAAAGCAAGCAAAAATTATAAAAAATTGTATTTCACAAAGACAATTGAATGTTGAAGACAAAGTTTTGAAGGGCATGAAAACTAATGATGGTGTTATTCTTCAGGGGGGATGTAATATCCCTTTTTTACCCCATACTTTTGTAACCAAAAATGTTACAATGTACAAGTTCCTAGCGAGGAGATCAAGGCCAAGGCACCACCAATAAAAATTGCAAATATTGTTCTGATTTTTTAAGTTGTAATTTGAATTTGTGGACTTGGGAAACTAAAGGTGTGGTGCAACTAAACAATGGGGGAAAATGAATCTAGTAGGGGAAGAGATCGAATGCTTGGGAAGCCATGAGTTTGATGACATGTTTCATATTGGTACCTCGAGCATTGGAATAAAATTGAATTGTTTATGATCCCCCGATGACCTAATGCTTATAGGTGTCATCCTAAGTCAACGTTAGTCTCAAGCAAAGTGAAAAATCAGTTACTATTTGCTCGCTCGCGAGTAGCAAGCATCCATGATTATATTATATGCTTATTAACATAAATCTATTCCCTATTGTGAATAAAAAACAAGTAGAGGGTAAGTTGTATCATCATTAATACTAAATGAATAATTATTAACTATTAAGAGATGAGGAGAATAGCAATGAAAGGATACTCTTACAATCAAATTTCTTTATAAGGATATATTATTATTATTCCACAACTATGGCAACATTGACCATTATTACTATAAAGGAGATCATTTTATAAATATTTAATGTATGTAATAAAATTCAATATGTGTAATTACATAAAATTATGAAATGGGTTCATTAGGAATTTCCATGATATATATCTATATATAAGACCTGCCGCATAGATTAATAGAAAAATAATAACAAACATTTATTAAAAACATTATCCCATATGTATTGGATAATGAAGAAATCGGTTAGGGTTTCTAGGAAGATCTTAATAAAGAATTTGTCTTCATTCTCTTAATTTTACCTTAGGAAATTTGCTAAGGAGGAAAAAAAATCCTCTCGGCAGAAGTGATGGTATTCAAAGTAGTTACACCATAACAACCACGTTATTTTGGGAAGTTCAGTCTGAAAAATTGGGGTTTTACATTTTATACAATATGTGGTTTCTAGGAGAGAATTATTTAATTATGAAGAATGTTGGTTCTTCAATGCAGAAGATTAGTGGGTACCCCATCTTTGGTTACTAAATTTTTGTGTTTTCTTTTAAAAGGAAGGAAGGGAAATCTTGGAGGAGCAGTATGACAAGTTTTACTTCAGGTCATGTTTCTATGCATAGGAGGGAGGAAGTTGGTTGCATTGAGGAAGAAAGGTTGCCATTCTAGAAGATCATACTTTAATACACCATTAAGATCTTACAAATTTTAATAGTGTTATAAAATTTATTGGTTGGTTCATCATAGGAGGGAAAGAAAAATTATATATGCCCTCCATTCTTTTATCCCTTTAGAATTGATGTCTTTACATGGTGGGATACTATCATTGTTATTGGATGAGAAGAGAAACAATCTCACTCTATACTTAGTTATTGTATCGCTCACACCATTGAGAGAATGAGCAGCCTCATCCCATTCTTCACCCTTTTTCAATGAATGATATATTTTGTATGATGTCCTTCACATGTGAAGAGAATGACCCTTAAGGACTGAATATTAACATCTGCACTATTGTTTATTTCCATTGCATGAACAAAAGAGGAAATATTTTACAAAGAGATATGACCCCAAATATTTTAGCAGTAAATATAACTGTTTGAGTCTATAACACTTTTAAGAGAACGATATCCCTCTTAGCTCGATGTAACTCCATATTTCTATTGTTTTTATTACAAGCTTGAATATGATCAAATATTCTCACAGTATACATTTATATTCATATGCCTGTTGTTGTATGGAAATCAATCCTATGACTGGGAAGTTACTGAGGTCACCAACATACTACTAAAGACATGCAAAAATTAAGGAAATAGTAGATACATGACAATATTTTCAATATGGAAAAGACTATGGTTTAAAATCCAAATAATAAATACCTTATGGTATAGAAGGCTAATCCAAGATTTCAACTCTTATGTCCTTGCTCCACAATCTTGTATATAGATCCTGCAAAAAAGAGATTACCTTCCTCAAAAAAAATTTCAAAACATGAATGAATAATAAAATAAGAAACTCATACATAAATTAAGCATGAAAGATTCACAATATCCAATTCATATATCAAAGACAAACAATATTGGAAGATAAAGGATTCTTTATTGATCATAAGACTGACAACAAGTACATATACCTTATTCTACAACAACACCTCTGAAACCAAGATATGGAATCTCTTGCTCCTCTACTTCAATCAAAATTTCTCCAGCATTTCAATATCTCAAGAGTGAACCTCCTCTCAAGTGGCCTTCCCCTTGTATTTATGGAAAAACTAGGAAGATAGTTTTGAGAGGATGACAGTTGGGGACGGTGTTGAAATTAAGGAAATACCACCAACTGCCCCAATTTTGAATTTGATTTTTATTTTTCATGATTTTAAGAGCGACCCGCGGGTATAAGCCTTGCAACATGTAGGTAACCCGCGAGTAGGATTCAAAAAAGTAGCAACTGCAAATTTGAAGGAAAAACCGCAAGGGGTTAGTGGATCACATACGGTTCACCTGCTAGATGTCATATATAAAGTCGCGGTTAGGTCCTAAAATGCTATCACAAAAATTCAGTAGTCTGGAGTAAGAAATAATGATTAAGGGAAATAACAACTATAGCAAATCTAAGTTTTTCAATCCATAATGTCCTTTTGTGTGAGCGACAATTTGGTTTCGTCATGGATGGAGAAGTGTTGATTTGATTGATAATAGAGGCCCCCTAATGTATGAGGTCAGAAAGGTAAATGATGGCCGAAATGAATTACAAAAAACTGAAGTGGAGGAGAACAAGAATCACATAATCAAAGTGCCAAAGGTACCTAAAACAAAACCAAGGTCAACATATAGTATAATCTTGACATAATTTCATGTTCAGAAGGATAGAACATGATCTCTGATACATAGGTGTGATTGATGTATATAGCATGGCCACTGAAATACAAGCATGGATCCATGTCAAGAAGGATAACATAGCCATTATGAACAAACTAGATCTATGTCTCATGAGGAGCCAAAATAAGTAGGGATCAGTCTTGTGCAACTTGGGAAATAATAGATTGAGGTAGTGTTATTATAGACCCAAGGTCTTCAATCCAAACTAGCGATAAAGGTATTGTGAAAATCCTCACAGCAGATCTAAGAGATGATGTATAACTCACAAGAGTAATTATGATTAAGCAGGAAAATAGAAGAAGAGTGAACAATACAGTATAATGAGCAACAGAATAATATGGTACAGTAGAACTCAGATAGAAGCAATAATACTTCACACACACTAATTAATTAATCACAGTATGGACAAATAAATAGTACAATGGTAGAGAGGATTCGAATGCCTAAGGTGGCAATTCGAATTAGCCTCTCAGAGTGATCATAAGATCAATAGAGTGTCATCGGAGCACAACTAGGTGTCCTCATGATCATCGAAGCGCAACTGGAAGTCTTCATCATCATCAGTGGAGTCATCAATGCTGAAGTAACTATCAACCATCAGTCAAACTAACTCTGGTAGGTGTAACTGAGTGTAACTCAATGTAACTAAGTGTAACTCAGTGTAACTGATTGTAACTGACTGTAACTGACTGTAACTGAGTGTAACTGACTGTAACTGAGTCTAACTGAGTGTAACTGAGTGACAATTGGACTAGTAGGTGAAGAAGGGTGAGTTGCTCCCTAAAATCAAGGAAGAAGGGCGCATTAATAAACTGGAGGGCTAAAACTGAATAGTGAGAAGCTCGTGGGGGCTGTCTAATTGAGGGCTAGGTGTTGGACTGATGACTGGGATGCATGCAAAATGCATGCAAACCCTAAAGGGGCATGCATGACTAAAAATGTAAATGATCAAAACACTGGTGGGACTAGGATGGAGTATAGGAATATCCTAACACCACCCATTAATCCATCCTGGGACCTAGTAACTAAGACCAAAGGTCACCCAATACAATGAATAATAACAATCAATAAACCAAGGAAGTGGGAAAATTCCATGGGAAACATACCCCCTCCTCAAAAAATAGACTATAAGGCACACATAAAAATAAATGCTCCAAACTCAAGCATATGTGATGCTTGGTCATATGTTTGGAGGTATCTTCTTCTTGGGAAGAAGTGGATCATGCTCAAAAAGCATGTGCTTGTACTTGCTCTTCGGATCGAATGTGTTGAGAACAAATTCAACAATATGAGAATGATCCTTGAAGCTGTGATTCGAATCAGCTGAGGTAGGATCAAATCTGTGAAAGTGAATATAGTATTTTGTCTTCTCCTTCGAACCACCATGGGTGAGATTATGCCAAAAATAACTATTACATGTTTGCTTGAAATCAAAATCAGATTTAAGACTTAAAAAACAGTTTCTTGAGATCTCCTTTGAACCAGCAGGGGTGAGATCAAAACTATCATATGCATGAGAAATTATCCCAAGCAGTAATTGCTTAGAATCCAAATTAGATCTAAGACTTGAATCATGGTTTCTTGAGATCTCCTTTGAACCATGAGAGGTGAGATCAAAACAAGTAGATCCATGAGAAATTATCCCAAGCGAACGACAATGGCCATATTCTTCAATGACCTTCTGAAAGCATGGAATTATGATCATATAGTAGTATAAAAGAGGAGTTAGCTAGAGAGGAGCGAATGCATTACCTTCAAAAGTTGTTTTGACCTCTGAAATAATCATGTGATCATGATGCAAACCAACAGACTCTGGTGCAAGAGAGGATTTAGGACCTTCTGCAATATCTAGAGTGTGAGCTGGCACAGAAAGAGAAGAAAGTTTGAGCATGAGAGTAGAATCTGCAAGTTCTTTGTCAACAACTTCAATATGAGATGATACTAGTGCATGATCTGAGAGACCATCAAGAGGAGTGAATGCATCACTTTCTTTTCTTTCGAATGGGTTGGGACCAAGTCCTTCATTCTCTCTGCCAAATTTTCCATCCAGGTGAGCCCATATCTCTTTTGGAGTCCATAACTCCTTTGGAGTTTCAAAACCATTACGGTATTTGAATTGGAATCTCTGGCATGCAAACAAAGAAAATATTATTGCTTGAAAGTGCATGCCACTTTTATTTAACCAGTCAATCTTCTCTTTAGGGGATTCGAACTCTCTTTCAAAATAACAATAAAAAAGATCATGGATCTTCAAGTCTGCTATCATTCTTGGTTTCCATTCATCATAGTTGAGTGGATCAAGAGGAGTAATTCGTGATGAATACATAGAAGCTATAGAGGACCTGCAAAAACAATATAGAATAACTGCAACTGCTACTGCTGCAAAAATGCAGAAACTGCTGCACTCGAAATCTTGGTAATAACCTGCAAAAAAATCTCAAGAATGGAGATAAACAATACTCTCAACATGCTCTGATACCATGTGAAAATCCTCACAGCAGATCTAAGAGATGATGTATAACTCACAAGAGTAATTATGATTAAGAAGGAAAATAGAAGAAGAGTGAACAATACAGTATAATGAGCAACATAATAATATGGTACAGTAGAACTCAGATAGAAGCAATAATACTTCACACACACTAATTAATTAATCACAGTATGGACAAATAAATAGTACAATGGTAGAGAGGATTCGAATTCCTAAGGTGGCAATTCGAATTAGCCTCTCAGAGTGATCATAAGATGAATAGAGTGTCATCGGAGCACAACTAGGTGTCCTCATGATCATCGGAGCGCAACTGGAAGTCTTCATCATCATCAGTGGAGTCATCAATGGTGAAGTAACTGTCAACCATCAGTCAAACTAACTCTAGTAGGTGTAACTGAGTGTAACTCAATGTAACTAAGTGTAACTGACTGTAACTGACTGTAACTGAGTGTAACTGACTGTAACTGAGTCTAACTGAGTGTAACTGAGTGACAACTGGATTGGTAGGTGAAGAAGGGCGAGTTGCTCCCTAAAATCAAGGAAGAAGGGCGCATTAAGCAACTGGAGGGCTAAACCTGAATAGTGAGAAGCTCCTGGGGGCTGTCTAACTGATGGCTAGGTGTTGGACTGATGACTTGGATGCATGCAAAATGCATGCAAACCCTAGAATGCATGCAAACCCTAAAGGTGCATGCAAGACTGAAAATGTAAATGATCAAAATACTGGTGGGAATAGGATGGAGTATAGGAATATCATAACAGGTATGAATCCTAAACCATGTGAATAGAGGAGTTGGGGTCGAACATGGAGGATACCATTTGATTACCGGTCATTGTTGTGAACCATTAACAAATGCGAGGACACCCACCATTAATGAGAATGAGGCCCAAGGTAGCTAGTACATTCTTACAAGTGTGAATAAGATGTCTTCAAGTCGAACGCTTGAATAATTTGTCGAGTAAGAGACATTGATATATTCCCATAACTCAACAACGAGATAATATACCACTAATGACTGCAAATATCAAGGTACTATATAGAACTCTAATTCCTCTTCCCAGATAAAAATTAGTTGAATTCGATAGGAAGAGATCTATCCGAAGGAAAGAATTGTTGAATCCTTCATCATCTCACATGAGGAACACTTGGAGAGTGAGTTGGTTTGAAATAGGAATGAGTACATACTTAAATAAGTGATGGCCAACATGAGGAGTCAAGGGAAACTGCAAAATGGCCAACACAAGGGTAAAACTTGAACAGTGAGCACAATATTGGAGTGACTTAGGAAGCTTGGAACATACATGAAACATGATATAAGGTTTCCATGTAGGAGACATAACAAACTCTCCATATGATCATAAGAGTAACAAATTGGAGGAGTAAAGAACTCTGGAATCAAGTTTATCCTAAATCTAAAAGTAAGACCCACTGACTCAAGACAAGTGTTATGTTCAAGGAATGATTAAACTTGCTACCATAATATAAAATAATGGTGGAAACCTTTCCCGTCCCATATTTTTAGGCATATTTTCATTTTTATATGAGCATGAAAAAGATAAAAGGAAGCTCAATAAGGTCCTTCTTGTAATGTTTTAATGAGTCCAAGAAAGTAAACCCAGGACCTTCTTCATTTTTTAACAAGCTCGAAGAAGAGAAAGAAGAATGCTTGATAGGGATCCAACTATGTGTGATTTTGATGAGTCCATGGGAGGGAAACTCACAACTTTATTCATTGTATTACGAGTTTGAAGAAAATATAGACTAATAATTAATAGGATACTAATACATGTATTTTAGTATCGAGCCTAGATCTGTTCATGCTCGCTGATGTTTTCATATTTAAGGAGTCTGGAAAACTTAAACAATAACTCCATAAACCTACTCGTGGATGTTATATTGAGTCCGAGTTGGAATGTGCTCGCAGGGATTTCATATTTAGAGAGCCTGAATATCCTCAAGAAAAATCCAAGGGGTAATTTTTCGTAGAGTTAGCCTCCTCTCCCAAAAATGTATAAAAGGATATGAGAGAGAACTCTTCTAGCCACATTGAACTAGAGTATACCTTTTTCGTAAATAATCCACAAAGGTCCGGAAAATGGATAAACTTATACCTAAGTGGATATCCCTTCAATTCGCTTAGAGAGTCTGAAGTGAACAAGTATGCTTGGTGATCTTGTCAATTTTAAGGATTCCAACAAGAGCTTATTGAAAAATCCATATGAACGGGAGCTTTATTAAAGGTGGCCAGCAAAGTACTAAATATGAAGTATGCATTTATTGATTTGCAGATCATATCATATGGGTAAATCTCCCTATATAGGAAATGATGGCATGGGCACCAAAAATGGCATAGTGTACTCTCCAGGGTATCCCATGTAAGGTAAGTCCTAACCATGGAAGAACAATAGCGATGGTGGGAAAATGGAAGGCTAATGTCACATTCACTGGTATTAAAGGGTTCCTAAGGTAAAAAAATAATGGTGAGGTATAAATGCGATGCAACATGCAACATAAACCTAACCAAAATGCCATGAGTAAAAAATCTTGTTAAAGTATTGATGTGGCCAAGACCTTATAAATGCGCCTTTTCGTTCAATGACCTAGTCAAAACACCTTTGTTAGTGGTCATAATTAAAAAATATGGCATAAAAGATCACTAAATTATATAGTGGGTAAAAATTAAAAAGACAGTTACCACAAATAGCTAAAAAGGGGTAAAACCAAATAATTTTTACCATTTACCATTCGAAAGAGCAAAGAGCCCTAAAATTTTCACCATTTCTCACGATTAATCTGTTGGATGATTTCATCTTTCGTCACTTGCACGTAGTTTCTATCTCTCTCCTTTGTATTTTCATATAACTTTTATGGTTTCTTGTTGATTTTTTTGAAATTTTTTTGATATTTTAAATTTAACTCTGCACACCCGTGAGTGCATTTAGTAAAAGCCACAGGTTTGACAAAAAGTCTCATTTGAAGTGATCTTCAATCGCGATTGGGATGCCACTATGCTAAAAAAAACTAATTGGTGTTACAGTTGCGGATGTAAAAGCTCAACGCTTACTAAGAGAAATGAATGAAATGTAGAAATGGTGCTCACATGGAGGGAAAGTGAGCATGAAGCAATGGATAAAGAGGCTATGTAGGATCCATTGACTCTTAATTCCTTACGCCGATGTGGTCTTCTAAAACTATTCCGCACATCCAATATGCGAGCTCAACCCAACTTACTTGAATTTTTGGTGCAACTATGGGATCTAGATCAAGGAGTATTCAATATCCAAGGTGAGACATTGGAGCTCACAATAGATGACATATATTTTATCATCGGATTTCCCCATCAAGGAGAGGTTGTCAACCTCAAGGGAACTTTTAAAGGGGTGGAATCCTTACCGGTGCAAGATTACATTAACACTTATTGCACAGCTGGAGCATAGAAAAGTGGCACTCAAGTATCAATTGGGAATATAGCGAGCTTTCCTTTGAAATTCATTTTGAGTACCATTAACCGAGTATGCGGGAGTTCTGCTCAACACTTAGGATCTTGCAATTACATGGAATTGGTGTAGAATTCCTATGGAATGTAATATTTGACTGGTGCATTGGATTGTTTGTAAACATGAAGCACCAACTCACCGAGTGTAGAACCGACAAGAAGAAGAATTTTGGTTATGGGACTATCTTATGTACCTTCTTCCAGAGAGAGTTCCAGGTTTGAGTCCTAGGGTGGCCCTTCTACCCATTGACCATCATGAGCCCAAGATGACTCATTGGGGTGAGTTTTTCTTACGACATGGAGGAAATGACAACCGTGCTTCTTATGATCATGAGAAATTACTAAGGTGGTGGAACTACAAAATTATTTCATTTGAGCAGTTTCCTTATGCTGGGTTGGATTTCTGTGGTGACCCAGAACTCATGCTCTCTCTAGGAATAGTTTGGGGAGACATAGGTAAACATTTTTGTTTTGTGATTATTCAGTTTTTATGAATTTTATTATAGATATGTACATATTTTTTTGGTGAGTTTAAGTATTAATAATATACTTTGATGCAAATATTGGACCAGTTAGTCCAGACGGACATACTAGAGTGTTTGTATGACCAATGGAGCTGGGATGAGCAGACACCATGCTTAGAACCATTGAGGGAAAGATGAACCAGTTGACTCATGACAATCCTACATATCGAATAGGGCATATGCCTATGGATATGCAAGAACATGTAGTGGGCGTGCCCCCTGCATGGATTAGATACTATGGAAAGTAGCTAGACTGTTTATCTCCTATAGAGAGGTTATAGCTAAGGAGGTTGAGGCTCCTGCCTCTACTTAGGGTCATCTACATCATTTTGAGGCTATCAAGCTCGATTTTGTATATTCATTTATATTGACGGATTTATTGATTCAAACTCTATTATTATTTTTTGGACCTATATATATACACATATACCGATTATATACATGTTTCTCTTATGTGCATGGCTATTTATTTATTGTGTATGGTACAAATTCCAGTCAAGTATATAGTTTGCATATGCATCAGTTACTATGTTTTGGTTTCTTGAAATGTGTTGATATATAATAGAATCAAAATGTCTTTCAAGCAATTTAACTTTAAAGAACTGATGTAATAACAAAGAATACCTGACTCGATACTCACCAATGAACTAAGACAAGATTAGTTGAGAATCGATCCTAACCTCAAAACAAGAAATGCCACGGTGTAATGAATCTCAGAGTAGCTCTATAACAACACTATACTCGGCCATATTATTAGTAGCAGGTTCTAGATAGCACCTCCTGATGAAATGAGGTATCCTGTAGGTGAGTAAATCACCCAAGTAGCCGAGGTGAGGTTACGAGTATGGTGACTAACACCATCAACGAATCCTACAAACCACTCATTTGAAATCCGAAACACAACCAGAGTTACATGATAAACAAGAATAAACAAACTCTACACTATTGTACATATATCTATGAGAAAAATTATATAGGCTATGCGTAATACTTCTTCAAATAGAGCCCATTTCTAGGCTCCGACAGCTTGTACACATCATATTCGACCAATTCATATGACCCTTTCTTCAAAACCTTGGATACTACATAATGCCCAAGCCACATAGACTCGAACTTGCCTTCCCCCAAAGGATATTTGTCTTGATCATAGACCAAAACAAGGTCTCCTTCAGAGAAAACCCTAGGTTTAACAGACTTATGATACTAACTTTGGACTCGTTTTTTTTGTGCTTCATTTGCAATGAGCGCGTCTCTGCGTTGTTCATCAAGATGTTCAAGATGAAGCAGACATTCTTCCAAAGAAGATGTCTTAGGTAAAAGATGAATAGCCAACTTTAATGATGTTATTTCACATTCAGCTAGTGTGACTGCCTCCAAACCATGTATGAGTTGGAAGGGTGAAAAACTAGTAGCAGTCTTGATGGTTGTTCAATATGCCTAGAGAGCCGTATATAACATAATGTGCTACTTTGACCTACTAATATTAATGGTACACTAGAGAATGGTTTTCAATGTTTTCTTTATTGCTTCCACTTGGCCATTCACCTATGGGTAGAAAGGAGATGAGTGCTCCTGTCTAAATCCAAGCATAGTATTCAACTCAGTCATCATATTATTTTGAAAATGTCTTCCATGATCCCTAACGATCTCTCTAGGAATACCAAACCTAGCGATAATTTGATTGAATACAAAATAGTTTGCAATTTCACTATATGCCTTCACAATAGGCATTGCCTCTTCCCACTTAGTAAAGTAGTCCACCGCAACAATAATGTACTGATACCCCCTACGAGAAACTTGGTTGCATGCCATGTAATCAGTCCCCCACTTAGTGAAGGGGCCTACTGCGATGACATGGAATAGGGGAGCAGGACATGGCTGCATATTTTTTGTGAGGAGATGACATGGAAAGAATTGGTGAAGAGATGGCATGGGAAGCATTGAGCTAACATGAAAAGCTGTCATAACTCTACCCTATTCTAGTGGATTCATTGCCAATCTTGGGGGTGACCTTTAGGTGGGAAAGCATAGGTCGGATTCGCAGTCAATCCTTTAGTCGCAAAAGTCTACTTATCCAGATAAGTCCTATTATTTTGTTATGGTATTAATGTATATCAAGTTTCTGAATATTTATTTGTAAACGTATGTTCACTTTTGTAAGAGTTAATATTGTACTTGAAATAATCATCGAATTGAGCCAGAGTGTCAAATATGTGATAGATTAAATTTTTTTAGCTTTTATAAAAATAATTGAATAGCCCTTTATCTTTAATCATATATAAGGTAATTTGATTATAATTTTTTGGAAGTATCAATGAATCACGCTATTAGATCCTATAAGTAATTATTGGAATATATAATTGTTAAAATGGTTTAGGATTACATATTACCTTGTTGGAATATATAATTGTTAAAATGGTTTAGGATTACATATTACCTTGTGATCATTAATATTCACTTGAGATTCATAATAGTGAATATTGTATTGTAAAAGATGTAACTTTATTTAAGAATTGATATTTATCATTAGTTTGACTATAAGTAATAAATTATTTTCTTAGAAGTTAGCATTATTGCATTAATATGGTTGTTGCAAATGATTAGTAATAAGTAAAGATTGGAATGCTTTTTTTTCCATATTATTCAAGGAATGCCAATTAGACTTACATCATGATTAGGTGATTTTGATTTAAGGAAATATGCCTTTATGGTAATAGGTCATCAATCTAAGATTAGGAATCTAGACCTTTGTACCAAAGTGTAGTTTGTATAATCAAAGTGAATTTTATCTTTGAGACTTCTATTACAAAATATTGTTAAGTCCTAGCTCTCTCTCTATATATAATATCTTTTAGAAGTGGTCTTAAAGCTTATATTGGTTGGATGATAAAATAGTTGATTAAGATGATATTTTTATACATGGAATGTCATATTGAGGATTATATCGATAAAATAATAGATTGGAATATGTAAATGCATTTATAATAATATTACATGTGTGTGTTTTTTTGTAAGCTAGTTGTGAAACCTTCTATTAATCATAAAAAAGTACATAGAGATACATATGCAAGCTAAAGGCCTTTCCCCTAATACCTACGGTTAACATAAAACAAATTTTATGAGCCTAATTGACAGAAACTACCCTACGAGAAACATCCCAGACTTTAATAACATCAAGCTTGTCCATGAGGCGCCCAACGTGGATCCTTTTTCTTTCTTCGAACATCAATCCACCCGGAAGAATTGTCGGGATCATATGACATTAGAATTATAGTTAGCTATTGTGTCGAAGAATCTTATGCATTCTGCCGAATACTCATATTTGCCTCCTTTTCACCGTCAGAGTGATCAAATTCATGGGGTCGTTTCTAGCCACCCATGCCCGAAGCAGAAATCATGTAACTATCATTATAATATTCACCCACTGGAGCAGTGCTAGGGAATCTCGGTGTCTTGTCAAAATCCGGAGCTAAATGCGGCTCAGACGAAGCAAGAGGGACAAGGGTACTTTTGGGGCAACCAGTCTTCTGCGAGGTCGGGGTATTCTTGTTTTTTCTGTTGTAGTGCCAGCCTTGTGTTCATCTGTGAAAGGAAGGGACTGAGGTTGTAGGTAATGCATCCTGGAGATGCCCTGGTTGTTGACAAGAACAACATTTGAACGTTGTTTGTTGATATTCTAAGACTTGCAGGTGGGGTTTGTCTTCGTCCCAGTCTATAAGTATTTTGTCCAGCAAGCCTCTGCTGAGATTTAGCTCCACATGAACTTTTGACAATCGATGTGTATCCATCTTTAGAAATCTTCCTAACGCATTCCCAACAATGTTTAGAGAGCTCGGTGACTAGAGATGTCGAGGGAGATTCGGTAGTCTTACCCAGACGGGCGTGATGGATAGAAGGGGGTGACAATGGATCAAACCTCTGGAATCAATGTTCCACAGATAACCCTGATCCTCCCTAGAACCAAGGCCTGCATTCTAATATGTTGTTGTAGTCCTCCTGTGACTCGAACTAGGCTATAAAATACCATTTAGAGAAGAAGAAAATGTCCATATTCATTTGCCAGGATTGTTGTATCCGTTCTTGCAAACTTTCGGCATAGGGCCAAAATCCATTAAATCTGCAAATGAGGGTTATTTGTTGGAGTTTCCAACCTATGGTTTTGGCCTCCATGTTCTCCAGCTTCACTGTGGATGTTTCCTCTAAGTGTTCTACAATGAAGGCTGAGCATGATAACACCTTCTCGCTTGAGCTTGCGCTTGCTCCTCCGGCTCCGGTGCTCTTCACAGTTGCTTTGAAGGTTTGGTATTTGGGAATATGTTTTGAAGAAGGATCCCTGTTACCTCAGCAGAGGCCTACTACTAAGGAAATGGTAGTATCCAGTCCAATTTCATAGTCTCTCAATTGGGAGTCCTCGTCCAGGTAGCGGTTCTGGAACAAGAGTCTGAAATGAGTCTTGTGGATCCCAATCCAACGTTGAAATTTGAGCAGGAGTTTGGAAATCGGCTCTACTGCGTGCCTGCATGTACATTTTGTTGTCCCTAAAAGCAGCTTCACAAAAACTAGGAAGCCCTCCAACTCTTCAGATAGTAATTTTTTCTCTTGCTTCTACCAAAGAGTATGGTTCCTGCTGAGAGGCATATCAGTATCCGTGCTTGAGGGTTTCTAGATAGGAAGGGCACCAGCCAAAACTCCTTATGGCGATGCAAAAGGGCTCGCGGGTGAGGGTTTGGCTACTCTGAGACTAAGAAAGGGTTCAAAGGGCCCGCATCCTTCTGCGATCCTGTAGAAGCCAGCCTCCGTTGTATGCATCACTTCATGGGAACGGGAAATGTTCCATGGGAGGAGGGGGGGGCAGCGCGGCATATTTGCGGCACAATCAATGGGTAGAGGAGAGGGAGGCGGTGACCATGGCTAGGGTTCCAAGAGTTCGTCTATGGAGTCAGCGATGGTTATTTACTTACACTCTTAAATTTCTTATTTGTTCACTAAATGAAATCCTAATATTACATGTGTGTTAGAGATGGGATATGCTTCCTTTATATTTAAATAGTTATAGGTTGCAGTTAAACGAATCACTAATTATGTGGAAAAATAGAATTAGATAATATTGTTGTCATTAAGGCATGTTTGATAACCAAAAAAAGGAGCAGTGGTTACGCTTAAAACAATCTACGAGAAAGGATAAATGTCATGCTTACACCACTTGTTCTAATGGTTAGATTTAAGTGAATGATATACGTAGAAGGATTTTGTTTGTTTATATAGAAAATTTATTGACATCGATCGAGAATGCTTCTTAAGATTCATTAGTAAGGAACAAATAATTAGTAGACCTTAAAATAGTCATCATGCGTGATGTGATGATAGTTCCATATTCTATATCCTTGATGATTCAATCGTTAAGCTAAAAGATTTGATTGATAAATTAATCAAGCAGTTTTATTAGTGTAATGTTTCCAATCTATTCTGAGATTTAAACTTTTACATGACATTAGAAACAATTTACATATAAAAATGGGAATGAGGTTAAAGTACTTGGATTATAATAAAAGGTAACTATTGAATCTAATGTATTTGTATGTTTGAGTGAAGTTAAAGAAAATTTCATTTCGCAAAATAGTAATGAAAAAATTGTAATCGTTTTGATATTTTATTGAAATACAATACATGGGTGTTCAAACACTATTACTATCCCATAATTATTTTGTATATAAACAGCTCGTCTAAGCCATTTTTGCATTCATATGTTTATATATATGTGTACTCTACATCAATGTCAAATGAGATTATGCATGTAAACTTGAATCCTATGTTATAGTTGAAGCATTGTATGTCATTATTCTATTAAGTGTGTGAATTATATTTCTTGCACAACTACATTTATAGTCGCGCCTTCAAGGATTAATAATAATAGACTCGGTATTCAATTACTGGGTTAATTTATTGTCAAATGTTTCGATTCTCTTTATACATACTGGTTTGCATCCCTCAGGCTCGACCTCGGATTCAATTTTTATTTATAATCCATTATGATTTAGATGTTAAATATATATAATGCATAGTGTTCGACCCTGACTGGAATAGTATAGTATATTTTTATTCGCTGTGTTAATATGTTTATATTTTGTTTAGTTTATATGAAGGAAATTTGATACTTGTAGGACTCGAATCTGGAATAGAATGCTTATTGTTTGTTTTATATTGCAATAAACTTTATTTATTGATTCCTATATATAGAGAGCATCAACCCTATGATATGTGTTATGATTTGTTGTTTGTATATATAATGTGTATATACAGAGCAATGACATGCAAATGGGAGTTAAGGCCATGTTGAAATTTAAATGCTTCTCCCATCATGCTGCTATTACTATTTGAAGGAGTTTTCTCCTAACGCATAATTAATGATTATAATAATAATGATAATTATTAATCCTTTTCTATTAATAATATTAAGTTTAATATTACACCATAAATTCATTAAAATGCACCGTAATTAAAATTATAGAAATAATTCTTGAACTTTGAATTATGAAGAGAAACAACACGGATAACACTATTTATTTAGCATCCTAACATAAATAGAATTAATAAACATGTGCAGGATAGCATACATAAAACCTACCCTCACCCTATTAGAAATAAATAATTACAACTTTTAAACAAAGATACAAGTTGTAGAAGAAATTCCATTTCTATCATAAAAGATTAAAATTACCTTTAATATGAATACTAGAGTTTAAACTCTAACTATCCATCCATCTTTGTAGATTCCTTTTTCTATTTATAGAGAAAACATGTAAACAAGAAATAATAAAATTTACTTCATAAAAACCTCCAAAATACTAGCTTGTAATTTCTTTTCACTATTGTTTCTTAAGATTTCAAACAATAATCAGTAACAACATTCAACATATAAAAGAAGAAAAAATAAATTAACTTATATGTACTTCCATCCAAATTGCTATGGAAAAAACCCATTCCTCCCAACTTTAGATTTCTGCAGCAGTTCAAAATATCTCAACTTTTGCATAGATCACCCCCTAGGAAAACAACGATTACTAAGGGATATAACTTAGCGGTTATGATAATGTGATATATTCTTTAAGTATACTTTCCAATAGGACCTCTTTAACCAACTCTATGGCCCCTATATAAATATTTCCTTTTCAATCGATATTCAATCCCAAATCCCAACATAATAAAGGTTATTAACTAAGTGCTCAACTGGGTAACCGGGATGGACCCGTACTATGGCAACGAACAAATTTTCCTCGTACAATCTCCCTTATCTACTATTCATTCTGAAGTTGCTTAACCATTTTTTTTGGAATGGCTTTCTCTCTCTTTTGGATGATTTTTTTTTGTTCTAGAATCCATTTCTAACTTAGTGAACAACCTCCCTCTTTACTTCTTCTTATTTTTATCTTTTCATTGTTTTGGGGAAAGTAGTTAGGGTTTTATTTTAATTCCTCACATTTCTTTAAATTTAATTTTTTTTCTTAACTTCGCTTAAATTCCTCTTCTTAAGTTTTAATCACTCTTTTTCAGTCATATCCCTTAGTAAGCTTGGTTTCTCTGTTGACCAACGTGACTCCATTCGACAGGGGTTCCACTTCACTGTCGACACATGCCGCAGTCTCCCTGGGCACCGGCCTGGGCAGGTTTTATCCCACCTGGAAACACTTGCAGAGCAGATGAGGTCTCACTAGAGGCGTCTAGGAAGAGCAGACAGAACCATGTTTCCGCCAAGGAAGGAGGAGGGTTGCGGCTATATGAACTAACTCTATTGCAACACTAAACTGGGATTTCAAACATTTGCCATGTATTCATAACGCATTATTCAATCACAACATTCATTATCACAGCAACAGTAATAGTAAAGCAACATTGTATTAAGGAAACATAGCATTATTCATGAAGTGGGACATTGCATTACCATAAACAAGCAGAAAGAACCCAGGAATTGCACCATAACAGTTTCATCATATCATATTATCAATGCAAAACCTTAGATACAATATCTCCTCAAACATTAGGTCTCGGCAATATCTCACAGATGCGCAGAAACATCCCAAACATTCGCTTTCTTCTCCCATTCTATTCCCCTCCTCATACCTATGACTCTTATCTATATATAGGATTCCGCCATTACAATGCTTGTCCACTTACTAACAACTCCCTAACTGACATTTGGACAAGTGACCCAACATCTAACTAACTTGGTACAAAACCGACCAAAAACCCGCATTCTGCGGTATAACTAACTCAACATTACATAATATGTGGTCCAAATGACCAAAAACCTGCATGTAAAATTGACCCAAAATACATAACTAATCTTCCACTCATCGTCATGCGCGTCATCTTCTCGCCATTCGCGCCATCTTTTTCCTTGTCATAGCATCGGAGATGCTGTGATAGAAATCTACCAAACCGCTTGCCAACAGGCCCCCAACACAATCTTGTGGCTCGCCCTCAAGCCATGTCCACTGCTGGACATAGTACACATCGTCGTTTGTACTTTAAAGTTGTCATACGCCAGTTCAACGGTCCACTCCAGCTCCTTTGCTTCCATAGCCGCTGCCTGACTGTCGACCATGGCGTCTGCGGATGGGTGATCTATAAGCTTTTCCATGACCTGCTATCGACACTTCTGCACTTCCTGCAGAGGTTCACTAGCCTACATCATAAATTTACCGCCCGTGTCCTGGAACTCTTCTAACTGGGCCACATGTATCTTCTGTTGCTCGTCCGCCTTGGCGACACGATGTTGTAATTC
The DNA here is from genome assembly GCA_027924585.1 of Larix kaempferi. Taxonomy (NCBI): domain Eukaryota; kingdom Viridiplantae; phylum Streptophyta; class Pinopsida; order Pinales; family Pinaceae; genus Larix; species Larix kaempferi. The sequence continues at coordinate 84,697 of BSBM01000763.1, read as the reverse complement.
TTTCAGCTCTTGAGACTTAGCAACTCTCTCCAGTGGTGGTAGTGTGTGCATTGCAGCTTTTAATGTGGCCAACTGGCCCTCCGCTTCCTGCCAGTACTTCGTCAGCTGCTCAACCTGCTCGTCCTAAACAATGAGGCCCCAGAATTGTACTGTTTCAGCCGTGAGCCTGGTTTCCTGTGTTTCCAACTCCTCCATCTGAGTGGCAACTTCCTCAATTGCCCCTCGTCGTTCATCCACCTCGGCCTGAGGGGTACCCAGTTTCAGTTGGGCCTTCAACTCGTGATTCTCCTGTCGCAACTGAATAATAGAAGCCCCCAGTCGCTGCACTCGATGGAGCACATCTACCTCTTCAGTGGGCTCCAGGACATGTTGATAAGCTTCTGTGAGTGCCCGGTCAACCCAAACACTATTGTCCCACATGCGAGCCTTTTCCGCAATAAGGAAATCATGTTCCTTTTTCAGGCCTTCAATTTCGCGGGCGTTCTCCGCCCATTCTTCCTTAATGTGTACCTCAAGGTCATCCACTTCCTTCTGTGCAAAGCAGCCCTCGCAGTCAATTCTTCAATGGTGCACTGCGCATCGGCCTCGCTAGTCTGCAGGCGGGCACACATACCGCTGATCTACCGCAGTCGATCTGTCATTTCTGTGTTGGTAGTAGCCTGTAGAGCAGTCAATCCTTCTGCTCGCAAGGCATTCACATTAATGGTCATTGTGTGCAACTGTTGTATCAATGTGGTTAGTGCCGCATCTTCGGTCACAATCGTAGTCGGGGGAATCTCCACATTCCTGACCCGCGACTCAGTGCTGATTGTGTCAAAGGTTGATGCTGCTGCTTCCTTTGGTGCCTTGCCGGAAGCCAGGTCATACAAAGAGTCTAACCAAGCGGTGATCGCATGGAATCCTTCATCCGCTTTCCTTACCATCTTGTATGTTGCCGCAGAGGATGCAGTATTGAGCGCTGTGACTAGGCGGCCCAACTGTGCCTCGGCAGGAAAAGACAATCCACTGATCGTTGCACGCTCCTGATACCGTTTCGAGCGGTTCTCTTCAAGCTCCCAGTCATTATCATCATCTGATATTGTTTTGGTCGATTAGTGCCCTGATTCATGGTGACTCTGCTCATCTTGTACCGATACCCGATCATCTGGGCCCAATGGTGGGCCACCAGCTTCTATCTCTATTGGACTCATGGGTTGTCTCCATTCCTCTAGCCATTCGTTCACAGTGCCCTTCAAATCTTCAGACGTCACCTTATACGAGGTCTACAACCATTTCCGATCAGGATCACAGCGGGTTTGGATATGTATGGTATGCGGCCGAATTGCAAACGCCATAACAGGTTTGAACCGCACAACAGTTTCTTCAGATATTCGCGGGACCTGTGTTGCCGCGGCACAAAGTATCTCCCAATACAGCCAAAAATGCAATTGGAAATCTCGAAGTCTCTCGGGCTCCTGTACATACCATAGATTTTGATATCGCGCCCCCTATCGTTCTGCTACAGCCGAACAGTCCATGCCTTGGTACATGTCGGGCTCTTTCCATGCGACGAAAGCGATCAACAGCAACATCCAACTGTATGTAAAGGCTCCATTTCCTGATTGGACTGCCGCATCGTCCTCCATTAATTGATTCAAGAGGTATAGGGACCAATTCATTTGGAACCCTTCCACACATTTCTCAGCGCATGCTAGAATGCCCGAGTTGCATTGGTTAGGTCGACCACCCCTAACCACCTTGCAGGACAAGATCTTAATGCCCGTGAGCACCACCTAATCATTGCAGCTACTGGTACGATACCCATGCCCATCCGTTTCTAGGCCATATTTCTGTGCCAATTGTAGTGCTCGCTTCTTGTCATTGGCCTTCCCCTGGATGAACTCTGTTGGATCAACTCCATTCTTGGGAAAACTGGTGATGGATGAAATTAAGTTGACGGTGACTGGGACTTCTCTATCTAGCCACAATGACCCACCATGAAAACATGCCAGGAGCTGCTTTATGCATGCATTCACTTCCGCCAGCCGCCCAAAATGTGGCATATTAATAAGCCCTAACAAGCCGACATGCTTCAATCCTCGTGCCCAGTCTTGTACAGTCAGTGTTGGGGAAAGGCGAGTCTCCTGCACATAAGGGGCAGATGCAATGTCGGGGTAGGCCACCATATCATGATCATCGTAGCGCAGGTGCGTCAACGCCGGTGTAATATCCACATAGCACTCCATTCCAACCGGGAGTGCTGGGATCTTCACACCATACTTCTGTTTTGGGTTTATCTTGCGTGGGGTGGCATCTAGTCGAACTGGAGGGATATAGCCAAGGATGTCACCGGTGGAGAGTCCCGCCCATGGGGCAGACTCACAAATGGGGCGACTGGACTACCCTACCTATTCCAGAGCTTCGCCTGCCATCATAGTGGAGGACCGAAGCACCCTCTTACTCTGCGGGGACTCCGAGTGCTGACCTCCCTAGCGCTTCTTAGCAATTACGGATTCTCCCACCGGCATAGTTGCTACCTCGGCCTCAATTTTGACAGCTGGTGCAGTTTCTTCTTGAACAATAGCCAGGATGAAGGGGGAATCAACTTCACTATTGATCTCAATAGTCTCCAGCTCACCTGGCATGCCTCCCTATACCATGACAACAACACTCTACAATGCGCATAGCAACAGTTATGAACCAGCAACAATACTCTGTAGCATGCCACAATCTTACAAAAACAATTGAATTGTTGGTGCCTTCCGACCAGCTCCAATCCGTTTTTATAGTATCCAACCAAATCCGTTGTAATCATCACGAAATCAGGCATTAACTCAACCAAAATCCTGTATTAATGACACAAATCCACCGTTGATCCGGTCCGTTGATCGGTTGGATCCACCATTAATGCCCATCATTCGAACAACGCCCTTAATTAACTGTCTAAACTTTTGGCATTTATTACTGATTTGACCTAGTCGCTACGATGCCATGTGTCTCAGACCGTTCCCAACTTGCGGCAGAAGCCTCCCTACTTCCGCATTTCATCCATGGTGGTGTGACAGCCCCCAATCATCAGATTTTTTTTTTGTTCAATTTGACTCAGGCATTGCGGTGTTCCAAGCCCGTGCGATAGGGATTCAACCTATGACCACTTACCAACTTGGGGAGCATCACCCTGTCCAACTGCTGCAACTAAACCACTCCTCCGGAAGTAATACTACTAATGTGATAGGGACCAAGCCAATGCATCTGCAACTTCCCTGGATGTTTCATAAACTTGCTTTCATACAACAACACCAAGTCGCCCTGCTGAAACTGTTGATTTTTGATGTGGCAATCATCCCATGCCTTTTGGCGATCCTTCTCGACCCGTTGGTGGAACCCATCGATGAAACAATCTTCTTCCAATTGCACCAATTGTGCCAGACGTTCATCTAATGCTGCAACATCATCCATGCCCGTGATAGCCTCAATTCGCAAACTCGGAACAAGATACTCCATTGGCATAATCGCTTCTTGTCCGTACACCAACTTAAATGGTGTTTGTCCTGTCAACCGTTTACATGTGGTGCGATAGGCACACAACACTGCTGGGATTTTGAGATCCCAGTCGTCGTAGTAAGCATTCCACACCTTTGTCAGCGCATGCTCCAATACCTTGTTAAAAGCCTCCACTGTGCCATTCGCTTGTGGATGGTAGGATGAACTCTTCTTATGCTGTATCTGCAACTCCTTCGTTAATGCACTGATGGTGCGATTATGAAAGTGGCTTCCTTGATCACTCAGCAATATCTTGGGGCAGCCAAAGCGAGTGATAATGTTATCAAACAAAAATTGTGCCGTCGTGGCCGCAGAACAATCAATTACAAGTGCCGCCTCGGCCCATCAGGTCAAATACTCTGTCATCGTGATAATATACCGCACACCCATGCATTTCCCTGGTGGATTGATCAGTCCTACAAAATCCACGGCCCATTTGTCGAATGGTTGCAACGTTATTTGAGGCTTCAGCGGCATCTCATCACATCTAGATGGTTTGCCAGTTCGCTGACAAACATCGCAGGACCACGCATAGTCTGTCACATTATTATGCAGAGTAGGCCACCACAGCCCCGCATGCAACACCTTCCTAGACATCACCCGACCACCATAGTGTCCTCCTGCTACTCCTCCATGTGCTCCGGCTAGTATCGGTGCTTGCTCATGCGGCAAGACACATTTGTGCAATATCTCATCAACGCCCATTTTATACAACTCTCCTCCGATGAGCTGGAAGTCTGCAGCCTTGACTAGTTGTGCATCCGGCAACCCGTCTTCAATATTCGTTGGTTCCTCCCCTGTATCAATCTGTGATAGATGATCATGACCGGCATTCAACCGGCTTGGCTTCACAATGAATTCAAAATTGAACTCCTGAAAAAGAAGTAGCCAACGGCATATCTTCCCCCCCAACACAGGCTTATTGACTAGGTATTTCAATGTGGAATGGTCAGTGAACATTTTAAAGTTCCCACCCAACAAATAGTGCCTAAAATTCTGCAGCGCATAGACCATTTCTAGACCCTCCCGCTCAATGGTGGTGTAGTTGCATTCAACGGATGGAAACTTTCGACTAGCGAAAGCAATGGGGTGATCAAGATCTCCTTCGTCGGGATGAGCCAATACTACTCCCAATGCAATTGATGAGGCATCGACATGTACATGGAACTCCTTACTTCAATCCGGAAATACCAGTATTGGTGTAGAAGCCATCTTCATCTTCAGTGTGTCGAAACTATCTTGACATTCTGGAGTCCATTGAAAGAGCGCATCTTTCTTCAGCAATTTCTCCATAGGGGCGGTGATCGCTGCATATCTCTTGATGAACTTGCGATAATACCCCATATGCCCCAGAGTCTCTCATAACTGCTTAACAGTGGATGGTGGTTGCAAACTCAAGATGAGCGCAATCTTAGCAAGATCGACCAACAACCCTTGCTCACACACAATATGACCCAACAATATCCCAAATGGTGCGCAAAAAATACATTTCTTCAAGTTCAGTGATATCTGGTGTTGTTGGTAGCGCTCAAGCATTAACCGCAAATTGGCCAGATGATCGCGGATCAACCCATAAACTGTCCAATCATCCATGTATACTTGCAAAAACTTCTGAATAAAGTCTTTAAATGCAACAACAACGACCTGCGAGAATATCGTAGGTGCATTCTTCAAACCAAAAGGCATTACAGTGTACTAAAAGCAGTCCCATTCAGTAACGAAAGTTGTCTTATGGCGATCTTCTTTGGCAATGCGAATCTGATGGTAGCCAGAGAACCCGTCAGTGAATGAGTACATCTCCTGGCCTCCCACCCCTTCAAGTACTTCATCAGTAAATGGGGTCGGAAAAGGGTCACGCAAGTAGGCATCATTCAACTTCTGCAAGTGAACACAAATGCGCACCTCACCGGTTTTCTTGTCTTGCACCACCATAGGATTGATCCATTCAGACTCTTCCACTGATTCAATAATACTGGCATCCAACATGCGATCAATTTTCGCCTTAACCTTTTCCTGATGTCGCGGATTCAACCGATAAGGTCACTATCGAACGAGCTTAGCATCTGGTTTTAAAGGAATCCTCATATCCCCTAAATCACCCAGGATCCCCTTCATATCAGAAAACTTCGTAGGAAACAAGTCTTGAAACTCATGGAGTAAATTAGTGACCTTACTCATCATCTCATCAACCCAATAGTCCCCAACATTTGCAATCTTGGGAGTGGCCTCGATGCCGATATTAAGCTTACGAATCTTCAGTGGTTGACTGAATGGATTACTTGGCACAGTAGGTGGTACCACATCGGGACTTCCTTCAGACTCGGGAATGTTGATATTCTGGGGATTGTCCTCATCCTCTAGCCCACCAGTGATGTTGAAGCAATCCATGAGAGACTGCATCTGACAGTATGTATGCGGTTCGACAGGGTAGGCCGCCGGAACAACCTGAAGTACGACATCGCGGATGAGCTGTAAGGCGTTATTGACGTCAGGGTTGGCATCCGCAAAAGTGAATGTATGAGTGAAACAGACTCTCAACTCCCCCCATGTTGTAATTTCTCTGCGCAACTCGGCTGCAATATACCATGAGCGCGGCATCTCATCTAAGGTATGGATAAAAGCATGCACCCACTCATATCTAGGTCACGCTACCCATAATCGTTGGCATTCCATCACATGATCACTGGGATTATTCCGGCCATCATACTTGCCAGTGTGATAAACCTCAGTATCGTCAAACCAAACCATCATCAACCTTCGACACTGTGACCAACCATCAATGGATTTCTTATGTGTCACCCACCAACGTGCTGGAGCAACCTTCAGTACTTCCTCCAATGCCAGCAATCGCTGTGGTTCTGAGACTCGTTCTTCAAATTCCATCAAAAAGTTGGTTAATCCAGGAAACCCCTCATAAACGGGTACTGTGACTGTTTCTATCGCAACATGACATAAAGATTGCGTAACTAAGACACATTTTTGGAGCGACACTTCGTGCAAGCGGTTCTACCAATGTTCTAATGCATCATCAGAGTCGGAAGACGCAGAGCTCTCGCTGCACCATCCCATCTCACCATTGGAAGTAGGGTGAATATAGTCTTTAGAAATATTGAATGCATGGTCCCATACAGTGGGATCGTCATCTTTTATAGACTCAATGTATCGACGTCCTTCAGCCGGATCCAATGGGGCTATGACTCTGAAATCGCGATTCTCAAAGGACATTATGTGCTTCTTGAAGTTGATTACAGCTCCACTATCGTTAGCCCATCCAATCCCCAATAGTGCAGGATAGGAGCTTCCTCCCTCAACCACTTCAATGACATCGAAGTTAGCATAAGTCTTCATGCCCTCAATATCGACCATTAGCCATGGAACTCGCCCAATGGGTGTTACTTTTTCATGGTTAGCCAACCGGAGCTACACAGGAGACCAACTTAATGGGGGACTCCCCATTTTCTCCCACGCCTGCTTGGTTAAGATGTTGACATCCGAACCAAGATCAAGAATTACTGAATCGACATCATAATCACCAATATAGATGTTCATTCTCATCTCCTTGCCAGTATTCCATCGCTGTAGAGAGTTTACTTCCGACTCCTGCCGTCCTTTCAAAAATCGCTGCAACCATCCCTCAATCTTACCTAGGGTGGCCAGATCCCGGGCCAATAACAGATAGCTTTCCAGAAACCTTTGCAATGTTCCCAATGGTGTCGATGGACCGCCCTCCAATGTAGTGTCAAAGATAGGTGGCATATCACAAAAAATAGCCTTACCGCGGTCTTTTTCCAAGGTGCGACGCGCCTGAAGGAATGCCTCCCGTTCAACATCGATGTCAAATGGTACCGTCTTCTGGCCTACCAACCGAATCATTGGTCGCGAGCTATCTTCCCTAGTCATTTTTCCTCCATGAGTTACAACAGCCACCGAAGCATCTTGTGGTCGTGGTTCTGCAGAAATTGTCGCAATATTTGTACCCTGCATCTGAGTCTGCTGTAGATTCCCCTGTGGGTTCATATTTGGATTTGCGTTCGGATTTGGTCGCGGGGGCTAGTTTTGTACTGGTTGCTGGACTTGGTTCTAGACTGGTTGTTGTACTTGGTTCTGGGCTAGTTGCTGTGGCTAGGTCTAATTCTGTATCTACGGAGCGTTCCCAGCCTGCCATCGTGCAATCAACTGTGGACAATTCTCAACTGTATGATCATTAACAAAACAAAACATACACTGATTCTGTAGTAGTGGATAGTCTCGCTGATAATGCCCCCACACTGCACAGTGATAGCATTGAACAGGTCCATGACCACCTCGTCCTCCTCCACGACCAAATTCTTCACCACGTCCAGCCGAGTATCCTCCTCGGAATCTGCCCTGCTGTTGGTACTATGGCTGCATAGGATTCTGTTGCATGCCTTGTCCCTGCGGTGCATACTTCAGTTGTTGGACATATTGTGGCTGTTGCGAAGCCATTTTTATTGGAGTGTATTGCGGCACGAACTGCTACAGTTGTTGCTGTGGTACAAATTGCATCTGCGGTTGAGGTAGTGGCTGGACTACTTGCGGTTGCAGTTGTGGTTTTTGTACGGCACGCTGATCATCCTTGACGTTGAATCGATCACACATTCTTTCTTGTAGCAACCCATATGCACGGAAATCTTTGTCATCGTGACCTACCAACTTGCAAAATGTGCAATAAAGATTTCTCGTGGTTGTGACCATTTTCTGCAGATAAGGATAATTGTCCTGACTGTGCCTATACACCTGACAAACGCGACACCACGGCATGTTGTCGCCATTCAACGGATTTGGCGCACCTGACACCAAATAATTACAGAAATCCAGGAAATTGTCCTTTGTATTCCCTTCTCCTCGGCATCGTGTACACCATACTTCATCACATTGTTCCTTGCTCTTCTTCAAATCTTGCAACTGTATACTCAAGTTAGCGAGCTGTGTCTATATCTGCGACATCCCGGCTGCATTATCTCCAATTGGTGATGCCTCTAATCGCATTGCAATCTCTAGAGCTTCATTGGGCATCGATATGTTTTGTTGCATCAACAGAAGCCGAATGTGGGGTAGCAGTGCCGCAATGAACCACTCTTTATGTTGGACGACGCTCATATCGAAACTAACTTTTTCCATCAGCGTCTTGGATCGCTGGTCGAAATCCCATACCATCTCATTGGGATACTGCTTAATTTCCTTCAATTCTGTGATGTATTGAGCTTCGGACATGGGCCGTCTAAATTCAGCAATCATCCCATCCCGAATCTCATCCAGTGACTTCTCTAGGGCTCCCATAGGGACTAGAATAAACTTCATGAACCAATCTGATGCACGACCTCGCAAAGTCATGGCTAACTGTCCTTTCTTAGCATTAGCATCAGTGATTTGTTTCATGGTCCAGACTGCTTCACACAAAAACCAATATTGTTCTGGGTTGTCTGTCGCACTTCCGTGGAACAACGGTAACTTAGCATCATTGCCCGCCATTTTGGGCTTCCTTCCTCCTTTCACTGTACTACTACAAATTAACTTCTTTGGAATTGACGAACTTGGCAGTGTCGAAGTGGTATTTCTTGTTGTTTGTGAGATAGTGAGCGGAGGTGTGGGTACGTTGGTTCTGGGGTGTGGTCCTGCCTCTATCCTGGGCGTAGCCTGGTCGTCCCTATCAGGACTGTGACGTCGCTTCGTCCCGTGTGTTCTTCCTTTGCGGTTTTGTGGTTCGATCGTAGCAAGACCTTCTCTTGTCCTCTGCCTCTTCTCCTGTCGAAACCTCGCTCCTCCTCTTGTAGGACCACTTTCTTCCTCGGCTTCGCTCATAGTCTCCTCATGGTCTGCACCCATCTACCCCTTACCGTTCCATGTACCGTTCCCCAAAAGTCGCGGTACCCATGGCCTCCGCCCACCAGGCTGTCTACTGATCAAGATGCATCTTCAATATACCCTTTTCGCAGATTAGCATCTTAATTGACAGTTGGAGCGACAACATAAACCTTCCCACATGGTCCGCAGAAGAAATATCTTTCAGCTTCACTATAGGATTTATACATGTCAATCGCAAATTTAGTGATATATCCCTCCAAGATGCTATCAATCCAAACTTCGACAGCCCAAGATGCCTTATTATCGACTTCCTGCAGCTCCTGAATCAATTCCGGGGTCGAAGTCGTCGGTTCACCACCCTGGAAATTCCTCTTCTGGAAGGTCATCTTTGACAACCATTCATACAGGATGACTGGGAATTCACAGAAAAACCTTTCATGCAGACTATCGTGAATATATTTCCCCACCCAGTGATCTATTATCAGTTGCGTGTTATGGCTTTCTTCTTCAGCAAACTCCTGCAACTTCTGATCAAACCATCTCTATATCTCCGGCTCCATCGGGTGCCACAACATGTCCTCCTTTCGCTCTTCACACGGTCCGCAGAAGAAATATATTTCAGCTTCACTATAGGATTTATACATGTCAATCGCAAATTTAGTGATATATCCCTCCAAGATGCTATCAAGCCAAACTTCGACAGCCCAAGATGCCTTATTATCGACTTCCTACAGCTCCTGAATCAATTCCGGGGTCGAAGTTGTCGGTTCACCACCCTGGAAATTCCTCTTCTGGAAGGTCATCTTTGACAACCATTCATATAAGATGACTGGGAATTCACAGAAAAACCTTTCATGCAGACTGTTGTGAATATATTTCCCCACCCAGTGATCTATTGTCAGTCGCGTGTTATGGCTTTCTTCTTCAGCAAACTCCTGCAACTTCTGATCAAACCATCTCTATATCTCCAGCTCCATCAGGTGCCACAACATGTCCTCCTTTCGCTCTTCACACGGTCCCAGCAACGGAACCATTTTTTGACCAACGTGACTCCTGTCGACAGGGGTTCCACTTAAGTTTGACACATGCCACAGTCTCCCTGGGCACCGGCCCGGGCAGGTTTTATCCCACCCAGCAACACCTGTAGAGCAGATGAGGTCTCACCCGAGGCATCCAGGAAGAGAAGATGGAACCATGTTTCCGCTGAGGAAGGAGGAGGGTTGCGGTTATATGAACTAACTCTATTGCAACACTACAATAGGATTTCAAACATTTGACATGTATTCATAATGAATTATTCAATCACAGCATTCATTATCATAGCAGCAGTAACAGTAAAGCAACATTGTATCAAGGAAACATAGCATTATTCATGAAGTGCGACATTGCATTACCATAAACAAACACAAAGAACCCAGGAATTGCACGAGAATAGTTTCATCATATCATATTATCACTACAAAACCTTAGATACAATATCTCCTCAAAGATCAGGTCTCTACAATATCTCACAGATGCGCAGAAACATCCCAAACATGTGCTTTTTCTACCATTCTATTCCCCTCCTCATACCTATGACTCTTATCTATATATAGGCTTCCGCCATTACAATGCTTGTCCACTTACTAACAACTCCCTAACAGACATTTGGACAAGTGACCCAACATCTAACTAACTTGGTACAAAACTGACCAAAAACCCGCATTCTGCGGTATAACTGACTCAACATTACATAATATTTTTATACCTCCATATTTCACAGTGTCGCATCTTCACCATAAAAATAGCTGACAACACTTCCCCTACTACTTAAAACACCCAGAAGAGAAAAATAATGAGTGATCCTTGAAGACAAACCTATTTTGTCAAGAATCAACCCAACTGAGACTTCACATACCTTCACTACCGCGCCTTGCTCCAGCTTAGGTGTGCGGTAGTCTACATTACCGCGCTATGCTCTTTCTATGCCATGCAGTACCACCGCGTTATGCTCTGTTTGAGAGGCGTGGTACTCCCTTTTTATCCTTTTTGCCATGGCTTGTGGGATCTTGATCTTCGAGAGATTTTTGAGGATTGGTGTCCCTGATTCGATCTTAACTCACTTTCTGTGATTAGTAGGCCTGATCCACTAAACTATCCCAAGATCCACCCTTCTCTCTTGTTGTTTAACCTTACTACACACTATAAGAGAGAGACATTCCATGAGCAAAAGAGGGGGACTTTTGGAAACATCAAACTTATGATCTTGAATCTTTGTGGAGATAGCTAGAGGAGGAAGCACTTGGAGCTGGGAGTTGGCTTGGATATCAAGCAACCATTGTAAGTGACTTCAAGTTGGTAATAGAACATAACTTGTCTTGTTTCCCAAATCACATGTGTTGGTTTTGTTTGAATTATATGATTTGTATCTATCATAGATTTAGATCCTAACTCATATTTCAAGTTCCTAGAGAATCGTATATGCTTGTATCTTGGTTTCATTGTGACAGGTTCATTCGCGAGGACTTGGAAATTGGAACAACCATCAAGACAAGTGATTGGATTGAAGGTCAGTTAGATCTCTTCTGTTTCTTCCAGTAGTTTAATCTTGAAATGTCTGTTTAGATCTAGGAATTCAAGGTAGCATTTGTTATTTTTTGTCTTAGTTTAGAGTCAGTTGAAGTCTACTTTAACCTAAGATAATTTCTACCTATCCGTAGGGAGAAAATTCTACAACAAGAATCGCGACTCCGCTGGTTTGAACCCCATTTGATTCATTGATCTAACTTTCAGTTATTTTTTATTGTGATTCTTCTTTCTCTTCAAAATAGTACTGAATTTTGGTCTCCTTGACCTTTATTCTTCCCTCCTCTCTATATCTTTCCTCCCTCTATGATCAGTGAGTCCTTTGGGTCTGCAGCAACCCTGAAAAATTCAATTTTCTTTTCAAAAGTTGTGTTTTTCCATACTTTGCAACAGTACCGCGCCCCCACCAATGTCTACAGCGTGGTAGTACCGCGTACCCAGCATTTTTACCAGAGCAGTAGTGTACCAGTACCACTCTCTAGTCTGTTCCTGCCACGCGGTAGTGTCTGCATTTTTTTAAATTTTTTCTTCCCTGCTTGGTTTCCTGAGTCATTTTTTATTTTCTCTACTTTAGTTGGTTTTTTCTGTTAGCTATTACTATCCTATTCATTACACAGTCTTTGTGGTGTGTTTATTTCTCTTGTGAGCTTGGTTATTTTATGAGTTAGTGGCATTATTTGCACATTGGGTCACCCCTTCAGTCTGATTGCATTGGCTTGATCTTCTCATCACAACCAAACCATTACTACTATTCTTTTTTACTGGATCGTGTATCTTTCATAATCACATTGTTTCCATTATTTTCATTAAAATCTATATTGAAAATTATCATTGGAGAACATTTGTGTTGTTTGGTTTGAAGTGGTCTAGCAGTATTATTGTGCATTAGGAAGTGAACCATTTAAATTTGCCACAGAAATTCTCATTTTTTGAAGCATCCTAGTTGCAAGATCAGTGAATTGGAAAGAAGTGTTTATTTCAATTTGGCTTTACTTACAAAAGGAAAACAAATTTTTTTTCGTTTTGAAGTGGTTTTTAATAGCTTATGAAAGTTTCATGCATTGATGATCGAAGAACTCTCTCTCTTCCATAGCTATTTTTCATCGAATACAAGGCTTATTTTGATTCATTCGCACTTGCATGGTTTGGGTCGTCACAACACCACCAAGTTTCATGTCCATTTACCCGATTGAGTAATACAACCACTAAAATTAATCTCCCTAACATTAACTTCACTTGAGGAAATCAAAAGAATTTGGTAGTTAGGTAGGACACCGGGGATAGGCATCAAAATAATTCCCCCTTGTCATTCTCATCTGAGACATAGTTGTTATCCTCTAGGGAACTACAATCCTCTAGTATTTATTGACACAATCACAGCCAGTTTATGGAGGGGCCTCCTGACTGTTTTTAACTTTCAGGAATTAAACCGCCGCGAGATTGAGAACCAGACGGACTCTGTGGAATGCCACACTCCACTTAGCCCTAAGGCAACATCGATCATTGTCTTCCTTGTAATTCATAGTAATGCAAGGGTGATAAGGCAGAAGCGCCGAAAACCTTTTCCAACGTGTCATGAACGAGGTAGCTTAGTGACTTTTCTACTAGGGCTCTTTTACCCAGGATCCCTTTCGGTAGAGGGATATCCTTCTCATATTGGTCTCTCACGTTGTATTGTTCGACTTGGATTTCATCACCTTGCGAATGATACAACTTGTTGAGGTCTCCATCTCTTAGTTAGGAGTTTGCTTGTTATCTCATCTTTATAGAGGGTCATTTTTTCTTTTTAGTGACTGCTTGTTGGCATTCTGGCCATTATTTTTCTCAGCTCGCTTACTGAGACACCGGTCTCAGTATAGATTTTAGAGATTTATTTTTTGGCCTGCGAGCCTTGCTTTTTCTAGCTCCTCTTTGGCACACTCGGCTGCATTAGAGTTTTTGAGTTCTTTGTTACGAGACTGCCCCCGGATTTCATATTCCTCCCATTATGTCAGAACCACCACGGAGATCACGACGAGTACAGGGAAAAATCCCTCCACCACCACCACCGCCACGGACCTCTTGTCTGCCTACATCACATATTCCCGCTCCTCTTGGTCGCGGTGCTAGTCGAGGGAATATTCCACCGCCGATATGCACTACATCTTCAGTTCCTTCTGTAACTGCTACTCACAGCACAGTCTCAGAACCTCTTGCATTTTCTGCAACCATTAGTATATTTGAGATTCCCATTGTCACTTCACCCACTGTTATTCCAGATATATCTGCCACAGTGGACAACATTACAACGGCTGAATCTAGTACAGCCCAAAATACTAGACCAGAGGCCATCCTCCTACCTGATGTCAACACCTCCCTTCCACCAGAAACTTTCCATGATGAAACAGATGGATCTGTTGGCACCACCGAAGGATCTGACCAGGATATATCTGGCTTGATTTCAGTCCCGGGTGGGTATGTCAAAATTATTGAAGACACTCAACTTCCTGATACACCTTTTGAACCTGACTATGGCTTTATCACTTCCGAGGCGAAGCTTCCGCCTGTTATCGCCGCGCCATCTAGCGTTCATCCATAGGAAACCAGTTCTTCCAGCAACGTACCTCGTACCATATCACTCCCCAACCTCCCTCTGGGACATGAGATCATGTCCTCCATCAATCTAGTATGGTTAGTCTAGCAAATTGCCCATTAGCATCGGCACAGTTTAAACGTGACACAGAGCAAATGCTCTCGACGGCTTCGAGATATCCCCCTGTTACCCGTCCTCCTGACTATCGGGATCCCAACATCCCGTTTAGCACAGAGTTTCATCACTCCTATTATTCCCCATTAGCATCGGCACAGTTTAAACGTGACACAGAGAAAATGCTATGGACGGATTCGAGATATCCCCCTGTTACCCGTCCTCTTGACTATCGGGATCCCAACATCCCTTCTAGCACAGAGTTTCATCACTCCTATGCAGACGGCTCCGGACCTTAAGACGTTACTATACCTATGTTCCCGTCGGACCCCGAAAACCCTTTTCAGGACATGAAACTGGACCCAGTCTTCGATGGTCCTCCTATCGTTGAACACACTATGGACGATACCCATGATACCCCTTGATTAAATTCCCCACATTTTCTGCCATCACCCATGTTTGGCGCACATTCTATGAGTGATAACCCAGTTTTTTCCCCGTCCTCGCCTGTCAGATATGGAAGACCCCCTCCACAAATCGGCACTTTTGGTGTCGTTGGCCAATCGACACTATCGTATTTGGCTAGTGCCGGAAGAACACCAATTCATACTACTGGATCATCCATTTTGACCGGAGGTTCGCCTTCGGCCACTATCTACACTATCTCAGGAGGTGGACAACTAACTTCCATGATCCCCAACTCCAACAACCAAATTCCTCTTGTCGAGCCATCAACCCAACCTACTGGAGGACAATCCTTTGTTGGGAACCCCGTTTCTAGTCAACAACCTCCTCTTATAGGGCCACCCAACCCATCTGCTGGAGGGAAACCCATCGACACCATCCAACAACCCTCCCAACCAGCAGCATCTGCTCAATATGGTATGTACAACACACCTGGCAGCGGACAACTTTATATGGGTTTTTCAACTAGGCCCCATCTTAAACATCCCTCATCAAGTATGCTTCCTTCTTGGGAACCTCAAATCCCACAGAGTGGGGGTACTCATTATTTGGAAACTAGAACCCAGCTGGGGGGCAATCTCAGATTCCCCCCAACTTGAACTCTGGCTTCCCTTATCCTTCGGCTGCTACAACTCCATGGAACCCATCCCTTCAATTTCCACACGTTCCTCAAGGAGGAATGAACATGCCATGGACACCACTGTCGCAACCACCCCCCAACCCTAGTATGGGAAACCCTCCACTTACTCAATATAGTGGTAACATTCCTGGAACACAACAACCCCAGGGAACTTTTCCCCAACCAGGAGCAGCAACCATTCCTTGGTTACAACAACCTTAGGGTACCATACCTACCATCCCCACTCAGCAGAACATCCACCAACCGGTTACCAACACTCAACTGGTTAACCAGATGGCCTACTAACCACAGAACTTTTAGCAGTGCCCCGCGGGAAACACATATGGGTATAACACGCAGCAGTATACTATGCAAGGCCCCCCAGGTTTCTCTGCACCATACGGTTATTACTCATACCCGCAGACTAATCGTCAACTTCCCTTTTTGGCCATGCTAGACTTACCTGATTTGTCGAGGCTCATTAACGATCCCATATGGCATGAACCTCACTGGCCACCCATTCCAGCCAAACTTCCATCGGACATTCCTAAGTTCAATGCTAAGCCTGGGGAAGACCCCAAAAACCACGTAATGACCTTCCATCTTTGGTGTTCATCCAACTCCTTGATGGACGATTCCATTCGACTACGGCTCTTCCAACGTACGCTTACCGGCACAGCAGCAAAATGGTACATCGAGCTGCTACAACACTCTTTCCATGATTTCAACACCTTGGTTATGCAGTTTCTGACCCATTTCCAGCTCCCCATCCAGTATGAGACTGGAACAGAACTGTTAACCTCGTTGCGTCAAACAACTTCCACGCACATCTCGGATCACATCCATGAGTGGCGTCGATGTCGTAGGCTAATCAAGGAACCCATTCTAGATCAACTACTCGTTGATTGGTTCACAAAGTCATTCTTGCATCCCATAGCTAGGGATATCGCTATGCATGGGCCGGTCACAGAAGAAAAATCCATCTCGGCAGCTCAGTACATGGATTTGGTATACACCCAATCCGACACTTTACACGAACTTCTTCCCCATGCCGCCCATGTTACCACTGATCCAACGAAACCTGCCACTGAACCCCCCATTGATGGTATCGTCGGTTCAGTCAAGGCACAACCTACTACTAACTCGACGGGGCAACAAGCTTCTGCTTCCCCCGCTCTACCTCAGGCTGCTCCAAAAGCTACCACTTCTCCTGCTATCTCCTCCGAAGTGAATGCAGTTCAATCTACGTCACAACCATCCGGAGGAAAGAAGAAGAACAATTGTGGTAAATCCAAGAAGAACCAGCAGGAGAATCCCAAGCCACAAACCACCCACAACGTCCTGAAACCACGTCGAAAGGCTAAGTTTCCCTGCCTAATTTGTCAAGATGATCACTATACGCGTGACTGTCCCTACAAGGATGAAGTCAACAAATTCGTTAAAGGATCCTCTCGCCCGGCAGTGTTAACTGACCCTTTCCCTCAGCAGCAATAGCAGATGGTTGCCCAAGAAACCCCACAGGGGGGAAACTCGAGCAACCCAACTCATGCAGAGATGTCCGCAAATCACGAAATCCTGATGACGAGTAATGAGGAGATTCATATAACCAATCATTCAAAGACATATGAGAACCCTCCAAGTTTAAACAAACAGTCGGAGATATCCAAAGGCAAATCTCTTGTTGAAGATCCAACTCCTACCCCTCCCCCTACCGGCCATCTCCATATCGAGAGACCGCTTACGGACACAGTGCTATGCCTACCCAAGGGCACCATACGAAAGGCGACATTTAATCCCAATGCGCGAGCTGCCCAAAATTACAACATTGTTGAGGATTTATCTCAAGCACCTTGCGCCATGTCGACTCTCGAGGTTCTTCAACATTGCCCTACGCAACGTAGAACCTTACTTTCAGCACTGGGGGCAATCGACCTAGATACTTCAATATTGCCCTACGCAACGTAGAACCTTACTTTCAGCACTGTGGGCAATCGACCTAGATACTTCAAACACTATTATGTTTAACTTGGAGTATGCCAAACCTCGGCTTTCTCACCAGTTAGCCTTCCAGGTTCATACAAAAATCCATGGACATAGCATCCATCGCACTATTTTAGATGAAGGTGCCTCCACGTTGATCATGTCTTTGAATTGTTGGAGAGCCTTAGGCTCACCCAAAGTCACGACGTCTCCCACTACTCTCAGAGCATTTGATGGACATGGTTTTCAACCTTATGGACTCATTCCCTCAATTGGTGTTGAACTGGGGGGAAAAACAGTTTCCGTACACATTGAAGTCGTGGATGCACCATTAGATTACAATCTTCTACTTGGTCGGAACTGGTTTTACGCCATGACCGCCATAGCATCTACTGTCTTCCGGATTGTGCAATTTCCTCATGAAGGGAAAGTTGTCACCATAGATAAACTTGATTACTGTATCCCAGATTCTCATCCGAACTCCGCCAACACCGTCCCGTTATTGGATCAACCTCGGTACCGATTCCAAGACGTTGGTGTTGGTCTTATGAAGGATTCTTCCCTTATTGGAGTTTTTCCAGAGTTGGGGCCCCATGTTCAACCAGTCAACATGATTTCATCCAATGTCGCCCCTTCCAATGATTCATGGGTGATTCCGAGTCCCGCTGAGATTGAAAACTACGGCAACTCCATGCCTTTGAATAGAAACCTCGTAGCGTATGAAGCGATCCAATCAGCCACCTATTGGGTCGACTGTCCTACCCATTACACCGTGGCACAGCTCTTGTCTGAGACTCATTCATCCCCACCACTTATCGATCCTCTCAATTTTATTTTTCCAACTGACGAATCAATTATGGAGGTTATGTGCGGTGATGAGCCACCATGGGGAGATTTTCATCATCGATCTTCATTCCCCACCATTCAGACGCTTGAGCCCGACACAAAACCCAGTCCTTCACTTGGAATGGTTCAAACCAAGTTTCCCACTTCCCTCGACGAAGTATTTTCCGAAGGGAACTTGGATAACCTTATGGCAACCACTCCCATAGATATTTCAGTGAAGCCTGGTATTGTGGAAAACATACATATTGGAAAAACATGTACTCCAGTCAAAATGGAGTTCTATACTACCTACTTCAAAACTTTCTGCGATGTTTTTGCTTGGAGTTATGAAGAAATGCCAGGAATAGATCCCTTGATTGTGGTCCATGAAATTCCAACCTTCCCTGGCACCCGACCTGTTCGGCAGAAACTTCGACCCGTCCATCCTCGTAAGGAAGCCGCTATTAAAGCAGAAGTTGAAAAACTTTTGTGTGTTGGTTTCATCTATCCTGTCCCATTGACAGAATGGGTATCTAACATCGTTCCCGTAGCCAAGAAACAGGGAATGATTAGAGTCTTTGTCGATTACCATGACTTGAACAAAGCTTATCCAAAGGACAACTACCCAACTCCGTTCATCGACCAAATCATCGATAACTGTGCCGGGAGTGTCATCTTTTCATTTGTGGATGGCTTTTCTGGCTATAATCAGATCGATATCCTCCCATCCGACCAACATAAAACAACCTTTATCTTCCCTTGGGGGATTTTCGCATATCGAAAGTTACCTTTTGGCCTTAAAAATGGCGGGGAAACTTTCCAACGGGCGATGTCATATGCATTTCACGATATCAAACATATTGTAGAACCATATCTTGATGATCTTCCCGCTCATTCTCAGACCCGGGATGACCATCCTGATCATTTAGGTGCCATTTTCGAAAGGTGTCGTCGCTACAATATCCATTTGAATCCACATAAGTGCATCTTTTGCATGGAAGCCGGAAATTTTTTGGGATTCATAATCTCCAAAAGCGGGATACACTTAGATCCTGCGAAGGTAGAAGCTATCTTAGCCCTGCCTTCCCCCACAAACATTCCAGAACTTCAAAGTTTGCAAGGGCACGCAAACTTTCTATGTCGTTTCATATGTAATATTTCTGAGATAACAAAAGACTATATGAGGCTTCTCAAGAAGAACACTCCCTTCATCTGGGACGACGAAGCCCAACGTTCCTTTGATAATCTAAAGGCAGCCTTAACTAAAGATCCCGTGATCCAACCCCCCGATTACACACGGGACTACATTCTTTATCTCGCAGCTTCGACTTCCACCATCGGTATGGTGCTAGTCTAGGAAGACCATAACGACATAGAACATGTGGTATACTATCTTAGTAAGAGTCTTCTCGACTCCGAAACTCGTTATTCACATGTTGAAAAACTGGCTCTGGCAACAGTTTTCGCTATCCAGAGATTCCGTCATTACATTCGACTCCGCCAGACCACTGTTATAGCCGATTTCAATCCAATGTATTATATCCTCACGTGTCAAGTTCTTGGGAGAAAATATTCTCGTTCGATTGTCATCCTACAAGAGTTTGACTTGGACTTTGTCAAATCCAAGTCCAAGAAGTCTTTGGTCTTTGCTGAGTTGATTTGTAACTTGCCCCGTGCTACCGAGCAATCCGAGCCCATCGATTCTCTTCCTGATGAATCATTATTCCTCATTAGCATGTCTGATCCATGGTACGGGGATATTTTATTATATCTCCAAATCCAACGTTTCCGCCCCGACCTCACTCATGATGAACATCGACGCATCCGACATCACGCCAAGTACTACCTCATAGTCAATGATACCCTCTATCGACGTGGTGTCGACACCGTTATTTGACGCTCTTTAACTCTAGATGAGGCGGAACGCGTTCTTAATTACTACCACGCTGGAGCATGTGGTGGTCATCTCTCTGGGATGGCTACGGCCCAGAAAATACTGCGAGCAAGATATTTCTGGCCCTTGATTTTCAAAGACTGCATTGAAACGGTCAAGAAATGTCCACCATGTCAATTCTTTCATAATAAAACAAGCTCGCACCCTACTCCGCTCCATCCTATTATTGTTGTCGGCCCCTTTTCCAAATGGGGCATAGATTTCATGCACTGTAAGCCCACTTTAGCCAGGGGGCATAGCTATGTCATAGTAGCTATTGACTATTTCACAAAATGGGCTGAAGCGATTCCTACTTATGCTGAGGACGGCAAAATAGTAGCACAATTCATATTCAATCACATTATAGCTAGATTTGGTGTCCCACAATCCATTGTGACCGATCGTGGCTCCCACTTCAGGAACCATATGATTGAGGAACTAAGCGCCAAGTTGGGTTTTCGCCATGAAAACTCAACCCCATACTACCCACAAGCTAATGGCCAAGTTGAAGCCATTAACAAAGTTTTGAAACGAATGATTCAGCGTATTGTGGGTACTCATAAATCCAACTGGCACTCAGCTCTATTTTCAGCACTATGGGCATACCGAACCTCAGTAAAAAGTGCTACTGGGTTTACGCCATTCCAACTGGTGTATGGCCTGGAAGCCATTTTACCGATTGAATGTGAAATCCCATCACTTAAGATAGCCATAGAGCTACTTACCCACACCACTTCCGAAGAGGAAAGGTTTCTATACCTAGCCAAGCTAGATGAAACCCACCGCAACGCTGCTTTAGCCAACGAAGCTCATAAAAAACGCGTCAAAGCTCAGTATGACAAATCTGTTCAACCTCAGATTTTCAATGAAGGTGACCTCGTACTCACATATGATCAAATGCACGATAAACTCGGAAAAGGAAAACTAGAATCTATGTGGTATGGCCCCTTTGTTGTAAAACGTGTCTTGGATAAAGGAGCCTATGAACTCGTCGATTGTGATGGCACACCATTGGCACGACCCTGCAATGGGCTATACCTCAAACGCTTCTAAGCATAAGGTTATCCTACGCGAGATACTTTTTGTACATAATGTACCTAGCTTGTTTTCGCTCATCTTTTTGGTGTGCGCACGGACCTCATGTATCCATTCTTACCTTGACTTGTGATTTTGTGCGTAGATGTCTGCCTACTTTGGATTCGCCAACGGTGCAAGCCGACATACCCGGAACCTCACTTCCGTAGCATGGGTAATCTATTCTCCCACTGGCGAGTTGCTATCTTCAGGAGCCAATTGTTTGGGTCCTGCAACCAACAATATCCCAGAGTACCATGCAGTCATCGGACTCTTGACGGAGGTTGCTTCCCTTGGAATTGACTCCCTATCAGTCTTTTTAGACTCCCAACTCGTGGTTTCTCATCTGAATCGTGTTTACACAGTTCGCGATCCTATCCTACTTCATTTATTTCGGAGGGTATGCCTCTTGGAACGATCTTTTAATTTCATTTCATATCAACACGTACCAAGGGAGTTCAATTGTATAGCTAATTACATTTTGGATTGGCATCTTGCCCATACATAAAAACACATCACAAAATAAACACACAAGTCATTGTAAATAAATAGGTCATAAAAATAGGTCCATATATATATCACTGTATATAAAAGTGTTTTTTCAAATACATAAAGTTTGTGTTTTAAAGACAAAATTTGGAACCTAATCCCATACAAAAATTTGTCTCTCAAAGCCTACATCTTCGATACATGCCGCAAAAAGATAAGAGCTACCATCTAAGGAGATCTGGGAGATCTATCATGTTCCTCATCAGATTCCTCATGCTGCTGGTGATAACACACTATAGCCCGAACCACCCTACGGAGGAGTCGGCCAATACGCCTAGGCACACCTACGGTATGCCGCTAGAGATGCAAAGGGATGTCGTCCACCCTCATAGCGGGGATACTGTGGGTTAAACCCTGTAGGTTCCTCTCTATCTCCTGGACCGCTCCCGCCTCAGCCTCGTCTTCTTCCTCGTCCAGAGCGGCTTGGTGATCAACACCACCTCGGCGTAATGGCGAGTACCCTGCCAGTCTCTGTGGCCACGATCTGCGACATGCACATGTACATATATTAAATTCTTTTACACATTCTAAAAAACAATAAAAATTATATACTAAAAAAAAAAAAATCCATGAAGGTCATACCTGAATTGTCCCAATCCTCGTCATCCGGCAGTGCCAAGTCTATGTCCTCGCGGAAGTCCACCCCTGCATACGGGTAGTCATCAATCATCACAATCTGTTCCTCGAGCCATGAGAAGAAATCCTCACCGAAAGCCAAACGCTGTGGTCCCCCAAGTCATCCTGCATATTCACTCCATCGAGCCATCCATGGCTCGGTGGGTGGATAGGGGGGCATGGCTATCTGTGGGCCCAACAATGACACCCTTTCCAAGAAGAAGGTGACTAAGATGATCCCATGCCCAAATTGAGAATTCTCTCCAAGCCTGCACTTGTTCACTTGCTCTTTGATGTTGGTCAATACTGCCTCACACCAGTTGAATACTGTTCCTGCCATACAATCCACTGCAAGATTCATCTATGTACGGGATGCCTGATGGGGACCCGTGCTCCCTATTGAACGTGTGATGGTGAACAACACGGTTTTTAAAGGAAGTTCTACAATGTCTTTGATGACCACCTTGCCGCTTTTCTTCCCTGAACCTTGACGGCAATAACGAGCAATTAAAGCATCTGTGCTCGCCTCCGAGGCTGTGAACCCAGTAAAACTCACTCGGGCTCCTCTTTTTGAGAGGCCCATGAGGAAATAAATATCCTCGAGTTCAATCTCAAGGGTGTGTTCTCCCATTCGGAAAGCCTGAATATCGGGGGTCCCACATTTGAATAATGTGGGTGAGAAGTTTTGCCTGCTTACGGATGCCTTTGGTCTTGAAGAATTTTAACTAACCACATTCCCGCAACGCAGTCAAGCTTTCTTGGTCATCTTCGGCCAACAAATCATCCGCTTTATGCTCTCTTTCTTTCCAATGGACCATTTTGCTCCAAACAAGTCACAAACACCTGCAAAAGGTCATAGAAAACATTCATTACTCATTTAACAACTTGATCTCAGCTAAAAATTTGAGAAAAAATAATTTTTTCATCTTAAAATTCGCCGCTATCACGCCTGGGGGAAATTTGACTGCGCGGTACTGCACAGTACCGCGCCCGTGCTTAACCTTACAGCGCGGTATGGTTGCACAGTACCGCGCTTCCCGATATAGCGCCCGTGCGGTACTGTGGAAGGCGAAAATTGCCCAATAGGGCTCTCCCAAAAAAATGTTTTTCCCTACTGAAACCAAGTTATTCATACATGAAATGAAAGAGGGGCTTGAAAGCCCTTATCTGGTGCAGATGGCTATTGAAACGATGCTCCGAATCTCTAGATATGAACTCTTGAAGTTTTTGCTCCTCAATGGGTAAAATCTCCTCTTTTGGCAAATGCACAAGTGAAATGGTAACTTTCCATATTTACCCATCCTTTATATAGCTTTTTCACTTATTTTTTACTCATTATTTTATCTAGTTAAAATAAAACTCATTTCACATTACTAATATCTGGTTCCATGAGCATTTGTTGACAGGTCTCCTTTGAAAACAAAAAATATTCACATTGGCGTTTATTTATTGTTTGACCTTCATTTTGAGCCTACTTTATCTTTTTCGTGCTCTGGATTAAAACTTGAAAGAGATTCCAAGCACTTTTACACCCATGTCGTGCTTGTCAAACTTAAGTAAATGGTGTCGAGCTTGGTTAGCTTTACTCATGCTCGTTAAACGATGAGGAAAGTACAATCCTGGTTGTATTTTATTCTCTTTTCGGACCATAATAATTAAAATTTACGAAAAAGACCATTGGAGTCCATAATTAAGCTCTTTTCAGACTCCCTAAAATTGAAAAGATTGCCAAGTGATCTTGACTCTTTCACACTTGTAAAAGTATTTGAAAGGTCGTCTATTCGGTGATAGGTTATCCCTTTTTTGACCCATCTAGACTATTTACGAGAAAGGTATACCTCGATCAATTTTTGGCTGGGAGAGTTCTCTTGGGAATTGTTTTACACTTTTTAAGGATCGAGGGACTAAATTTACCAAAAAGTACACTTTGGAGCCTCCTTTAAGTTTTTCAGGCTCTCTAAATGTGAGAAACTACCGAGTTTCCCTTCCTTGGATTCGTTAAAATATGACATCGAAGGACCCACTTTGGGACGAACCCCTCCTTTCTCAGGTTCGTAAAACATGTGAGATTGGACTCATCTCTGAGATGAGCTATACCGAGCATCTATTATCCTCTTCAAGCTCGAAAAACAACAAAGAGGTACTCGTCTATCATGTCAGGGGAATATGGGAAACAAGTCAAGTTTAGTCTGGCAGCTTTTCAGTCGTCACCTTTGAACATGGCATGCGTCTGTCCCTTGTCTATTTTGGGTATCTATTTTTCACTGAGTTATGGTCATCATCCTGAGTCGTCTCTCTAGCCACGAGCCTACTCGTTCAGTGTCTATCCTCTGCTATCAATAATCCCTGCTGCCAAGTCCTGTTACATGTCGTTACATGTTCAAAGGGTTGCATTGTTCAGAGTCATTCATTGTGTCGGACCTCTGCTATGTCAGTACGTGCTCCATTGATTCATCATCCTATACTATCTTTCGTTCTGATTTCGTGGCGATGATGTGGGAATCATTATGGCCCACCTTCAACGAGTCTATTCCCGTCGATGCCAAATCACTATCTGGGAATTGGAATTCGGGATCAACCATCGGTACCTTGGTACCTGCATGCCTCAATGGCAGGTTTCCTCGTGTTCGACAGCAGGTTTACATCATTGACCTCTGATCAAATGATCTCTCAAATGCTCGACATCAATTCATTGATTCGCATTTCGTTGAGATGTACTACATATACCTTGGGGATCATCGTCATCATTGGTGATTTCCCTCGCATTTGTTAATGGTTCACATCATTGACTGGTAATCAAATGGTTTCTACCATGTTTGACTTCAACACTTTGTAATCACATGGCTAGATTCGTATCATTTGCGATTGGGTAGAAGACCCTGGGCGCACCTTTGTATCTTGATTGCATCCAGGTTGCGATGGAGATGTCCTTTGTATTGTCACGCAGATCCACTTTTTGTATTGGTCGTGGCTGTGTCATTACTATGACATGGATCTATGCTTGTTCATAGTAGCCATGATTTGTCTACAGTCTATATCATCTCAGTACTCATGGATCTGCAATGTATTGGTCAGTAGCCATGCTTTGAGTCATTTGTTTCTGAGCATGGGGATGCCCACCTCAGTGGTGTATCTAACATTTTGTTTCTGTTTCAGCTCCTTTTTTCTCTCCTCGATGTTATCTCCGCACAGTATTTGTAAAGTATTTCGGCCATCAATCCCTTCTGACCTCACACTTTAGGGGGCATCTGTTATACCTCCATATTTCACAGTGTCGCATCTTCACCATAAAAATAGCTGACAACACTTCCCCTACTGCTTAAAACACCCAGAAGAGAAAAATGATGAGTGATCCTTGAAGACAAACCTATTTTGTCAAGAATCAACCCAGCTGAGACTTCACATATCTTCACTACCATGCCTTGCTCCAGCTTAGGTGTGCGGTAGTCCACACTACCACACTATGCTCTTTCTATGCCATGCAGTACTACCGCATTATGCTCTGTTTGAGAGGCACGGTACTCCCTTTTTATCCTTTTTTCCATGGCTTGTGGGATCTTGATCTTTGAGATATTTTTGAGGATTGGTGTCCCTGATTCGATCCTAACTCACTTCTTGCGATTAGTAGGCCTGATCCACTAAACTCTCCCAAGATCCACCCTTCTCTCTTGTTGGTTAACCCTACTACACACTATAAGAGAGAGACATTCCATGAGCAAAAGAGGGGGACTTTTGGAGACATCAAACTTATGATCTTGAATCTTTGTAGAGATAGCTAGAGGAGGAAGCACTTGGAGCTGGGAGTTGGCTTGGATATCAAGCAACCATTGTAAGTGACTTCAAGTTGGTAATAGAACATAACTTGTCTTGTTCCCCAAATCACATGTGTTGATTTTGTTTCAATTATATGATTTGTATCTATCATAGATTTAGATCCTAACTCATATTTCAAGTTGCTAGAGAATCGTATATGCTTGTATCTTGGTTTAATTGTGACAAGTTCATTCGCGAGGACTTGGAAATTGGAACAACCATCAAGACAAGCAATTGGATTGAAGGTCAGTTAGATCTCTTCTGTTTCTTCCAGTAGTTTAATCTTGAAATGTCTGTTTAGATCTAGGAATTCAAGGTAGCATTTGTTATTTTTTGTCTTAGTTTAGAGTCAGTTAAAGTCTACTTTAACCTAAGAGAATTTCTACCTATCCGTAGGGAGAAAGTTCTACAACAAATATGTGGTCCAAATGACCAAAAACCCGCATTCCATGGTACAATTGACCCAAAATACATAACTAATCTTCCGCTCATTGTCATGCACGTCATCTTCCCGCCATTCGTGCCATCTTTTGCCTTGTCGCAGCATCGGAGATGCTGCGATAGCAATCTACCAAACCGCCTGTCAACATTCTCTTTCAACAAGTTGTCCCATAGCAAGTTGGTGGTCAAAATAAATAAAAACAATTATCACATTAATCACATAAAGTGTTATTTTGTCCATGATGCCTAGCATCAACTTTAAGTTCAAGTCTTCCTGACATATGTCAAAGTCATAACCAATTATTCCATTCTTAGTTTAAAACAAAACTAAAAACATGTTCAATTCCTCATGACTTATTTACTAGGGGTAAGGTCTTGGGGCATTACACTTCCCCTCTATACAATGTGCCAACAAATAGTCCCCACTTAATTCACTAAATTTTAGGGAAACTACTGCATATAGGTTCCATACAAAAGATGAGAGTAGGTATGCAATTAAAATTTTAGATTCATTGAAATATCATTAATGTCCAACTAAAGACCATGTAAATACGCCAAGTAAATTGCAAATCATACGAGGATGTACAAGATATGAGACATGATAGAAATATGGAAAAATAGATGATTGATCTTCCTCCAATGGATTTAACTGGATAATTGCACATTAATCAAGTGGAAGTGATATATGTGATCCCATGAATCAACAGAATTCGTTGACTCACACCCATCACAATCACCATCTCTACATGGAGGGAAAAATAAAGCAATTTTTCTGGTCCATATTTCAAATATGTTGGTGTTGAAGCTTTGAATCAAATGAAAGCCACAAGTCCCAGTCACAGTCTTAGATTCCCATGCGTGTGAAGGATCTACATCAACATCCTCCCCCCAAAAAATTAGCATGTATGGATTTTTCTAATGGATTCTTCTCACATAGTGGATTCCTCTCCCATTACTGACTCGCACCACCTAATTATAGTTTGAACATCTTGAATAGTAGGTTTAGTAGAAAATTTGAATTCCTCTCTACGTAGGGTTGTTTTAACACATGCTCCAGCTCCATCATTCTCTCCTTTACCATGCCCAATCTCAAAATAGTTCCACATATGAGGCACCATGTAAGTTTTACTCAATTAAGACAACCATTGAAATATGACTGCATTTTTTAATTGGCCATCACATCCATCTAAACAAATCCAATGTCGATCCACTCGAGGTGCTCATAGAACATATGGAATCAATGATGTACATAATGGAAGTCACGGAACCTATCATCACTTATGTAGAAGTGATATTCCATCATAATTTCTCATTGATGTTCGCTGCTATTTGGGCCATGCCTGTATGTTATATGGACCATCAAAGAAACATGCTTAGAATTAAAATACTAACTTTGAATCTCATTTTGAGGTTGTAGAGTAGAGTTATCTACAAAATAAACCACCGAAAGTATAGTTCCATGGGGAAATGTATCTCAATTTTTTTTAAATTGCTCATCCTGCCATTTATTCAGGTTGACATGTTGAACATATTGTTGTATCTTTTTGATGAATTCTTTGATGAAGTGGTTGACCTATACCTAGAGGTTTCACAAAATGATCTTGGAATAAGTTATGTTTATATGCAAGGATTGAAACATAATTGAAATTAAAATTAGAGTTAGATATTGACTTGAGATATCACCAATTGTATCTTTTCGTTTTATTTCCAAGTGCCTACTTCATAATTGATGTATTTGAAGCTTTTCATGCCTATATCAATATTCTCAAATTTATCTCCACTTTAATGAATTCACTTGTCCAACAATGAGATCCCACCAAAGTTTGAGTACGTCCCATCTATACAATATTTTGCATAGTAATATTTCCCCTCCGACCTATCACACATGATGCTATGGATGAATTCTCTTGATGAAGATGGTGGTATCGACATGGAGAAACCCTACACATTGTTAGTATGTAGAACATGATGAATATTCGAAAATGTATCATAGTAATATTGATATTCTACATCATATCAATAGTAATAAGTGTTACCAAGTTTATTTATTCTAACATACCAAGGCTTGAATTTCTCAAAAGAATACCTCTGGAGTGTTTTGACATTCAAATTAACAAGTATGGATGTAGGCTTAAAAAAAAATAGGGCACTAGTGTCCTTCTTTACGATTGCTTGTGACAACACTCGACAAAAGCTGCATTATGATCCTTCAAATGATTTTTCTTACCAATTGTGCTAAAGGAATATACTAAGATTTTAAAAATATGAGAACTTGGTTCATAACTCTTTATTATATTTATCCTTATATTTCTCCTAACAACAGTCATACACCTAGATTTTAACAATGAGAAAATTAATCTACATTTATCTCCTTCACATTTAGAATCAAAATATTTAACAAGTATCTATCGAGTTTGATGTGCAATATTGTGTTTAGATAATGTACCTTCAAGCGAGCCAATGAGACTCTCATCAATCTGTATGCGTTTTATAGTTCTTCGACGTGAACTTTCTACTGGAGGTAGGGACGTTGGAGCTATAACATGTACCACATCACCAGGTCCGTCTTGAATTTGACTAGGATCTTCATGTCCTTCTTTATCTTGCTGGTATTTGGATGGTGGCAATTGGAAATCCTCTTGGATGGTCTCAATAACGTTGCCTTCTTCGCCCAGATGTTATGCATGAATGCCTCTCTAATTTCATCACTTGTATAACCGCAAGAGACCAAATTGGAAAAGGTTTCAGGTAGCATTGATGTGGGTATAAAAGACTCCCCTAATTAGCACCTACACTATACTTCTTGTGGACTTCCACGGAGTGCTTGTTCCTCACCTACTGTGGAAATTGAAGGCCCCTCGATTAATTGTTTTTTTTTCCTGTTGTGGATTGGTAGGATGAGCCGTGCCATCATCTATAATTTGAGTTGGATCAGTTTCCATATAATTATTCTCGTTGATCATGTCTAATATTTTTTTCTCTTTATTTTCTTCAATGATTTCTTGAGGTTTCTTCTCCCTTGCTGATTTTCTTGTTTTATTGCATAAATTTCCCATCACCACAATTTTCTATGATGTTCTTCAATTGGATATAGTCTATGGTTCTCTTCTATTGAATAGTATTCAACCTTTCCCAATATATTTGGTGCTCCTCAATTCTTTGGATATGGTTCTCTTCAATTGGATATGATGCTCTTCAATTGGTATATGGTGCTCTTCAATATGCCATGGTCTATGTTCCTCTTCTATTGGAGATTTTTCAACATTGTTCATGGACTTCAAGGTGCTCCTCAAGTGAATGATGGATATGGCCTATTGGAGTATTCAATTGGATATGGTGCTCTTCAATTGTAGATGATGCTCTTATATTGGATATGGTGATCTTCAATTGGTATATGTGCTCTTCAATATGCAGTGGTGTATGGTCCTCTTCTATTGGAGATTCTTAAATATTGTTCAATGACTTTAAGGTTCTCCTCGAGTGGATGATGGATATGTCCTATTGGAACCTTTGATTGGATATGGTTCTCTTCAATTAGATATGGTGCTCTTCAATTGGTATATGGTGCTCTTCAATATGCAATGGTCGATGGTCCTCTTCTATTAGATATTATTCAACATTGTTCAATGACTTCAAGGTACTCCTCAAGTGAATGATGGAAATGGATTATTGGAGTCTTCAATGGGAGATGGTTCTATTCAATTGGATAAGGTGCTCTTCAATTGGATATGGTGCATGGTCATGTCCTATTGGATATTCTTCAACATTTCTCAATGAATTCAAGGTGCCTGCCATGTGAATGATGGAGATGGCCTATTGGTGTCTTCAATTGGACATGGTGCTCTTCCATTGGATATGTTTCTCTTCAATTTGTATATGGTGATCCTCAATTTCATATTGTCTATGGTCCTCTTATATTGGATATTCTTCAACATTGCTAAATAATTTCAAGGTGCTCCTCAATTCTTACCAACTAAATGGTGGAGAATGTCAAATGTGTTGATCAAATAAAGAGCCTTTTTGTAGGCCTTCTTGAACAATGCATGAATCCAACCATAGTTTGTAGTTCAACCTATTAGATTGGTTGTTCCATGTGAAAAATTGTTGTTTATATCATAGAAAATTGTGTATGCATTATGTTGTTCTAAAATGCATGTGTATTTTGTATCATTGAAGGTTGTGGTTACACATCTATTCCAGAATACCTGTGGACATTACATGACTATTAGTAGAATTATTAAACATGTATGTGTTATTTTTATGTATAATTCGACCCCACCTAACACCCTCTTGTCTCACTCCACCAACCCCCTAACATTCCCCCCTCTCTCTCACGCATACCCTCCTTCCCTACTTCCCCTTCCCCTAATCCCCCCTCTATCTTTATATAGATCCTAAAACCCTTCCACCATGCCACTATCCATCGCCCCCTCCTCTCTCTCTCTCTCTCTCTCTCTCTAACAAACACACATCCCTATGCCTCTCCCTACTACTAAACATTTTCCTCAATCAATCGACCCCTAACATCCCACTTGGCCCCTCTCGGTCTCGATATCACCTCTCAGATTTTGGTCAATTGTATTTGGATTGTATTGCTACAATTTCAAGTCAAAAACAATTTTCTCAATGAAATTCAAGCTAGTCAAAAAATGTCAAGGATTTCCTAACCCTCCCTCTAACCCCATAACACCCACTCTCTCTCTAGATCTAACCCCTACCTCTAACATCCTACCCCTAACCCCCCATTTCTCTATATCTCTCCTACTCCCCCTACACCTAACTCCCTAACACCCCCTCTCTCTACATCCGAGCCACTGACACCTCCCCTCTCTCTACATCTAAAAACCTACCATAAATTCCTACCCCTAACTCCCCCCTCTCTCTATCCCTCATCTAATCCACCTACACCTAACCCCCTAATTGCCCCTGTCTATCTCTACGTATAAGTCCCATTAACTTCCTACCTATAACCCCTTGAAACCCCCCCTCTCTCTACATATGACCTCTTAACACCCCCCTCTCTACCTCTAATACCCTAACACCTACACCTCTCTATCTATAACCCTCTCTAAATCTATACCTATAAACCCCTATCTCTAACCCATAACACCCTCCCCTTGTTTCTAACTATGACCCCCTAACATCCCCCTCTCTCTAGCTCTAACCCCCTTACCATAGCCCCAACTCTCTCTATATCTCTCCTACTCCCCCTACACCCAAACCCCTAACATCCCCCTCTCTCTAACATCCTAACACACCCTCTCTCTCTCTTAACCCCTAACACCCGTCTCTTTATAACACCATAACAACCCCCTCTCTTTAACCCCCTATAACCACCCCCCTTTCTACCTCTAACCTCCTACACCTAATCCCCTACTCTCTCTCTACCTCTTACCCCCTAGCACCCCCCTCTCTATCTAACCCCCTAACATCCCCCTCTCTACCTCTAATCCCTAACACCCCCCACTTTCTACCTATAACCCCCTCTAAATCCCTACCTCTAACCCCCTAAAACCTAGCCCTATGTTTCTACCACTGACCCCCTAACCCAACCCTCTCTCTGTATCTTTAACCCCTACCCCTAACCCACTTCTCCTAATCCCCCCACACTCTCCACCTCTCTCCTGCTCCCCCCAACCCTAAACCCCTAACAATCCCCCCCTCTCTCTAACACCTTAACACCCGCACCTCTCTTTCTGACCCCCTAATATACCTCCCCCTCTCTACCACTAACCCCCTACCCTTAAACCCCCTCTCTCTACCTATGACCCCCTAACACCCCCCCCATATCTACCTCTAACCCCCTAAAACACCGCCTCTCTACCTATAGAATCCTCAAAATCCCTACCTATAACCCCCTAACACCTTCCCTTATGTTTCTACCTATGAACCCCTAAAACCCCCCTCTCTCTCTCCAACCCCCTAACACCCCCCTCTCGCTATCTCTATCACCCTACCCCTAAGCCCCCCTCTCTATATCTCTTTCCTACTCCCCCCACCTCTAAACCCCTACCCCTAACTCCCCTCTCTTTATCCCTCTCCTACTCCTACTTCCCTTACCCTAACCCCCCTCTTTCTCTTCCTCTAACCCCCTCTAACTCCCTACCTCTAGCCCCCACCCTTTAACCCCCTATCTCTCGCCCCTATCTCTCTACATGTCATTGCGTACTCTCTCTCTAACCCCATAACACCCTCACCTCTTTACCTCTAACCCCCTAATCCCATACACCTAACCCCCCCTCTCTATGTCTCCTACTTCCCTGCCCCTTCCCATAACCCCCCCAATCTCTATATCTTTGCCATAGTCTCCCAACCCCTAATCCCCCCTCTCTATATCTATCTCTTACTACCCCTACGCCTAACCCCATGTATATTTATGTTACCCCCTACCCCTAACCCCTAACACCACCCCCTACCTATAACCTCATAAACCTTACTAATCCTTGTTGTCACATACAATATAGTTCTAGTGGTGAATATCAGGGATGCGATTTTGTCAACAAAATCACATACGCATTTAGTTTGCCACCACATTCTTCAAGTTTTGAAAATATATTTATTGGTACATTATTGATTCAAGATATTCCGGTAAGGTAATAATAATGGTAAGAATATATATATATATATATATATATTGTAATTTTTGGTCAAAAATAATAATTGTGATAAAAAAGATGAACTTGATAGCACAATTTAGATATGGAATCCCCTTTTTTGTTTGACCAATGCTCTAGTGATCTCCTGTGAGCATACTGTGCATAAAAGTACACTTATTTTGGATCAAGAATTCAATAATAAACACTCACTAGTGATAAAATTTTGAAAACGCCATACAAACCACTCTTACCTATCCCACTAAACCGTGCACCTTCAATGTGCCAGAAAAGGGATAGGGATTCTCCATATTTACTTTGATGTCTTCTTCCTGACAAATATGGCATTCAACCAGTGTAGTATCTTCACTTTCCACGAGTGTTCTCTATTAAAACCAAATGATAGACATTACTAGGAACTCAAGCTATTCTTCAAAACTTCTAAAATGAAAAACAATTACCAATATCAAAATAAGAATGCACAACTATGCAACTACTTCTCAAACCGAGGAAAAATTACCTTTCCATCTTCACCTATCCCCCACCGCTCTCTCTCTCCCCTGACCCCCCTTTATACCTATAACCCCATAACACCCCCCCTCTCTCTACCTTCAACACACCCCTCTCTCTATCTCTCACATACTCCCCCCCTACCCCTAACTCCCCCCTCTCTCTATCTCTCTCCTACTCCTCCTACCCATAACCTTTCCCTCTCTATCTCTCTCCTACTCCCCCTACCCCTAACACCCACTTCTCTCTATCTCTCTCCTACTCTCCCTACCACTAATCCCCCATTCTCTTTATCTCTCTCCTACTCCCCCTACCCCTAACCCCTTAAACTCCCCAACCTTCTCTACCTCTAACCACCTAAAACCCACCCCTCTCTACCTCTAATCCCTTAACAACCACCCCTCTCTATTCCTCTTACCCCCTACCTTTAACCCCATAAGATCCCCCCGATATCTATCTCTCTCTTACTCCCCTACCCCTAGCCCCTAACACCCTTCTCTCTACCTCTAGCCCATTAACACCCCCTCTCTCTACCTCTTACTCCCTACCATCTCCCAATCTGTACCTTTCACTCCCTGATAACACCCCCCCTCTAAATACCTCTAACCCCTTAACACACCCCCCCATATATGCCTCTAACCCCCTACCTTTAACCACCCCCTTTCTCTATACCTCTCCTACTCCCCCTACCCCTGATTCCTTAAAACCCCCCTCTCTATCTACCTCTAATCCCTGCTAACCACCCTCTCTCTATTTCTCTCCTACCCCTGTACCACTAACACCCCTAACCCCCCCTCTATATATATCTCCTACTCAACCTACCCATAGCCCCTAACACTCTCTACCACAAATCCCCTACCCCTAACCTCACCCCCCTCTCTCTTCCTCGCACTCCCTAAAAACTCCCACTCCCTCTACCTCTAACCCCCTAACACGCCCCTATCTCTATTTCTCACCTACTCTCCCTACCCCTAACCCCCTAAGATCCCCCCCTCTATCTCTACCTCTAATCCCCACCTCTCTTTATCTATCTCCTACTCCCTCCACCCCTAATACCCCCACCCCTCTCTCTCCCCTAACCCCCTAACACCCCACCGCATCACTAGTTACCTCTCACTCACACACACACTCTCTCTTTCTCTCTCTCTCTCTCTCTCACACACACACACACACATACAAATCCCTGCACCCTCCCATACCACTTACTCCCCCACTGTCTCTCCCACACCTCTCCTATCACTAAACCTTACTAACCCCTTATCTCACTCTCGCTTCTCCTCCACCTATTCCCAACTCCCTAAATTCCCCACTCCCTCCCCACCTATAACCCAATAACAACCCCCCTCCCTCCCCACCTATAACCCCTAACAACCCCTCCTCTCTCTATCTCTCACATACTCGCCCACCCTTAACCTCCCCCTCTCTATCTCTCTCCTACATTCCCTATCCCTAAATCCCCATCTATATTTGTCTCTCCTAATCCCCCTCCCCATGCTAGTAACCACCTCCCCATATCTCTCCCTTTATCTCTGTCTCTCTCTAACCCCAATCCCCCCACTTCGCACCTATACCTCCCAAAACCCCTAACCTCCTTGATCTCTATCTCTAGTACTCTTCTCTTTCTCTATCTCCCCCCTTCCCCCTAACCTTTACTAATCCTTAGTGTCATATAGAATATAATTGTATTGGTTATAGTTATAGTTATATAGTTATATAACTATATAACTGTATAGTTATACAGTTATATAGTTATATAATTATATAACTGTATAGTTATATAGTTATATGACTATTTAGTTAAATAACTATATAATTATATAATACATGGGCATTTTATAGTTATAAATCATGTGCGCGATTTGTAGTTCTATATCGTGCACATGTTTCCTTTAACACCAAGTTTTTTTGGCAAGAGAAAGAAACATGAATTTAAATGAAATGCGCTCATGTTTCTTGGCACTAAGACCGAGCCTCATCACCTTTCTTACTGCCATCCCTCTTCCTATGTGTCTGCTTGGGATTTAGCTTCGGGTTAAGCAAACATATGGCATAGAATATTGTAAACCATAACTAATTGGGCATCTCACATATTTTGTCGATATGCCTATGTTTTACAACTCGTTATAGTATGCTACACATAATCATTTTTTATGAAGTTTTAGACCCAGAGAACATTTTTCTGCAGATTCCAAATATGTAATTTCTTTTTAAAAATATTATTATTTTATATTTTTCTTGTTTCATTATTACTTAACTAAAAAAACACAATGTTAGTGTTTCTTCAATAATTTTTTTGTTTCTCAAGCATTTAAAAAAAATTGTATGCTTCATTACGAGACACTGACCTCTACATGCTATAAATAAAATGTTTCATGATAATTGCATTAAGCCCTTCAAAAGGTGCCCCCACACTTGGCGTACTGGTTTCAAGGTTATATCACTTATATAATTAAAAATACAAATAAAAATTATTAAATTTATTTTTGAAAAATAGTGTTGCACTAGTACTATTTTTGCTCTATATGTCCACCATTTTTTGTAGGTTGAATCCATCATTTAGGCACTCAAAGGCTACACTCACAAAGACATATATCTTATCATTTTCCCCCAAAAAAGGAAGTACATGTTAGAAAAGATCAAATTATAGATAGTTATGGACATTTTTAATAGATAAAATTTAATATTCGGAAATGTGATTCAATTCCTACAATTCATCTTTTTTGCTGAAGGAAATATTTATTGTGTATGTATCTCAAAATATTCATGTAATTTGAGGGATGGATTTTTTTTAGTTTTCTATTTCATCTAACGCGACAAAAGAGACCCTCAGTAGCTTGCACCAACCCATTTGTTTCATAAAGGCCCTTGGACAAGTCATACTGTAATTTATGAGGATGTATAGGAACATTAAAGTACTCTTAAGTACATGCTTCTATAGATCTATGCATTAAATGCACCCATCATATATGTCAACTCTTAATTGTTTTACTCACATCCACACCCATTTCCAGTGATGCCACCTTTGCTAAAAGTTTTACTTGTCTCTTGATGTTCTTTCTAACCTGGAATTTATTGGGAATCGGCCATCACCATCGATATTTTAATACTTTGTGAGGGTTGACATGCCATCTGTATTAGGGTTTAGGATACAAGTAATGAGGTTGACACCGATGACCTTCTCTATTGTTTGTTTGAGTTTTCTCTTATGGAATTTCCTGTAGGCTCTCCGTTAGTAGCTAAGGTTTCAATGCTTGTCATTTATTTTTGTTCTCTCTTTGACCCTTTGGGTGACGAAAATCATACTTCTATCTAGTTCAGTTCTTGATATACTGTACATGCAACTGTTGCTACACTCTTTTTTATTGATGAAAGATTTCTTGACACTGTTGGTTATATTTGTTACATTTCTAATTATGGGTCCTTATTATTTATTTTGAGAAACCCATCATATTTTATGCCATATCTTACAATCGGCTTAGTGTGTTTGAATTCCTATGGATGGAAATGACTGGATATTACTCTGAATTCTAAGTCAATCCCCATTCATGGTTGCTGCTATTGAAGGTAAAACATGCCTTTGTTTCATTGTTTTATTTTGTAGTTATAAAATTTCATATTACTCTCATTACTATTGAAAAACTATTTTGTTGTGCTTTTCTTTCACATAGAACTCCTACAAGGCTTGGTCATGAGTTCCCATAGTTCCTTGACAGTTCATGTACCTTGGGTTCCAATATTAAGTGCATCAAGGTTTTCTATGTCTAAAACTTTAAGGTGTTCATCTTTCATAGGCTTAAATGTTTATTGGGTGTCTCTACTCAAGCTTCAGTCATTATATGATTTGAACTTGTTGTATAAATTCTATTTGATGACGATGTACTCGTCGTAGCTTCGGATCTAATTTTTTTATGAAAATAAATATATATGCTTATTTGTTAACAACTGCAACTATTGTAATGAAAGGTGTTTGGATGTTCTTTTTTTTTTATGTAGTTTATGTGTATGTTTTCGTATTTGGTTATTTCCCGGGTTTGAAATCCAACTTCATACTTCTTTCGTTGTTCTTATTTTGAGTACTTTAGTTTTTTAAGGACTATGGGTTCAAAGCCCTCTAGTTATTTCCTTTAACTCATTTATTACTTGATTGATTTTTAGACCTGTTATCACATACATTGTAGGCGGAGATACCATGATACAGATAGTATTTTTTCACATCCATGAGCCATTCCTGTGGTTGAGAGGATCCAATTGATCACCAGTGATGATGTGATGATGTTATTTTAATCACTATGACTATACATGTTCTACTAACATTGGCATTTGAGCTCTATGATTTGAATCATGTGTCTTGAGTTATCAGAGAGTCTTTAGTGAAAGACCATTGTATATGCTTGCTAGTATTTCCTACCTTACACAGACTTAATCCTACTCGTGCTCTGATGGCATCACGTTTAACCTTTCTCCATCATTCATCTCTTCCCTATTTGGTTTGACCCTGACTTGTACTTAGACAAGTGAGATCGAGTAACTCCCCACTTAGGCCTCTGTGTTGGATAGAATCCATGTTTACTTTATGTCTCATCTCTGGAGTGTGTGTCCTGGTCCCTTATAATCTGCCTGTATTATGCCTTGTGGATTGGTTGTGTGGCTAGTGCCACTAGATTGTTCTCCTTTAGTCCTCGAAATCAAGTATTCCCACAAAAGCGTCGAAATTGATTAATTCCATATCTAAATGGATGAAAAAATTTATCTACAAAAAGGGTTTCTAAACACTAATAAATAAAAAGTATTTTCTAGCTAGTCAATGGCCAAGCGACGAGCACTAATCCTTTGTATTATGTAAGGCCATTTCCCCCTACAAGGAAACAAGGTGGTAACCCCATCGCACCTATGGATGGTGGTGAGAAATGGTGCTAATATCGAGTCATTATCTGAGGCCCATAAGGCTATTCAGGGAACCTTCCCTTGGAGGCTAGCTAGTGAAAGATAGATCAAAATGTTAAATGTTAAATGTGAAAAAGCTGGCAAGGAATTAAATGCAATAAAGGATGCTTGTCTAGAGTATACTGAAATATTTCCAAGCACTCTACTCATTTGTGAGGCATCGCCATTCCCTAGTGTCTTATGTCCTACATATGTCTAAGTGCTCCCCTTTTCCCTCTTGTCCAAGAGATCACAGTGTCGAGGTTATCAAGTCAATTCCCATTATCCTAGCCTTGTTTCTTCCACATCACCCATCCTAGCAGTTTGCTTAAGTCTGTGAGTGAGCATAAGTAGGGAGCTTCATGAAAGACTTGATGGTTTCTCTGACATAGGTGTATTATTATTTTATTGTGGAAAATGTTGTGTATTTAATGTTTTAGTTTGTTGATTAACATAAACTTGTGATATTTATTCATCCATTGTGCATGCAGGACCATTCATATTATTTCTCAACCTTTAGTTTAAGTATTTTGACTTGCTCAACACGTTTCCCAAGGCAGTGACTGCAGTGTTCGAGATTGCATATTTATTCTCTAGATATATCTAGTAAACCATTTCCATGCTCAGTTTGTGATATTTGGCCATTATACAATAATTCCTCAGATTATTATTATTATTATGGCCATATTTTATTCATTGGACGTGATATTGACCTTCAAATGAATATTTTGATGGATATATGGAGTATTTGTAGTCACTATTGAGGGATTTGATGTCCCTGATTTAGTTGGTGCACATAGATGTGGATTTTGGGAAAAGGAAGTGGACTTATTGATGATTTTATCCTCCAGCATAATGAACTGAGAGTTTTATTCAAAAAAAATGACCATGGATTCACTACGAAAATCGATTTGGCTAATGTGGGTGAAGAAATGAATTGGGGATGAAAGATTATGATGAGATGAGGCTCCAAATGCATGTTCCATGGATTATATTTCATCTGAGGAGGACTTCACACATTGTTACCTTGGTCCTAGGGGGGTCGTCTTCCTTGATGGTGCAGTTGGTGTCGATCATTCGATATGTTATCATGCTATATTATTATATCATTGTAAAAGGTGGGCACCTATGGATTGTGATTTATGACCCTAGTGACCCCCTTATTATGTTGCCACACATTATATCATGTCATTATGCTGTACTTTCCTTTCTTATGGTGTTATTAGGAAAAAGTGCACCCCCCTTTTTGACTTAGTCATTAATCCACGTAATGTAAAAATAAAAATATCTCCATAGTTGATGATGTACATTGTATCTTTTAATATCAAACACTCATTCAAAAAGTGGTTAGGGTTTTTCTCTCCTTCGGATCTATTTAAGAGAGAGTGCCCCCTTTATGTAAAGGGACTTTTGGCTCTAGATTTTTGGCAATAAAAGGAAATTTTTGGGGAAATCTTATGTCTTTGTTGAATATCATTCTCGAGCTTGATTGTAGATCTAATATCCTAAGACATTCCAGCTATATGATATTGATTCCATGCTATATTTTCTAGAGATAGTGTGTGATTGTAGGAGGGCGACTTCACTTGGGGCGATTTTGAGAAGGAACTCCATAGCTATCCATTGAATAAGTTTAACAATCAGGGAGTTGTTTACATTGTATCTTTGATCACCATTAATTCTCTTTGATCTATCTTGTATCATTTATTTTTTCTCTTGTGGATCAAATCTCATTGCAGTTTGTGTTTACATGAGAAAGAGAGCACTAGCTCTACTTGGGAAAATTGTATTCATCTTGGATCTCTTCATTTCAGCCGAAAATTGATTCAAAGGGGTTGGAGAATCATTGAACTTGGAATATACAAAACATTCAAATAATTTCTCGTCCTTTATCTTTTTTTTCAATTTCTATTCCATTAGTTATTATTTAAAATTTACTTCAAAACCATAACTGGAAATTTATAAAAATTATTTGGGTCACACAACTTGGCTTTAATGCAAATCCTTTTTAGGTTTTATCACTCTTCCCTAAACCGAAGAGGATTCCATATTCCCAATCCCACATGCACTGATCCTTAGGTAATTTTCCCTCCTAGGGTTTTCACATCTTTTGTTGTTTCATGATCCGGGTTTTCTTGTATGCTTTGATATTGTCGTATATATCATCAATACATCTCGTCCAAGTGTTATAAATCCCTAATTCGACCTCAATATACTATTTTGTATATTTCACAAAGATTTACCTTCAATCCCCCAAGGTAGTAGCATTGATCATTTAGCCTAACACTTAGATCATAGATCCTCCCTTAAACTTTCAAGTCACTAAAATAAACACATCGGGTTGATAATTAACTCATCCTAATGGTCTCAACTCGAACACTATCCATTAGTGGCTCTAGTCCCCACATCTAGGGTTTCATTAGCTAATCACATTACCTGCTCAATTTGCATTGTTTGATCTGGTGATTTAGTTCAAATCTCTTCTTCTATGTTAGATCGAGGTATCCCCCTTTCCTACTTTGTGATTTAGTGACATAAAGTTAAGAGTGTCTCGATTGGCACGACAACCGGTCCATCCGAGGATTGAGACCCTCTTAGGTCACCTCTTTGGTTTCCTATCTCCTCTACCATCCTGAATAGGCTCATCCAAAAGGGGAAACTACAAGTTGTGTGATAACAAGACCATATACATTTATATATTACCTCAAATAGTTATTGCACCATTGTTCGAAACCCTATTTCATATTTTCTTGTAGGTGTTTCTGTTTTAAAACTAAACACCATTATTTGCAGTTTGTACGCTTTATTTTTGAAACCCTACGATATATTTTCATTTTACAAACTCAGGTTAAGAGTCTTGATTTAACCCGGCCATAATAGTTCTAGGATTTCTACAATCCTTTGATACACCCTAAACCCTATCAATTTGATACATTTATATATTATGGTGTTGAGGAGTTTGATATCTGATCATTGTTTATGTGCCGCTGTATTTGCACATATATTTTGTATGAGTCAATTTGATTAATATATGGATATATATAGCTGAATGTTTTGGGTTGATTATTTGTTCTCTTCGTTTCATAGGTTACTTCGACTATGTATATCTTATAGTTTGTGATTTGGCGTGTTGTTATGAGATTATTTAGATGCTATGTTTTTTGTTAATCCATAGCCTTCGCTTGTGACAACTAATACGTGATGCTTGTTTGGAATTGGATACTATATACAAGAATGTTAAAGAAAGTGTAAGATGTTATTTATTTGTGTATTATATCCTTTGCTTGCTTCGAGAGTATATAATTTATCATTATGATAATGAAATGTTGCTCCATATATTTATTAAACCATATATTTATGAAATGTTAAGCACGATGCCTCTAGGCGTGAATAGATAATAAAACATTTATGTTGCATTCATTTGAAAGTATGTGTGTGCTAGCACTTGATTTCTATGTAAACTTTAATCGATATATACTTCATATGTTTACTCTATTTAGTTTATGGGGACCCTAAACAATACTTAACCATCATATTGCGAGAAAATATTTATAATAGGTAATAAAACTTAAACATAAATAAACCGTGAAATAAAAAGTGAGAGAATAATTTATTAAGAATTCTTAGGTAGTGTTTATCAAAAACAAACCTACGAATGTCTTCCTTTCTTGATAAGTATTTAAGCAATATTTCAATCTAAACTGATGATATAATTGAGTGAAAAGTACATCATATTTGATAGATAAGAGGAGAAATATTCTAAATACTAATAAAAACTAGAATAAACAATATTGATAAATAAACACATAACAACTAGTAACAATAGTTAATTGGTATGCAACAATGTGGAACAATAGTCAAGGGATGGCCACGTACCTCCTCGTCGTAGACTTTGAGCATCCAAAACTTACTTTCTCACGTCACCCCCATGAATATACTATGAATCCATATCAACGAATAGGTTCCTTTACTAGTTCACGATCCCACTAACCATACTCAAGAATATATAACCAACTTAGTTCAGTCACATAACTCTTATCGCAATCCTCAACTTAGTAACTCAAGGAACTAGTTAACATAAATTTCCTAACACTCTTTCAATGCGCACACAACAATACTTGTGAGCATACTTGGTAGCCTCTTTCCTCCTCACATATGCTCATATATAGTTTTTGTTTCCTAGGTCTTACCTCCAAAGGCCTTCCGTCTCCTTTGAAAATTTGTAGCCTTGGATTCACCTATATAATTAAGAGTGATAGTTTGAGATTTCTGTCTCATGACACTTTTATTACTTGCCGTTGGTAAGCAAGATTTTGTTCTCCACTCATGGATAAATTATATATTTTCAAAATGTCTCTTACAATAGTCCTTACATAAGGACAAGTGTCAAGAACCTTCTTGCACACTTTTTAGTTTTAATATAACAAAATATTTCTTCTCAAAAGAATAATCTGAATTTAAACTAAGTAAATAATAACCAAAACTTGGGGATATTATAGTTAGGGTGTATGAAAATCATAGGAAACAATTTATGGAGTGGATTCAACCAAACATATCATGAGAGAGAGCATGGTTTCAAAATAATGTCTATTATTAATGAAATACTCTTTTCTATAGGACACTTTTCAATTTAGACAATCATGTATATTATAAATATAGATATATACATTCCATTCTATGTTTATAGTTGGAGCACACAAAGGAAAAATGCCAAAATTAAGCCAAGCAACAAAGTATTCCAAATAAAGCAAGTACAATATCTGATGCAAGTTATAGAGAGATGAAGCATTCAAGCCACTCTAACATAGACACTATTTTGAGTAACAAATGATGATGACATAAGTTGAATGTTACAACAGTTTGTCTATTTTACAATGTTTTATTGTGCAAATCAAATATTTCCTTTAATGTGGAGATATTGTGGAACTTGGATATTGACATGATGTTATCAATAATTGAAACAATTATTTATTAACATTTTGATTATCGTGGAACTTTACAATATCTCATTTTATGAATGGATGGTAACATATTCATAAATAAATAGAGTTATTATTCTATTGCATTGTAGAGTGTCATAAAATTTTACATATGTAATTAAATATATAGATTGTTTTCATTGTTAAAATGAATAGATGTGTAATCAATTACTACATTTGTTTAAACCATACAACACATTAATACAATAATTTTATCCAAAGGAATAATTAAAATGTAAAAATCAATATTATTATAAAAAAATTGATCTTATGATGATAAATTAATATTTTGAAAAATAATGTTTATTATTAATGATGATAAATAGTATTTCAAAATAATGTTTATTATTAATGAAATACTCTTTTCTATAGGACACTTTTCAATTTAGACAATCATGTATATTATAAATATAGATATATACATTCCATTCTATGTTTATAGATGGAGCACACAAAGGACAAATGCCAGAATTAAGCCAAGCAACAAAGTATTCCAAATAAGGCAAGTACAATATCTGATGCAAGTTATAAAGAGATGAGGCATTCAAGCCACTCTAACATAGACACTATTTTGAGTAAC
This sequence comes from Larix kaempferi, assembly GCA_027924585.1. Lineage (NCBI taxonomy): Eukaryota > Viridiplantae > Streptophyta > Pinopsida > Pinales > Pinaceae > Larix > Larix kaempferi. The sequence continues at coordinate 40,199 of BSBM01000763.1, read as the reverse complement.
AAATGATGATGACATAAATTGAATGTTACAACAGTTTGTCTATTTTACAATGTTCTATTGTGCAAATCAAATATTTCCTTTAATGTGGAGATATCGTGGCAATTGGATATTGACATGATGTTATCAATAATTGAAACAATTATTTATTAACATTTTGATTATCGTGGAACTTTACAATATCTCATTTTATGAATGGATGATAACATATTCATAAATAAATAGACTTATTATTCTATTGCATTGTAGAGTCTCATAAAATTTTACATATGTAATTAAATATATAGATTGTTTTCATTGTTAAAATGAATAGATGTGTAATCAATTACTACATTTGTTTAAACCATACAACACATTAATACAATAATTTTATCCAAAGAAATAATTAAAATGCAAAAATCAATATTATTATAAAAAAATTTATCTTATGATAATAAATTAATATTTTGAAAAAAAAACACGAGGTTGCATTTGCATACACAAAAAGTAGAAAAAATTGATGCATTGTGTCCATTTCAATCCAACACTTTCATTCATAGATATTCATTGAGTTGTGCATTTTAATAAATATTATATATTCATGTCAAAAAACTATAATAAGTACCAATGATACTAGTGACAACAATAGAAGGATTCCATTCAACAACACCATTATCGGTGTCAATATTATCCTAACATTAAAATAAAAGATGGTGTACAAGGTATTTTCATAGGCATCAGTGCTTTAATTCTATAAAATACACACTCAACCTTCAAAATTGCATCATACACACATAGTACACATTGATAGATATTATATATTTTAAAGTCTTGGTTCATACCAAATATTGCTACACCAATGTTTATTATCGATAAAAGCACCTTGGTTCTTTATATATCGAAAATATGCACCGGGGCTTCAAAAATATATCATATGCATGAATGCATCTGATATACAATTTGAATCCCTAATCTATATGAAATATTAGTGCACAAGTGTGCGTTATATATATATCAATGAACTATTGCACAATAAGTGGACAAAAAAGAAATACTCGAACCTTCTTCTAACAAAAAAAGAAAAAGATTTGCAATAAAAATATGTTAAAACCATTGCTAAAACTTTTTCTACCAATAGTAAATCCATTGTTAAAACTTTTTCTACCAATAATATTGATCATTCTTATAAGATTAAAAACTTGATGAGTTGTTTTCATTGTAATGGAATAAGTCAAGCTTCTCCTACTTACTAGAAATTGTAATTTACCTAGTGCACCATGGGATTCATTGTTTTTTAATTGCTTCCTCCATCCTGCTTTCTTCCTTATTTTTATGGCATCACTATTATTTCTAATTGTACCCACTTTTGCACTTTCACTTAAGGTTTTTCTCATTTTATAGTTCTACCTAGCTTTATATCCTAGAACTATATCCTTTAATGGTGCTTCAACTCTTAACCTTATCTACACAACTCTACCCACCTATCGTGATAATTATGTCCAACTCTAACTAACTATAATTTGAATTGTGTCCTCTAGAAGTTTAGGAACCTCTTCTTCCTACAATTCAACAAAATCACACTAAAATTATTCTTTTTATATCTATCAATTGTGCCTAACCTAAAATTATTCTTTTTATATCTATCAATTATGCCTAACTTACAAGTAAAGAGTCTTTCCTTTGTTCCCTCTACTCTCTATCATAACTTTTACTTATTTATCTTGTTAACTACTAACAAAATGTCAAACTATCTCCTTTATTTCAAATTCTTAGTTAAGAACTTATTAACAAACCCCATGCCCCCAATCCTCCAACTATCATCTTAGGACTTGAATTTTCCAATCAATCCACATGTCTAACTTGTAACCACTCCAACCACTACCAAAAATCCTTAAGGTCCCTATGGCAATCTTCTTATTAGGTACCATCATAACCTTCTTATTAGGTACCTTAATAACCTATATGTTTACATCTGTATGTGTAAAAATGGCGACAATATGTAGTATAAGTGTTTGAGATCCATGTGCATACCTCCACATGAATAAAGATTCCGTGGATAGTATGGTTTAACACTTCTCTAATCATTAAAAATATGACTTCTTTCTAGGTAAAGATTAAACCAATAAGATTTCAATACACAAGGTACTTATATAATAAGATTTAAATAAATTATGGAAAACCTTAAACATAGATAGAAAGGCGTGATGATTAGATAGACTATAGAAATGCCACGATAATAATAATAAACATATTGTATATAGTTATAAAGGAAAAAAAGTTCAAACCATTAAAATATATCGAGACAATCTATAAATCTCCAATCACAAGGATCTATCTCGTAATCAAAAGTTTAGCATAGATAATTATCTTAAGTAGGTTTGCCATAAACGATAAGGATGACTATTTCCATGAATCATTGGTAATGTTTTGTTTCAATTGGAAAAAAGTCTATAGCGTGTTATCAAGGAGTGAATGAATATTATAGATCCATCTCTAATGTAGAAGCATAAGCTTAAAAAGTTTGACAAAATCTTGACATATCCATCATTGGTAATGTGTTTTGTTTTTCAAATCACAAATACATTCTTGCCTCATACTTTAGATTTTTTTATAGTGCTCGCCATCCTAATAGTTATAATCTTTGTGTCGTTAGCGAGTAATTATGCCTACCATGTAGTCATGTATGCCCACAAAACAGACAATGCATTTAAATAAAATATAGGAGTGCCGCCGACATATTCAATGGAAATGGGATGAAAGCGTCCACATAATAATGGTTATGGTGGGGGTGAGAAGTGTCAAGTAATGGTTGGGGTAAGGTAACGAGATGTTATGTCCTTGCTGGCTATATGGTGTAGAACATTGACTGAAGTGAAGTAACGAGTAGACTAGAGACGATTTTTTGCAAGGCATTCAGCCCACAAATCTTAAATAATTCAAGTTAAAACAATGATGGTCGCCAACATATTCAATCGGAATGGGATGAATGAGTCCAAATAGTAATAGGAAATTAGGGTCAAAGTGTCAAGTGGTGGTTGGGTAAGGCTACAAGTTGTTATGCCATTGTTTGCCATACGGACTAGAAAATTGACTCAAGTGTACTAACAAGTTATGGCTTTACCTTTTTATCCGACATTGAATCTCGGTGGAGTAGACTAATTCAAATCGATGGTGGTGGGACACTCGGACCAAAGAACTAAGAATCTCCCATGGTGCCGGACCAAAGAACTAAGCTTGTTAGTGGGTTTAATGTTGTAATATAAGAGTGATAGTATACAGAAAATAATTGTTATCAATCATTTACTATGTGAAGAAAATATAAACTATGGCGCTTCTTACTTTCGATGGTAACATGGAACTTGTCGTCTTGCGAATCGAAATAATCTAACTAATTGCAATTAAGTTGGATGAGTTTATTTAAAACGTATTTAGTTTTAACATTTACCAAAATTAAAGACCATTATACTCCTAGATTTAGTTGCTCGAATAAGAATACAAATTAAGAAACAAGCCTAGGCGATTATGACAGGCCTCCATCACAACAATAGTTTATTTAGCTGTGTCGATAAAAAATGAAAGTAATCTTGATGTTAATTGATTTTAATTTTTTTTATAAAAAAATAATCTCATTTAAAGTTTAGATCATAAACTATTAATATAGTATATTTAAGATTTATGTATGGTAAAGTAATGTTTTTAGAGTTATATGTAATTTTCAATAAATTTAAATTATTAAAAATAATAAAGTTGATGATCTTTAAGAATTTTAATTTTCTATGCGATCACATTCCAAAATAAAGAACATAAATATTAAAAATTCAAAGAAAAATTAACAATTTCTATGCATTTTCTAATTATTTTTAACAATTTTTAAAAAAATTGTCATTTTTTTCTTAATTTTTTTTCAGCGAAAAAAAGCATACTATTGTTATTTATAAATATGAATCAAATAGTACAACGACGAGCCATTATAGCACGATTTCAACATATAACCAAAATCAAAACAGTCAAGTCACAAAGACCATAATCACAAAGGACATATAGTCTAGTATAGTCTTCTAACACAGTCCTCAAAGGCCTTTACAAAAAAAACTTCATCCATCAAGAAAGTGAACCGAACCATTGGATTCCAACATTGAGTCCAAATACTCTTCCCAAATCAGTAGACCTTCCTCAGTATACAGTCCCTGCTTAGAGAGTTTATCTGCCATAGTATTGTTCTCTCTGTAAATATGACGTAGACATATGGCTTGACATTGCGCTAATTCATACCGAATATGATTACACCAATGAAGTAAAGCAATGACTTGTAATTTATAGTCACCCATGACCCATTGTTAGATCTTTTTCTTAATTATGTGAAGGATTTTGCCTAACATTCACAAAATTATATTTATTAATGAGCAATACTATTTTATTGTGTTTTTTTAAGAAAATAATATTATTTTATTGTTAGATGATAAATAATTTTACAAGTAAAATAAAATCTATGTAATAATTAAACTAAAATATTAAAAATTACAATTGAATAACTGAAATAAAATATTTGATTATATTAATTTAAATTTTAATGTTAATGAATATAAAATGTTTAAGTATAAATATATTAATTTTAAATAAGTATATAAAATAAATTAAAATAAATAAATATATTTTTATTAAATAACAATTAAAAATAATAATTTAAAAAATTGATCTGTTACTCTCCAATTTGGATCAACTAAATAATTCATAAACACAAATTCAACTAAATCTAAGTTAAATTTACATCTTCTAAATAATTCATATACATAAATTCAACTAAATATAATATAATGTTATCTTCACATTTCAATAATGTAAATCTTATTTTATATTACAATTTTATTAATTTGATGTTAAATATTTAATCTAATACGTACAAAAATAGTTACTCTATAGTATAAATTGTGCCTTTATCTTAGGTTTTAGATAAACCCTAGTACTTTTAATCTTTAGGTCCACACATTTTAACCTTTTTCCATCAACCAATTTCCATTATATATAGTAATCATTGGGAAATTAAAACAATCTTTTTCAGGATTCACTGTCTCCTAATGATGATCCTAGAGTAGGGATCGAAACGTCGAGAATTTCTCAATTTGAACGCAGGTCCTCTCTTGTTCTCATCCAATCACTACATATGACTATCTGTAAATATTCAATTCTTCTCAATTGAATATTCATCAAGCTTTCATAGATTTCAATGATTAGACCTTCAATAAGAAATTCTGCCCATCCAGTTCTTACACGTAGTCATAGTACTTATGGAAATATTATGCAATACTTTAGCAAGGTCATGTACATGCTTAGCTCGGGCCATCAAATTTCATGCATTCAACATATGACATAACATATTTTTCACCATGATTCCAATCATTCACATGGATGAAACCAACACACAAATATGCAAAATTACATTTTCCATTATCATAAAAGAACTTATGTGCATACATCGAAAAACTTTGTTCTACTTCTCTATTGTCAATCAACCAACCTCTTCCTGTGATGCAAACCAACGAATTAAGGGCTAATTTATTGAACCAACAAATAACTAACTCCTAACCATCTACAATTGTTTGTAAGAACAGAATTTTTAGCCTTATCCTCTTTCATGACCCACAAATAAAATCATTTTAGCCTTCATCAAACTCTTCCTGCTAATGCAGATTCAGTTACAATGATTATCACCCTAGCTAAATGACGTGTAACTTAGCTAACCCTTCACTAACCATTTTTAAACCTTCTAGGTCTAACTTGTAAACTATGAACTTTTACAAAAATTTATAATGATTACAATTCACACCCACTCTTTCAGCAAATACCAAAACCCTAGTTTTAACCATTTTTATAATTTATTGATGAGAGCAAGATGCTCCTACATCAATTGTTACCTCACAATTTGTTTTTTTGGCAAATTAATTCTTAATTTTACACTTAAAAAAAAATTAAAAAGTCACACGGTAGGTTCAATCCATTCAGTTCGCACCTCAAGTCGTTGCACCTTGCAAATTTTATAGGGTACCCTACCATTGATGCATTACCTATGTAAATGCATCGCAGTAACGGTGTGCTACAAGTTTGTAGTGCATCAAAAACCTTAATTTAAAAAAAACAAAAACAAAAACTATAAGCAGAGGTGATATAGTGGATGGTTTGCACCGTCAAGATGGTGCGCTCAATTATATCAATAGCACTAGCTATACGATGCGCCTAGACTTTCGTAATGCACCGTGATACCGAAAAAAAAATCAATTTAGGAATTATAAAACGTACCACAATGCATTGATCACACCATCTCACTATAGTACCATGGTGCATTCGTCACACCAACAAACCGTTAAATTGCATATAAAACATTTTTTGTATGGTGCACCTAAATTAAGTCATCCTACTACCCTGATGCAATGATATGTAGTTGGCGCACCACACATACCGTTCTACATCAAAAAAGTTGTACAGTGATTCTAATTCACGTTAGCGAACCATTCGTGGTGCGCTTATGTGATTCAAATGCACCATAAGCCCCATTCAATTTTACACTATAAAAGGTCAAATACAAGTCGGCCTGCTCGACTGATACTAGATGAGAAACAATGAGTGTAGCTGGTTAGGCAGTAATCCATTCGATCTGATGGATCTATTGCACATCATAACAACGTGAATAGGTGCACTAACATGCTCTGGGCACACTGTAATCTCATATTTAATGATATTATGCACTTGCATCAATGTCTTATGGAGAGGACCATGTGCTTTAGCCTTGTTTGATATATAATGTGCCTCAATATCTTATGAGGAGTACCATGTGCTTTAGCCTTGTTTTTCGATTCTTGGTACCTATCATACCCACATTTTGGACATATTTGTTCATATGAATATTTACCTCGATATAAAATACAATCATTCGGACATGCATGATATGATATGTACTCAACACCCAATATTTTCAACATTTTCTTTGCCTATTCGTAACTGTCGAGAAAGACATTATCACTCGGAAATATCTTATCTTTGAATAACCTATAGTTAGTGGGAAATATAAATGTACAATGTCATTTAATGTTCATAAAATTGACCATTTTCAATGTTGATTGTGTGATAAGATTCCTCAAAATATAAGGTAGTTGATTGTTAGTTACCTCAAAAGTGGTAAGAAACATGCGTTTGACATGCAATCCATTACTTTCAAGTTGTATAGTAACATTGTTGTCCCCAACTATGTAGACATTGACCGGCCAGGTCCAAATAAACAGGTGTTGGATGCCAATTTAAGGCTTTTGAAGAAGGTATCAATGATATGAGTGTCATCCCCTAGCTCATTATTTTGGAATGTATGTAACAAAATTGCATCCATGGCATTAGTTTGTCATAATAACTCAGCCATACCAACATCTATTTCATTGCCAACATTTGAAGAACTACTATTATTGTAGGCCTTCCTAATTGGTGAATCTGGATTCGGTGGGAATTGAATAGGTGGTTGATTCAACCATGCTTGGTATGCTTCCATTCCAAGTTGCACTCTTTTTTCAACCTTCTCTTGATTTGAAATTTTACTAGGAAGCAATGGAAGATGGTAAACAAGTTTCTCATCCTCAGAATCTTGATTTCAAAAGTATTGAACATTACATCGATGATGTTAGTAATCACAATGCAATTGCTTTAATCAAGAATTATATGAAATAGTTATTATAGAAGCGTGAGAATCATTTCTAATAGAAAATGTTCAACTGTAAACAATTTATAAAGAAAACGTTCTTATTGAGCAATAAATTATCATCAATCCCAAAGAAAATTTAAAAATTTCAAATTGAGCAATACATTTTTTTGGGAGGCTATTACCAATAGAGTTTCGAATCAGTGACCTTATGCAAGGAGTTCCTTAACAATACACCCATTAACCATGTATTTTACACCCTGTGGGAAAATTGAGCAATACGTTAACATGAATCCCATAGAAAATTAACAAATAAAATTAATCAAAGAAGATCATTGTATCTGAGTCTAGCAGGACAGGTAGTGCACTTTAGTATGTGTGTGAGATTTCGGCATGACAATTACACATATGAACTGTGTGATCATACATCCTTGACTATATGATGAATCCAATGATGAGTTTAGGGAAAGTCCCTACTTTTGCAATAAAACAAACAATTTATAAATTAAATTAACAATGTATGAAACAAAATTTCAAAATGAGCAATACATTAACATGACTCCCATTGAAAATTAACAAATACAATTAATCGAAAAAGAGCATTGCATCTCAGGATAGTAGTACAGGAAGTGCAATTCATGAGCATGTGTGTGATATTTCATCGTGATAGTTACACATATGACAACAATGTGATAAAAAATCCTTGAGTGTATGATGACTCACATGGGGAGTTTAGGGAAACTATCCTCTTTTGGCCATAAAACAACAATTTATATAAACTAATATATTATTGAGCAATATATTAACATGAATCCCATTGAAAATTAACAATATAATTAATTAGTGTTTTTTTGTCCTATGTCTCGAGAGGACATATAAGGGTAATCCTAATTTAAGGAATCTCTAATGAGCCGTTGGTGATCTACGCAATTTATATTTTATTAAAAACTCATCATGATGATACAGACTACATATTGCATGCACAACAACAAATCTCGACGCTTTCCTTTTCATAAAGAACTACTCGTCATTGAAGTGTTCCTAAAATGAACAATTTGTAGAAACTAAAGAGCACCTAGAACTATTTATGAATCATACAATGTTCCCATGATTCCGTGGATGAACCTTTATATCTAACAGTTTCTTCCTATTGATGTTTCCAGAAACATAACCATTCATACACATACTATACATGGAAATGCTATGCTTGTATTTAACAATATTCAAGTAATCTGATTGACAATAGATAGCACCACAAAATGGAGTAAGTGCTATTGATAGTTTGGGACGAACAATTACATGTGAAAGGATAAACAACCCAATATTCACAACATCTATATTAGACTTGGTAATCATAAAATGATAACCACAAAAGGAGAATTCCATTCAAACATCAGGAACAAGTAGAGAAGATGGCCGAGCACCATACAAAGTGCAGTTCGAAAAATGTTGATATTTACTTTGCGAATTCATAGGAAGGGAGAAGTCATTGTGACCCTCCAACAATTGGATGAACCATGGTGTGTACTTGGAAAATTTTGCTCACAACTCATGCAAATTTTTTGATCTTCTAATAGAGATGTGTTGGGTGGCATTCATATCATACATTGGATCACTAAAACGTTTAGTTGATTGAACAAAATCATAGGGGTTCATCAATTTAGGATGAGACATAGTTGTTTTAGCTTCCAATTTTTCCAAAAATGAATACAAGGAAGTGTTCCTTCATGTCTTTTATAGATCACCTATTGGATTTTTTACTGTAGTAGGTGATTTTGGACCACCAAAATTGGGTATTTTATCATTGGTCTAATGGTTGAGTGTGGCACCCCAAGGGTTCTCCTTCAACACTTGACATTTTGAACAACCACATACTATTGGGGTGTCATAAAAGAGACCTAACTCACGGTGAATTGCCATTGATTATCTAGGATTGCGGCTTGAAGATGCCATGTTACAATTGGTCTTGTAAAGCGGTTGCCCGTTTTCTTGCAGCTGTAAAATTTTGAGGTGTATTACTTTTAAAGTTATTTCCCTGAAAATTTATGTTGGGAAAATTTCATTTTTTATTTCGAACATTTCTGTTAAAATTAAAATTTTTCCTTCTTTGTTCGAAATTACTGGGCCTATTTACCTTCTGGCTAGGCACACTTTCTCTTTTTTCTGTTATGTTCATAACAAAATTTTTCTTTTCCCATGGCTTCCTCAAGAGTCTCGGGGTTGTCATACTCAATTTTGTCTTTGATATTAAATGGTAAACAACTCAAAAATCTTTGTATTTTAGGCTTCTCATCAACAATGTAAGGTACATACCTTAATAAACTTAAGAATTTACTGTTTAATTATTTTATGTTCATAGAGCCTAGTTTTAAATCATAGAACTCTTTAGCTTTTTCTTTAAAGTATTAATCAGACAAAAATTTCTTTTTAAAATATCTTTTAAAAGCACTCCATGTTACACGCTTTTCTTTTATGCCTTTTACCCTTTTTATATCTTGCCACCATATATCTGCTTCCCCAGTAAGATTATAAATTGCCATCTTAGCTTTCAGCTTGTCGAAGTTGTTATAAATTTGAAAATATTTCTTCATTTCCACCAATAGCCATGCTTCGGCTTCTTCTCCCTTTTCAATATAACCATTGAACGTTGGAGGTTTTATATTCTTGAACTTCCATGAAATCTATTCATAAGGTTTGTACTTCCTCTTCTTAGGGCTGCAGTCACTATCATTGCTGTCACTGGAATACTTATGTTTTCTTCTATGTATTTTAACATTGGCTTCAGAAGATGAATCACTCTCATTTTTATAGAATTGTAACTTCTTACCCATGTGTTGATAAGACATGGTTCCAGATTCAGATTTAAATTATGTTCTTTTATCTTTTCCATCATTGTGAAATTTATCTAGTAATATCTTATTTAGTTCTTCCTATGCCTTCAGAATCCTTTCATTGTCTTCCTTAACAGTTTTGATTTCAGCCTTTAAGTCTTTAACTATTCGAAGTAATTCAGATGAATTATCATTTAATTCTACGAATATATTTTCTTCGTTAATATGTTCTTGTTCATGATTATTTTGTTCATTATGTTGGTATCTATCCTCAACAGATTCCTCTAGTGCTTCCATTCCTGCAAAAATAGATATTGATTGTTGTGTACAGAAACAATTTTAAAACAAAAATTAGCAACTTGTTTTTCTGTTTTTCTTTTGAATGAGCCAGTTGAGACACTTTTAGGCCTAGTGTTTGAACTTGCACTCTGATACCACATGTAACATCCCAAAATTTCATAAAAATTTAGAATTTATCTGTGTAGTATTGATGTTATTATTTACTGTGTGGAAAGTATATTAAAGTCAGTTTAGTCTTTAATAACTGTTCGACCATATTTATAGTGGCGTCACATACTCATTTACAAATAGTTCGTCATTTAATTAATGTGTTGTAACAACATAAATGTATATGCAATCCCTATATGAAATTAATGTAATAATTACTTATGTCATATTCGACCTCTGAATAAATGCATCTTATACTTATTGTCTTAATGTTTATTTTATATGCATTATCGTTATTTTTAAATTCACAGATCGACATTTACTCTTTATGTTTACAACTTTATATAAATGGTTACTAACCTTTATTTTCTTTTGTTGAAGGGGTCCTATGGATACCCTAAGGCTTACCTAGCTTTGATAAGCTAACACACTTAATTATCTTCTACAGATTTGCAGATAAGAATTATTCTGTCTAGGTTTTAAGATTTTGAAGTTCGAAGATTGATATGGTATACGTTATTATGTCTTATTGTTCTGATACTGGACTTTGATTCCCTAGGAATACACATGAAGGATTTGTTTAAGGCTTAGGGAAAAACATACCCTAGCCATGATTATAAGTAATTTAGAGTTTGTTTATATTAATTCTATAATATATTACTTGTCTATGTAATAGACAATGCATAGATTTATAAACATTAATATCCTAACATTACTTCATATGTCATATTCATCATATTACAAAATAGTGATTTTGTATTATGATCAAGTTCTAATACATATATATGTGCATTTAAACTCGGATTTCTAGTAATTATAATGCTGCAATTGTTAGAATGTGGGCAGGGTCATAACCATAGAGACCATGTATAAATTAATGACTAAAGGTTAAATTAATACATTTGGGCATGGTCCGATAGGGCTCCTAAACTATAGGCGATTGCAATTTATTCAAACTTTAGTGGAATGCACTGCTGGCAGGGTCCACATGATGGGCATAGGGTTTTGGTAAAACCCTAATCGTGCAGTGTATGACCTTTAGACCATCGTTAAACTCATTTTCATTTGACATTGTTTGGTTGGAGGAGCCAACATGCTCTCAGCCGATTCGGGGTTTGAATGCCATATGTAACTACAAGGTTTTGATGGTGGAACTCGTAGCTTCACTTCTAATATGTTACCATGTACAGAAGGTAAGTGAGTATTTTAATTTCGACAGAGTTCATTTAGTTTATAACATTATTCCTATTTGCACGGTGTTCTAAACCTATTTGTTTGTTGCTTGTGTGTGAAATCTCCATAAAAAATAAAAAATAAAAAATTATTTTTTCTTTATATCTTAACTTTGTAATTTCATTCACTTTATAGCACCTGAATAGAAGGCAGTTCTATGTTTATCAGTATCTAAATTTATTAATGTCTTCGTAACATTGAACTTACAGGTGTCCTTACCCTTGTTTTCCTACTAGTTAGAAGGTTATTACATTGACATACCACTTACTTAGCTGCGGCTAGTCCTCCCTTCCTTTTCCGTTATGCAGGTTCCTATGCTTCTGGAGTTTTCACATGATGTCAGTAACAAGGTATGGATCTTTTAACAAACCAATTCTTACTGTTTTGTTTATGACTTAGTGTCGCACTTACACATTGCATACAATCAAACAACGATCATAAGGTTGGACTAATAGTTGTGTTAATATGGTTATAAAGCGAACCCTTTGTACCAACACCAACTTCGAAATACATCACCATGCTATCAAGGATGTAGGTATAAATAACGCACAATCCTTAAATCTCAATAGCATGTCAAAAGAACAATTAAGAGCACTAATGTTATTCAAACCACATAATTATAATGTTTGATCATCACCACATGTCTTACCTAGCTAGGTAAATTTAATAAGCTAGAAATTAATTTGTAAACCCTTTCAAAAAGGAATGACCTACGAGTTACTCTAACATTTAAACTGCAGGTACCTCACACTTACCAACGAAGCGCAGCGGGGTAAATGAACCATGTGACACCATCAATGTGGATGTAGTCGAAAATGCCACCTGCATCTCGACAGGGTACCCGTACTGGGGTCATTTACTATTTTCTAGAAGGCCATGTGACTACATTTAATTTGTTTGAAGGTTACGGTGCCACCTGCACCTGAAAAGACAGGGTTGGTTGTCTCGGCGTTTGGGATAAGTAACTCCTCAGCAAAAATTCGAAACCCTCTGGAACAAATTCATTTTTGGCATTCGAATTGGGGTTCACAATTTTGTCGATCCTTTACTATCACTGTATTTTCTTCTGCAATGAGGAGGAAATGGCTATTTGCCATCGTGGTTACTCCAGAGGGAGTTCTCCTTGCTTTAAAGACGCAGCTACTTCCCTGCGATGCCCCGGAGGTAATCTCCAATACTGCAACTCGACACTTTTCTATTAACTGGTTTTGTAGTGCAATCTATCGCCCTTTTAATAATAATGTATTGTTTATTAATGATGGTAGGTATTCCCAGTTCGAGACAGCGCAGGTTGCAGAGGGGACCTTCCCTAACGGTAAGTGGTATTGCTCCTTTGCCTTCATATGACGACAGGAAAACTTGGGAAGACCTCTTCAACGGCAACTAGAAGTTTGTAGTTTCATGTCATGGTTAGTTCATTTTTGAAGCTTCAGGGATTCGTTGTGGCCTGGGTTTTTCTGCCACGAATCCGATGTAATAACTATTTCCTTTATGATATTTTCTTTCTGTGGTTCAAGGTTCTAGAGAAATGCGTATTGAATTATCTGAATTTAAGATCAGGGTTTCTGTTTCTTACCTTTCCGAAGGATTTCAATACCCTATCTAAAACCCAAATTTGTCAAGAATATGGAACATTTAATTTTGTAATGCTATGAGTGAAATGGATTTGATCTTCATGGTTCTACCACCTCTGGGTTAGCACTCGGAATGTGATTTTGGATGCTTTAAAATCCTGCTTAGATAGAAATACAAAGTTGGTATGATGCCATTTTCCGTTTCCTTAAGTATTTTAGACAGATATGGTTACTAGGACAAAGGTCTCTGTATTTTTCTGTTTTCATCCATTTCGTATGCATGCGTGGTAGATATGTGTCTAATAATGATTTTCTTTTTGATTTGAGGAGAATGGTAAATTCATGATAGTGTAAAAACCCTATTTCACAAGTCGTCGGGACAAATTTTTAAAGGATTCTGGTGTTTAAAAGAGCTTTGAAGTTTCGTTTGCCTCCATTTTGTAAGCTTACTATCTACAGGATGAATGTGAACTGCAGTAGATGACTACGTCCAAAAATAGAATTTGTCAGACCGACTCCTGTGTGGGTCCGTTGTAATTTTCTGTTTAAACATTATTTTTAAATGTTCCCGCAAAGCCTGGAAGAAGCTATATTATTTTCTATAGATCCATGTCTCGGTTACGGTAGAGACATTGCCTAGAAGAACTATATTAACAGAATAGATTCTTGTAAAATGATAATGATATGGTGGAAGTATTGTTATCTGTTTTTCTTCTAAATTCATAATGCCACTGTATCTAGTGTTTAGATACTCTAACTACCAGTGTAGATGTCCTGAACGACGGCGACCCTCGAATACTATTTTTATGACTTGCCTTTTATAGAGTTTCCTGTGAATGAGAGTGGAATACATATATTATGCATTGTTAGGCTTGTGTGAGAGTTAAGGAATTAGATCGAGAATTATCCCCTAAAGTTAGAGATTATTCCGTGAAGGAACAACGGAAGTTGTTGGCATTCGATCTGAGGGAGTTATTTTTATGAAACTTATATATTCATAATATACAGGTAGTTGGGAAAATACATCGTTTCAGTACTAAACCTCCATATCCTATCTGCGATGAAAACAATTATACCCTAATGATATCCACATGGAATCGTGGAATTTCTGTAGAGAGGGTTTCTATGCTATTAATGATCCATGTTTTGCTTTATTTGTCGTAGAGTATAAAGAAGGTCAATATTTATCCCCTAGACTCCAATTAGATAATATAAATAAACAAAAAGGATGTAAAAGAAAATCATGAAATTTCCCACTGAGGCTTTATAGATCTAATTTGTAACAATGGAGATCGATATAATAAAAAATAACAATGTACAGAAATCATGCAATTATTTACTGAGGGCTTTATAGATCAATTTGTAACAATGGAAATCGATATAATAAACAATAAGAATGTACAGAAATCATGCAATTATTTACTGAGGGCTTTATAGATTAATTTGTAAACAATGATAAAATGACCCCTCTATGAGCACATTATCCATTCCATTTTGTCGTTGTTTTACCATCAATACCAAATATCTAAGTTACAGATCAAGCATTATTCGACAGCGTTATAACTATCATTCTTCCCTTAAACACTATACTTTTAACAAATGGAGGCAGATAAATAACAGAAATTACTTAGAGTCTGAGATAACAAAACCTGGAACTTGTAAACCAAATGCAGTAGGAATAGCCACATTCCTCCCAACCTTAGATTAGGTACAAACACCAAGTCTGTCTGCAATCACCCTCGAGCCAGACACATGCATGAAAAAATGTGGACAGTTAGCCTCAAAATCAGTCGTGTTTCCTGAATCCCTTGCCTAACACAGAGTGCTCACACAGCAAGTGGAATTCTCTCCGGCATACTCAGCAGCGTCCTGCCTCCTCACATATGCCATCCTTTTATAGTTTTGCCTAGGTCTTACCATTAGCAGCCAATTCCTCATGGAATTTTCGCAGCTAATCAAATCCCTGATTTTCAGGGTGTGTCTAGTGTCTTAAATACACTCCTGACACTTGTTTTGGTTTCCCAGAGGCTAACTCTAACTTGTCCCCCACTTCTCCATGCATGATCTCCTCATTTAACTTGGTTGTTCCTGCTCATTCTTATATTAATATAATAAATTGTTTGCTTACAACAGTCCTCCTAGGACTTAAGTCACCCGATTTCTCATCTGGCTTCCTTATTGCATAATCTCAAAATAATAAAATAATATATACTCATATATCAAAATATATATATGTATATATATATATTTTTTTTTAAAAATCAAACATAATGTCTTTTCATCATTGGAGAGGAATGTCACATTGTGTTTTTGTTATGTGCCAGGGTAGCCCCTCAACAATGCTTGTGGTCGTGGACGTCTACTTCCTTGAGCCATTGGACTTACAACCTTGGTAAGGCTCGCGCATTCCCTGGAACTTCTTACAACAAGACTCTGTTATGTCCTGTGTATTCATGGTGGTGTTTGGCGTTTGACGTCAGTCCTGTATTGTGAAATGGAGATTACTTGCATGTATTTTATTTTACTGTCTCTATTGTTAAGATGTTATGCCGTATGGAAAACCTTGCAAATGAAAAATAGGGTTTGTAATCCTAGAGCCACGGCTCTTGTAATCTCTGTTTTTGGTTATGATTTGAAATGGAACTTTTGTATGTTCACTTAATTTGTCAATGGATATACTGGATGTGTTTAGGGTTAATCCCTATGACCGTTGTTTGTATTGTATTTTGATTCTCGGCATAAAGCTATCCCACACAGGAATTCTGCGTTTTATGAAATTATTAGATTTTATTTGGGTAATGACCCTTGTTTATGAATTCGGTGTTCACAAATTTGTTCTGTATAAAATGTATTGATTTTAAGTTATGAGCATAAATCTAAACTTGTCTTGACTTATCACAGTCGGTTTGTAAATAATGTTTTATTAAATTACTAGGCTATGTCGCAAGCTTGGACATACCTCGTGGATGTTGGGACCGACCCTGTCGTAAACCATATGGTAACCTCTCATGGAGATCACATAGGTTGTGTAACAAACCAATCATTTTCTTGTATATTTCATAATTTAATAGGTGAACCCTTGTGGGTTACGAACCTCAACTTGTGATTAATGTCATGATTCTATAGCTCTGTTTTACGAAAATATTTTAAATTCTTTGTAAAATAGGTGGTCGACCTTTACGGGTCTTGAACCCTCGACCTACAATGGATTTTACTTGTTAAAAACTTTTTTGGACTTTGGTTATGATATTTGACCCCATCCTGCTCCTGTGGGAACATTAATGTTTTTATTTTTATAACATGTTGATTCTTTAAGAGTTGATAAATTATTTGGATTATAAAATTTTATATAGGGTTTATCTATCCCTATCGACTTGGATTGGAAATACCGAACTGTTTATAAAATGGATATTCATATAATATGTAAGGTGAGCTCATTACAAGTCTCGAACCCTTATCTATCCCTTTTGTTTGTTTATATTTAAATCATGTTTTATATGAGAATATTTGTTTATTAAAAAGAGACTGGGCATAGCCCTAAACATATTTATGTTTACTCAAATATTCTTTCTGTATATATTTTAAAGGATTAAGAACTATTTTGAAACTAGATACAAAACCCAAACTGTGTTTTATTTTAAAAGGGTTTCAAGGTCGTGTTAGGAACTTTGCTAATAATGATATTACTTTGCTTGTGTTTATGATAATTTAATGCATTCAGTAGGGTAACAATTAATGGTTTGAGGAGGTTATACAGAGTTATCCTATCATCAAATTATAATGAGATATATGTTTTATGTATATGTAGATTAAATGAATTCTATATTTGATATTATATTTATATAATGATAATTGTTGTTGAAACTATTTTTAAGTGTTTATTTTTATTAGAAAATATTGATTGAGAAGTAAAAACATTTATGTCAGCATTAATGTTTAAATTAACTTCTGTTCGATACTAATATGAACTGTAAAGAGAGTTGTAATCAAAATTTTTGTGTAATATTTAGCATACATTATAGAGTTGTAACTACATTTATTGTAAAAATAAAGTTTCGGTATTGAGATCATATTATTGATATCTTTCTAATCTATTACTTAAGATAATTTTCCTTTTACTAGAGTACATCACAAAGGTGAAAGGAAAAATACATAGAAGAATTATATTCATCATTCTGGAATTTTTCAAATAAATCATTCAATCATATATGCAGATTAATTTATTGGTTCAGTACTTTGATAATTAAATAAAGAAATGATAATACTGAAACCTAACAAATTAATAGCATTCTTTCAGAATATACATAGTAAGATGAATAAAAACAAAAATAATGCAGAACCTGTTTAGAGTGTATAGGTGGAAAAACACCCAAAGAAGACCGTTCCTCCCCTCCCAAACGTCTCCTAAAAGCAGCCAAATCTACTTGCTTTAGGACCGCCGAGCCTGTTCACTGAACCACAAGGACAATGATTCTATGTAGAAGGATGTGACAATCACTTTGTATCTCAGCAATCATGAAGACTTGCATACAAAATCTCTCTGCAACTCAATAATTTAAGACAGTCCTACACCTCAACTCATTAGTTATCCAATCCCCTTATAGAATCTCTTGTGTGCTCAACATAATAGTTTCGAGCAACCACAAGGAAAACTATGACTCTCGTTGAGTGTATCTAAGCTGCCTACTCAATTCGATGGCTTTATAAAGATTTCCTAGGTCTTAAGGGTCAGTTTAACAATTAATGAGTCACCTTCTCAGTTCCACCATCCTTGGGGAACATGATCACATTTTTAGGTAAGTTCCCCCCTGCAACAGCTAGTAAGTAAGTGCAGTTGCTCCCACTTGTAAATTTCATTCTACAATAGTTTCATTCCTCTTAGTGGGTCAGTAAACACTCTTCAACAGTCCTATTTGGATGAGTGTCTCCTATTTTAATTTATTAAATAATAATAATATTCAATTACAGCCATCCTTGACCCTCCTTGGTCATAAAACTTTACAATAAGTTTTAAAGTAATGTTTTTCCACAGACATAAAATATTTCAAGTTCAAGGTAGGTTACAATTTATGGCAAGGTTATGTTCCATAAAAGGATTTATAAAAATATTTATCTTAGATCATCATTTCTATATATTTCATATATGGTTGACAAATGTGTAGGCATAGAAAATTACAAAGTGAAGCTTTCTAATTAAATTGAATTCTAAAAGAGTTTCCATAAAAAGGTAGCAATAGGATGTTGCAAGGGAAAAATTATTACTTATGTTCTAATTTATTTTGAAAAATCATATGTATGCATGTGTTTTATGATGAAATGCTAGAAGCAACGTGTGTGTTTGTGAAAAGTACATGTATGAAAGGAAAGAAGCCTCAAATATAACCAAAAGGCATGTCAAAGAAGGCAAAGACAACTAAAAATGTATGGTTACAAAGGAAATCAAAAGATGAAAGTAAAGTTTGGAAGGGTATGAACACTGAGGATTTTGTTATTCTTAAGTGGGGATCAGGATGTAATATCCCTCTTTTACCCCTACTATTTTGCAACAATTGTGTACCCATCCATGGCAAGGAGCCCAAGATAAAGGCTCCGTAGGTAATACTTTGTAAGTATGATTGTGATTTCCTAGGTTGTATTTTAAATTTATATACTTAGGAGACTGAAGGCTTGACACAGCTAAACGAAAGGGGCATGGAATCCACTAGGGGGAGAGGATGAATGACTAAGTAACCATGAGATTGATGACGTGTGTCATATTGGTTCCATGGGAGCTTAAATAAAAAGGAACTATGCTTTCTACTAGACAGACACTTAAGTTTATTAGTGCCATTAACGGTTAGTCCTAGACAGGGACACCAAAGAACCTATTGGTTGCTTAAAGGCTTCAACAAGATCATAAAACCTAATGATTTGCATAAGGCTAATTAATATTATGTACTATTGAGTAAAGTTAAAAATTTAGACTAGATATCAATGCTATCCTAGCCTCAGCAAAGGATGCCAAGAAAATATCATTAAGTAAAATAAGTTAAGTATCATTACTAGCTTATTAAGGGTATACTATTAATTATTTTACTATGGCATAGCAGGCCAATAATAATTACCACAATTAATTCTACACACTTATGTGTGAAAACGAGACAATGGAAGTGTCGTATTATAAATATATATTTATATACACGCAAAGGTATTGATAACAAAGTGATTAAATTGGTTTTATTATATTGAATATTATAAAGAAGAGAATAAAATATGCATATTATTATTATTCTAGTCAAATTATACAAAAATGCTATATGTGTTCAAGAAAAAGGTTGATGAGCAGTTTTGTCAAAAGATGCTAAATTATATTTAAAATATTTCCAGCTTAAAAATTTCTTGGAAAACAAGAAAAGATAAGCAAAGAAACAAGCTTTTGTTAGCTTTAAAAGATAAAATATGAAAACTAAAAATTAGGTAAGGAGATTGAATCTCTTTAAGAGGGAAAAAACAATAAGAAAATCGATTAGCTAGGAAGGGAGGCAAGAAATCCAAGAAGGAACTAAATTGAGAGATCCTAGGAGGTTAATTGGAATTCCTAATAAGAGGTTATTAACATTGGAGCCATGAAAAGAAGTCACTATGAAGTTTTACCCTTAATCCCTTTTCTTAGTGGATTCCTACCCACGGGTGGCCTCTCAGCAGAAGGAATATATGCTGGACAGAGCTAGTAGGTTGGTTGAACGTCAAGATTTGAATCGCCCTTTCATTTGCACAAGCCTAATGATTATGGATAAGCATTCCAATTTCTGATTTATGGTCCAGTGATGTTAGTTGTCTTCATATATTCCGCAACTTGATTAGTATGTTTGTTCATATATATATATATATATATATTGACCATAACTCCAATTCTAATAAATCTGCTCCTTATATTTTCGTTTATTAATTAATAATTAAATTATATCTCTGTTATTAATTCAGTGCTAAGTATACTAGTCATAGACCAAATCATACTTCTATTTCTTTAGAGATTAATTTAAGTTTCTTTATAGTAATTCTAGAAGTAATTTCATATTTCATTGTCTTATTTAATCTTAGCTAAATTAATGATTAGTCAGCTGAATATTTACTTATTTGTCTGATGATTGTTAATGTAATTCTTATTTGTTTCTTTATTGTATTGACTGAAATTTTTTATTTTGTATACTACATGTAATTGTAGGGTAAATTATCAAATCTATTATGATTTACTTATTTACAATAAATAGGAAGAATATTAAATATAAATAATTAAAATAATAATTATAATATCATAGACGTGATGGCCTAGAAAGAAAACTCTCAATACCAGGCAAAAGATGAAGAGGATTCACTTAAGAATCAAAGTCCAATCCCTTAACCAGCCCTTCCTTAATACTCTATTAGTATTATACTTATTAAATATAATACACAGAACTTTATAAAAGATACATCATAATATAGTAAACACAATTCAAACCAAATCGAACACATATATTAACCATAGCAAGTGATGAAAGCTTTTACACAAACGCTACAAAATTAACTTGAAAGGCATGCAGGCCTCTTAGAATAACACCAATCACATACATACTATATAAACCAAATTCTTTTATTAATTAAATAAAACAAATAAAGTTTAAAAGCATAGATTTAATCCTACGTAAGCTTTCATCAAAACCCAAAATCAAGAATATAAAACCTTATCAAATCACTAGCATGAATTTGGAAGGAGATTGATTTGCATACAAGAGGATCGCTATAGTAAGCAGTGAGGATATTTTCAACTTCCTAGATAGATCCAAGAGGTCGATCCTGTAAGGGGCAATCTCGTTCTGAGGTGTGCTTTCAATAATTCTATGGGCACAACGATATGGCCTCTCACCCTCATCGTGTGTATGAGAATTCATTATGAATATTTATACAGTCATCGTAATAACATGAGGAGTTTATAAAATCATCATGGTTTTTAAATAATCCACTCTTGGATAATAATAGCTAGGTTCTTTAATAATTACCACAGGAAGTTAAGGGGTTTGAATATATCACATTTAAATATTAAATTGAGAACATATGTACACAAGAAAAGTTGGCTTTGTAAACAAGGAATTTAGATAGAGGGTCGAACACCCTATACTCTCCTTATTAAACCAGGATCAACCCAAGGACTTGAGGTCAAACCTCAGGGTGTCCAAGTGGGCGTTCAACGCACAACCATTCACATAAGGAGGGGAGGCATAGACTATTTTATACAGTAAGGGCGTGAGTGATAAAAATGGTGAACCGGGATGGAATCCAATACATTATACAACAGTATAAAATTACATTAATAATTAAAGATAAACTTTGCAATATATATATATATATATATATATATAAACTCAGGATTGACAACACGTTTTGCACAGGAAACTTATAAATATAACTCAACACTGTCAATAAGGCCCTACGCCCTGTAAGGAAAACCATCTTAAAATATAAGAGTACGGATACATAAAAACCAGGATACCATTTATATACTAAAATGCACTCTTCTCCAGTTAATACAAAATTAAACCCACATAAGAAAAATCGACCCAAGGTCGATACACAGAGTTTGTAATAACATTGTAGAACAAATTACTGTTTTCGTTCAATAGAGACAGAACAACCTCATAAACTTTGAAAATTACAAAATTAACATTTAAAAACCAATAACAGTTTGGACCATAACTTCATCGGAAACATAGCCCTCGAATTTTCAGTGGAAGATCCAGCCTCGAGAGAGGATTGGTCCATTAGTTCTAGGAGCTTACCTAATAATCTTCTTCAAACCAGTGACTTCCTGAGCCATGCCCCACACATACTATTTTCTGTTGCAAACAAAACAAGTATGTGAATACAGTGAAGTAACCTGTAAATAATAAGAAACACTAATAGAGTAATGAGTGTTGAATACATTTCTTACCTTTTTACAGAGCTTCCAATCATTGGATCCATTAGAGTGAGTTAGGCATTGTAGAACCCCATTATGTAAGCATACAAGAACCAAGAAACTCTTCCTCTCTGTAACCAAGACTCATATATCGAACAAAGGAGAAAATTCCTGTTTAAAAATGAAGTCAACCACCGAAGAAGACCCCTGTGACCTTAAGGTTGAATGAGGGGTAAAAACCCTGAGCGAAATGAGGTCTCATGACCCAGCCACAATGCAAATGAGGATTGAATCCTCTAGAAGCGAAGGCTTAGTCTCTTAGGTAGTTGTAAAACCACCATTTAATTCTCCTTCCATCATATGGCCTTCGTGGCAGCTTAAGGAAGGAGCCTTCACCTGTTACATTTAAACTGTGTACGCTTCCAGCTATATGTCATTTCCTCCATAGCATTACGAATTAGGACTTATGCTAATGCTTGGTGGGTGTTTTCAAAAGGGTCGTGCCATCGGTTGTATGTTTAGCATGAATCTTGAACCAAGGTTTTAATACCTTGTGCAATTAAGTTGTATGTAAAGTGAACCTTGAACCAAGATATTAATACCTTATGTAATGGTAAGTGGATCACACCATTGGTATTATATCAAGTTTGGACATGGGATCGTTTAACCCTGCAATCAATGATTAATAATGTATTAGCATACTTTCTAAGTAAGTCTTGGCTAGGAGGCCACGACCTTGCTAAGGAAAACTTTGCTTAGTAAGAGTAGTGCCTTAGCCAATAATTAAAAGAATGTAAATGTAAACATAAAAGCATTCATAATAACAGTCAACATAGTACATGTTCACAAAATAGTTATGAAATTGTCTAAATATTACAATGAAGGCAAACTTTGCTTTGTAAGAGCAGCCAATAATTAAAAGAATGTAAATGTAAACATAAAAGCATTCATAATAACAATCAACATATGTATAGTCAATATAGTACATGTTCACAGAATAGCTATGGAATTGTCTAAATACTACAATGAAGGCAAACTTCGCTTAGTAAGAGTAGCCAATAATTAAAATTAAAAGAATGTAAATGTAAACATAAAAGCATTCATAATAACAATCAATATAGTATATGTTCACAAAATAGTAATCGAATTGTCTAAATATTATAATGGAGGATCGGGATAAATGTCCAATCTAATACATACATACATACATATCTAAATATTCAAAACAAAAATGTTGAATTAAAAATAGATCAAGAAGTCCATTATTATAGACCTAGTATAAATACATCAAGGATGGCAGTAATACAGTCATATAAATAACCATGTATATACAAGAGAGTTAAGACAATCATTAAGTCTGGGGTTAAAAGACATGAACTAAATGCTACAAACTTCGTAAAGGACTGTCATGGTAAACAAAAAATTAATTATAGTACTTACTCGAGAGAGTTAAGACCAGTTTGGAAAGACAAATACTTATACAAAATTGTATGATCTATTCAAAATAACAAATTGTTCAAACAGTCAAAGAAAGGACTATATTTAGATATAATAATGAGGATTAAGAAGACAATCAAAGTGATGTCAAGATAGTCAAAGTTAGGTCTGCTATAACTAAATAAAAAAAAATTATTATAGTATTTTTGGTGACATTACAATTTGGATCAATAGTAATTGAGAAATATTAATGATAAAAAAACACTAAAATATTCATCAACATGATTATTCTTTATTCATTTGTTAAGGTACAAATAAATATAGTTGAAAAGAAATAAAATTCAACACTTATCAAAACTATCTAATTGCTTAGCATTTACATAAAGACACATATCAAGATTAATCTAACTACTCTACTTAGTTGCAAGATAAAATGTAATGTTCCTATTAATATTCATTTTGCTTATGCTTCTCATTCCTTCAATTTTAGGACACATGATTCGAAGCTTTGTAGCATAACCATCTCCATTCCTCATCATCACTTCAACTTCACATTCTTTTTAATTTTAAGACATGATAAAATCAAGTTTTAATAGCGTAATCATCTCCATGCTTCATCATTAACACTACAACAAAACAATATCGTTAGTATCGCTTTTAGATAGGCTTTAGCACTAGATTTTAGTGCCAAATTTAGGGCCATATTTGGGAGATTTAGCACTAAGTTTATCTCTATATTTAGTGCTAAGTTTTTTGAGTGAGTAAATGAAAGTGAAGAGACTTTTTAAACAGAAAACTAAGTAATATCAAAGATTAAAAAATGAGCTATTTGCCTCATTTGTCTCAATTCTAGTGAATTAAAGGCATTTTTAATTATTTGAATTAAAAATCCTTATTTTCTCTTATAAAAAGTTTCTCAAAACCTACTTTTTCATTTTTTTTTCTTATTTCCTCTCTTTATAGCTTCTATTCTCTACCTTTCTCCTTTTCCCCTTAAAGTTTTCTCTCTTAGGGTTTCATCTTAATGGAAGATAGGGATTTGGTTTCATGGAAGAATATCCATCGAAAAATAATGAATCTTCTTGCATTTTCCTCCTTTGCTCTTTTACTTTTATTTTCCTTTATTGATTTACTAATGTTTATTCTTGTTTTATTGTTTCAAGTTTAATTTTTCATGTATGGAGTAGAAAGTTTCATCAATAAGCTCCATAACTAAGGTAATGAATTATTCCTTCCCTTCTCCTTCTTAATATTTTACTTTTATTTTACTTTATTTATTTTCTAATGTTTATTGTTATTTTGTTGTTGTAGGGTTTCATGTATGGAGGAAAAGGTTTCATGAAAAGGAAGATAATGGATTCAAGGAAGGTAGTGTTTGCAAGGGTTAATTCAATTCATATATACACTTTTAAAGGTATATTTATGTTGGAATGTAGCTCAAGCAAAGTTATTTTCTTTTGGAAAATGATTTGGGTTCAAATCCCAACATTCCCTTAATATTTTCCATTTCTATTTTGATTTCTTACCATTTTTTATTTTAGTTTTCATAAGTTTTAATTTGCACTAGGTGCACTTTTAATAGTGGTTTTTTTATGGGAATGTAGGTCAAGTAGAGCTCTTTCCTATTGACAAGTAATATTCCTACAAATATTAGCATTTCATTACATTTTTTTTCAAATTTTTCCATTTCCCATTTCCATTTGTATAAATTTAATTTATAAAAAAACATAGTTAAAATAAGGGTTAAATCTAGCACTAAACCTTACACAAATCATGGCATTAATCCTGTGTTATTTCAGGGGCTAAAGTAGGCTTTCAAATTGTTGCATTAATGGAAGGAAACGAAACACCAAGTTTAACGCCAAGATTTTCAACTCAATGAGAAAAAGAATTATACCAAAAAAATATGTTAAATTAGGTGCTAAATACGAGTTTTGTTGTAATGATTACTTCTTATTCACATTCCTTAATTATAAATATGATAGAATCTTATGTTTGGACCCTTTTATTCATCTATAACAATAGAAAATAAAACTCATCACACTACAATAACCCTTTACAATCTTTTGTGGGAATGTGTTAAGTGCACACAACAAACCTTTAATTTGCAAAGAGCCCAAAACTTGTTATAGCAATGATGGTGTGTTATGGCTACCACAAACTAAATGATACTAGAAACCTTCCATGCAAAAATAAATGGTTGTGAAGCTGGACAAAGCTTCCTGTTATATTACCCTTCTCATCGGGCCCTAAAATGAATTCATGAAGGACTTGCGATAGCTTTCAAAACTACTAAGGAATGTCACATGAGGTACCATGATTATACATATATTAAGGGCACACATTGCAGGAAGAGCACACATTGCAGGAAGAGGCATGCATCATTGATGATGGTGAGTCATTTAACATCATTCCTAGTTGCACCTATGTGCCTATAAAATGTTGTAGGATGGGATGTTCTCCATAATTTGCTTAAGCACCAAAATCATTCACATCAGCATAAAAAAAATTATTATAGATCATAAAATTTTAGGTGTCCTGAATTTTTTGTGCCTCAAGTGCCCTCCAAAAAATGGGCTAGACCTCAACCTACAAGAACTTATGACGAGGTCATTTCCTTTGGGAAGGTATGTAAACACTATATAGCTTTATCTTGAAAGCGAGTTAATAAAATACACAATCACTTCACCGTTAAGAATAACCTTATATGTCACGGATATATGTAGCAGAACTTGTCCATGTGGATGGAGAGATTTTATGGTTGGAATCAGTTTGAACAACTCCCCATAACTTTGTAGAGAGGAGAGCGTTTATGGTTGAAATTCATTCCTACACTTTCTATTAATTTCAATCATAAGAAATGGCATCATTTACATATTCTTATTACATCATTTAAAGATATTTTTAGAAAATATGTTTAACACATTATACAATTATCTATGCTACAACATTTATTATGCCAAAGGCGCCTTCAATCAAAATTGTACCTTGAGGTCCAACGTGGCATTTTAGTTTGTGATTAAGGATGGGTGGTGGTGATGTGTTGCTTCGGCATATACCTCAAAGAAGATTCATTTCCCATAGACATCTAAGGGAGGAGATTTTCTATGGGTGGACAGCCTACCGAAAGAGGTCAACTGCTAATCCACCATTTTTTATTTAATCTGGTCTCTTTTCCACACACAGGTTCAATTAATGAATCATTTAACATGTTTAATTGAATGGTTGATGGGTTAATTGAATCATTTAACACGTTTATTCAATTGTTTAACACGGGTCACGGATAATTTTAAGAACACCCTCGAAATTTATATGTCTAATAAATGGGCAAATAAATTTGAAGGCTATTTTATCAATATTATAATATGTATATATAATTTTTTTCTAATTTTTCATTCTATTATAGAATCTTGTAAAATATTGGCGAATCTTTCACTAAATTATAATATATTATAAAATCTTGGCAAATATTTCACTGAATTATAAAATATTGTTAAAACTTGGCGAATCTTTCATCAAATTATAAAACCTTGTAACGTCTTGGTGAATCTTTTGCTAGGAAGACATAGCTTTTGATTCTGTAGATTATTAAGGTAGCGCAATAGAATAATATATATCATAGCTCGAATCTCATGAATCCTAGACCCTCAAATGAACAAATGCATAAATGAGGAGAGGAGGGATTTATTTATATATTTCACAAGTAGTTTTGGGTCACTCACAACTCGAGGTGTTGGTGAAACACAACTACACTAACTAGACTCAAGGAAATTGGGGACTCCACTTTTTATCTTCTCCCTTAATGGTCCAATGAACACGAGGGGACGCAAATAGTGACATACTGAAAAAATGATAGAATTGAACACTTTACATTGTGGAATGATTATGGCACCCACGAACCATTATTACAATGTGGAGTATTATCTTTAACCACAACCTTAATATAGTGTCTGAGTTCGTCAATTAGCTTATTTTCCAAATCTCTCATTTTTAAGTTACCCTTTAAGAAAAAAATAACTTGCTTATCTATTTATCGATATGAATGCCACTTTTTCCTTTCTTTTGTTGACAATCAAAATATGAATTATGTCTATTTATTTACAATTTTTAGATTTAGTTAGAAACTTGAAATGGTTATTAGAAATAAGAACATACACTAACAATAATATAAAGCACATTAATGCATCATCACGCATATAATTAGAACTACTTTCTTAAAGACTATTTTTTCTCAGATAAGGCTGAGGAGGTGTTTGTATCCATGCCCTTGAGATTTTTGAAAGCATGCAAAATGTGGTAAAATTGTTTTAGCATTGCTATTGAATGCAAAATACTAGATTTCAAATAGCATAATGTCTACATCCCAGGTCAAACATGATCTGTACATATTATATACAATCATGATGGAAATGAAGCTTATTGTATTACAACTAAATCATATATTTATCATACATAACTAGATCCATTTTTGGATGATGATAGGAATTACACATCAAAACAAATCACCAAAAAACATTTTACTTCTGAATGACCCTTACAAAAAATAAAATATCGTAAAACAACTACCAAAGCCCATAAATTTAGCTCACAAATAAATTTGATGAACTTATCAATACGAATTAAAAAATATACGAGTCACAAAATTTTCAATACAAATAAAATAATCTACGAGGACGCTTTGGATAACTCTATAAGAAGACAACCAAAATAATTATCATTCCACTGTAGCCCTACCATTATAATCAGTGTGCATTTATTTATATTACAAACATCACAAACATAAACAATAACATACATAAAATATGAATATATACACTCTCGTTAATGCCTTAGATTCGATAATAATTGCACATCAAGATCCTAATAAAAGTACATTTTAAACAACTAGGTCAAATTTAGTTTGAATATATAAAAACCAGGTGGTGTCTCTCCATCAAGAGTAGAATCCACTAACAACATATAAATTTCAGTCGATAGTTTAAACATGAGAAGGGATAAAATAAATCATATATTTTGAGCTCTATAACATTTTCAAGAAACCAATACTCCTAGGATAGAATAAAACCCTAATAACACCAAATGAGCCCTAAGAATCAAGAGTTCCCTAGAATTCAAGAGGCCTAAAAAACATCCATGATAAAAAGCGTGATAAAAGGTAAATTTACAATATAATAATCTATTATAAATGTGGATAAAAAGAATAAAATGCATACAACTTTAATTATTGGATAAAAAGCGTGATGTGAGTTTGTATTCTCTCATGTAACACCCCATTTTGACATCACTACTTGAACTACTATTATATGTTGTATTTGTTTGATGGTGAGACATCGTCGGTTTGACGACACTATGGACATATGGTTCTATTATTTTGGCGATATATATGTGTGTGTGTGGGAAGTTATTATTATGATCGGTAGTCATGTTTAGATATATATCATGTGTTAATTAGATATACAAGTTACTGAATGATGGGTATGTAGATACTGTTATAGTTGTATGTTGAATAAATGGATGTTATGCACGTGCATGGTGAATAAATGAGTTTATTATTGTTATGTTATTATGAAATGTATGTGTATATGTTGAGGATTTATGCACGATACTCCATATTGTATGTCGATGACTGACTTACAGGTTAAAATGGCTAAGTGATTGCTGGATCCTACGAGGTGGGAGAGCCTCGGGGACATGGACTTTGAAAGATAAATGGTATGCGAGTGGTGTATTATTTACTTTCACATGATTATTATTATGATGTATATTATGACATGGGTGGGATGGGGTTTCAGGAAACTCAACCGCCTAGATTGGTTATACGATGACAAACTAAGTACAAGTGCAACGTTGTTGTTATATCGGGTAGACATGGTCCCTTGTTCCATTAGGGGGGTGGAGGCTTTACCCACCATTTATCCCCGAAACCCGGAGTCATGGGAGGGCTGTGCTATGGTGCGCTCCCCAAGGTGTGTCATGATGACTGGTGGTTTCTTGTTGGGGAAGCTTGGACGGTGTAGTCGACACTTCCGCTTACGGGTTCTAGCTGGAATCGGTCATGGCTTGACCTTTCAGGGTAGTCCAGCAGAGGAAAGGATGCGATGTGGAAGTTAGTGATGATATAGTTAGATAGGTGTAGCTCGAAGTTGGGATGGAAACAAGATATAACTATGTGTGCGGGAAAGACCTTGATTGATTATGTGTCGTAACTCGGTAAGGTATGAATTGTCGTAACTTAGTAAGATACAGTTAGGTAAAAGGTGACACCTTGCAAATTATGTTAAAACATGTGTCACTAAAGAATAAGTTTCATGATTATGATTGATTTCTATGAATTATTACTTTTAGTGTACTTACGCGTGGTATGTAAGTAGTAGCTATGCTTACATAACTCGCCTACATATATATGAATTGCGTGAAATAATGTTGAATAATAATGTTAGTTATTGTTGATTAACAATTAATTATTGTTGGCAAGTGTTAATAATGTCGATTAAAGTTAATAATGATTATTAATGTTAGTGATGTATATTAATGATTAATTATTGTCGATTAAGGTTAATAATGTTGATTAATGATTAATTATTGTCCATTAATAGTTAATTAGTGTTAAGTAATAAACAAGCTAGGGTTAACCTAGGTGGTAACTAATGTAATTAATTGGAATGCTTGAGAGATTGATTATTAAATTTATTTAGTCGAGACTAAGGGTTAAAAAAGTTAAGAGTAATTATGATGTCAATTAGGTTAATATTAAATTGTTGGGGTAATATAAATTATATGTTACTAATGTTAACTGATGACAATAAAACTATCATTATCATTAGCAAAGGTTGTTAATTAGTTTAATTATAAACTAGGGTGCAATTTATATGGAACTAGGAATTGATTAAGTCTTAGTTAATGAGGTTAATTAATATAATTGTGTATTCATAACATTAACTTGAGGGGTAAGATTTATTTACATACCAAATAATATTAATTAATTAATTTAAAATAGGAATAAGCTTTAATTGATACATTACTCATTAATTATAATATTATCGTAGTTGTTTGAAAACCATGGTGTAAATTACAAATAATACCATTTGTCTTTATTAAACAATTGTTAAATTGTAGAGTTAATTAATGAGAATATTAATTAAAATTTTGAATGATGCAATTGTAAGGTCAACTATCATAAAATAAATGAAATATGTTAATATTATTTATTGAGGAGTTGTGGTTGAGAAGTGACTACGAGCCAACACATTTTAATATTATTTTAATGATTTATGAGAGTCCAAGTTGAGTGCTCGAGGACTGGCATGGGGGTTTAGGAATTAATGGAGAGGATAAAGGTAGTAATGGGGAGCATTGAGTCAGTAGGAAGAGGGCTTAAGTGGAAGGATGGAGGGGGAAGTGAGGGATCTTTTACCTTAATTATTTTGGGAGATGTTTTTGGAGAGATGAGATAGAAATTTTAGAGCAGAGCTGAAAGGGGGTTTTTGCTGGAGATTTTTTGAAGGGATATAACAGGTCAGGTTGTACTCGATTTGGGCTCGGGGGTTCAAAGGGGTATGTTTGGAGCTAGGTGGTCGGAGAGACCTCGCTAGTTGGAAGGGTGGCACACTTGTTTGGTCGGTTGAGTTTCATAAGGTTTGGGGAAGGCTTTGTTGCTAGGCATAAAACAAAAAAGGGTAGCAAGAAGGGAGCAACAACAGAAAAGGGGGAAACTACTACGTAGTAAAAGGTATTTCTCGTAAAGGTATAATGATCATTTCTACCCTTGTGATATATTGTTTATACTTATAAAATCAAGACTTATATGATGTTATACCTGCACAAACATAAATGGTTAGAAGTAGATAAAACATAAATTATATTTGTTCAAAACTGTAAATGTAAATTCCATATTTTTACAGCCAAAATTTAGAAATGAAAACAGAAATTATATTTGTTCAAAACTGTAAATGTAAACGCTGTATTTTTACAGCCAAAATTTAGAAATGAAAACAGAAACAAATAGAAATGTAAAACAGTGTGAAACCATAGTAAACATGGTTTTATTATTAAAAACATAGAAAAATTAGGACTTGGGTCCTACATATGGTATCAGAGGCATCCTTCCAAATTTGGAACTAGAGGGCTCGTTACAAAAGTTGTAAAAGCTTAAGACCTGCATGAAACATGAAACATGGAGGAAAGTGAGAACTCTATATTCTAAATAAAGCAACTACATTATTATTTACACGAACATGTAAATACTGATATAAATAGGATCTAAATCCCTATTTGCAAAAATAATTGGGGTAAATTGTTCCTTGTTGCTGCAAATGAATGAAAGGAGGAAACTTAAATTTTCCTTTATAAAGAAAACAAAAGAAAAATGGTTCTATATAGGTAAACCGAGAAAAATATATGTATGTAAATTAAATCTTGGTCTATGTTATATACGAACAAGGGAAAATATATATTTATTAAAAACTATATATATATTGGTGGCATATGTTTGCATATGTGTATGGAGATATCATTTTTTATTTTATTTTACACTTATGGATTTAAGTTATAAGCTATATATATTAAAAAGGAAAGAAAAAAAAACATATGTATATGGCCAAAAAAAAAAATATTATACAAACTATAAACAAATTTTGTTTATATCTTAAAAAAAAAACAATGTACAAAAAAAGTAATAAAAATTTTTCTTTTATGTATATATATGAAAGAATTTATATATAAAAACTTAAAATAACAATAACAAAATTAAATATATATATATATATATATATTTTACATAGTCAACAAAAAAATCAAAATAAATAAATAAATAAATAATTTAAATTTTAGGCTAGCTTGAGCTATGGCGCGACCATGGTAGCCTGGCCACCATGGCCATGGGACTGTGGCCTGGGCACAGCCTGAAGAGCATGGCCATGAGCCAGCAGCCTGGGCACTGCCCAACCAGCGGTTTGGGTGTAGCCTAGCCAACATGGTTGTGAGCCAGCGGCCAAGGCGCTGCCTGGCCATTGGCCATGGGCCTGCGACCTGGGCGCAGCCAGCCAGCATGGCCATGATCCAACAACTCAGGGGGCGCGGTCGACTGACAGGTCGGGAAAGCCCAGTAAATTTTTTTTGAAAAAAACTAAATGCAGAGTTGAATTTTTTTTTCAAATTTTTGTTTACTATATCGATTTAGAAATTACTTTATAGAAAAATTAAAAAAAAAGGCAAAGTATGAAAATTTTTAGGGCAGCCCAGAGGGCGTGCAGCCAGGGCACAGCTTGGCCAGCAGCCTATGCTGCAGCCATGTTGGCCTGGCCAGCAGCCGTAGGGCATGCAGCCATCTAGTAAGAAAAAAAACAACCTTGATGACAAGAAAATCAATCTTTGGAAACTGTCTCTAAATCTCTCTTAAGTGAGCAAAAAAAAAAAAATTAAAATTAAAATTTCGCAACAAGCTCTCAATGCAATAAATTTAACTCGTGCTCTTTGACCAGGCGGGCCAACTGTTGCCGGGTGTGGCCATGGAAGCTCGGCCAATAGCCGGGGCTATGGCGAGAATGTAGCTAAAAAAAAAGGAGAAATATCAAAAATTTGCTAATCATTCTATGGGTTAGGGTGTGTTGCACTGTGCTTAAGCCTGCTCACATTATTGCTGACAACAGCAAAAAAAACTATGTAGAAATTATATACGATTTAAAAAATAAATAAACTATAGCATTAGCTGAAATTGATACCAGTGTGGCTAGGAAGCTCGGGCAGCAGCCTGTGCTACAGTGAGCAGGAAGCCGAAAGATAAATGAATAAATACAAAAAAAAAGCAAGGCAACATGAAGGAACCATGGACCTGGTGCATGGTGGAGTTGCAGAGCTCCTGGCTGGGTGCAGAGCAGGGCTCAACCGGAGAAAAATGGAGGAAGAAATGAACCGAAGCAAGGAGGCTTGACCCTTTTATAAGAAAAGTTATAATATTTTAAATTGCATGGACGGATGAGGCTGCATGGCTTAGGTTAAGGCCGCTAGGGTTTGTTATTATTATTATTATTATTATTATTTATTATTTGTTTTATATATATATATATAGATAGATAGATAGATAGATAGATAGATAGATATAGATATAGATATAGATATAGATATAGATATATAATTTCGAAACTGGTTTTATTTTTAATTAATTTAAGAGTTTTCTAAGTATTAATAGTTTTAATTAAGTAAGTAATAGTTTTTTATATATATAAAAAAAGAAGTAATTATTACTAAATTCAAAATTTATTCTATTTTAATTAATAGTTTAAATTTTTTTTATTATTATTAATAATTTGAAATTTATTTTATATATAATTAATTTTATTAACTATTAATTATTGTATTTCATTTAATGTGATTATTACATTAATTAAGTTAAACTTAGTAAAACATGGATTTATTACTAGTAATAGTTAATCATTACTATAGTTAAACATTATATAATTAATGTTAGTTTTTCGTATTCTTGAAAATGCTCTTTGCTCAAACTTCGATGCATGGTCGAAGGGGCAAGATGGACCCGAAATCTCAAAAACAAAACACCACAAAGACCACCATGATGAGCTGATCACTAGGATACTGATTCTACTCCTTGACAAAAATGTTTGATAAACACAACTCTAGACATAAAACTTAGGTTATGCTATTATTAAATTATTAAATTATTAATCATTAATGAGAACGACGCAATAAACGCTAATTGAATTTCTTAAAAGGTTGATGGTGACTTAATGAGGATTGTGTGGAATCCAATACCTAAACCTATGTAGAACTACTGAAGTATATCTAGTATCGTGTGGCCTCAAAATGACCTGATCGAAACGCCCATAACTATAGCTCTTAGAGTAAAAACACTCGTAAAAACAATCGTCCGACACACTTTTTAATTAACTGTTGAGTTTAATGGTAACATAGTCTTGATGTCGTCGTGTGATAAATATCCTATTATTCCATGTTACAGGGATAAACATGGTAAGAACACGAGCAAGTCGGGGGCAAGGTCAACCAACAACATTACCTAAGCCGAATTTGTTGGCACCATCACCAGAGACCATCTTTATATTACGCTCGCTAGAAGCAATAAACGAAACACATAGGGGACTAGTACAGAGAGGAAGTGCTACCTCGGAGGTGTAAGTGGAGGCCCATCCACTAAGGGAGGAAGTTCCTGTGGTAGAAGTGAATATGGTACCAAGAGATCCGCATCAGGTTATATCAAGGGAGCTTCAGAAGATAAGGCTTCTAGAGTTCTCAGGTGGTCGAGCAGGGATACAAGCAGAGTCTTGGTTGGAAGAGATGTCCAGGTGCTTAACCTTACATAAGTGGGATTTGAACCCATGCCCTTTCAGACCAGAACCTTAATATGGCGTCTTAGACTTCCATGTCCAAGTCCAAGATGGCCATATTTCAACTGAAAGGGGCCGCTTTGAACTAGTGGGGGAACCAAGAAAGGTAGCTACACCTTACACGAGACATAGTTCCATGGGAACTGTTTGTGGGTAAATTCAAGGGGAAGTGCTTACCCGCATCCTACAAGGAAGAACAAGCAGGGGCTCTTCATGCCTTTGTACAAATGCATCTATCTGTGGAGGAGTATGAAGAGAGGTTCATGGAATTAGTCAAGTATTTCCCTTACTTGGGCAATGACGAACGCTAGGTTGGGTGCTTCGTGTATGGGCTCAATACCAAGATCAGGGTCCAAGTGCGGATGTGGAAATCAACTTCGGTTGCTGAAGTAGTAGATTCAGCTCATTACACTGAGGATATGTTGGGTGCAAATCCCATCAGGTCATTCAACTCT
Source organism: Larix kaempferi (assembly GCA_027924585.1). Lineage (NCBI taxonomy): Eukaryota > Viridiplantae > Streptophyta > Pinopsida > Pinales > Pinaceae > Larix > Larix kaempferi. The sequence continues at coordinate 4,297 of BSBM01000763.1, read as the reverse complement.
CAACAGTCGGGGTTTGTAGGAAAGGCTCCTCGAAGCTACCCTCGGGAAGGATATATGAGGCCACCTCCCTATGGAAGCAAGTAAACACCAACGGTTGTGGTGGTAGACAAATCAGTGGCAACTAGGGCGGCGCCCTAGTCAGCCACAGGGACTCACCAGTGTGTGAGGAATTTCATTGGATCAGTCGGCTAGGGAAGGTGTCCTAGGGGGAGGAACCCTTCTCAGAGCTCTCAACAAGTTATCTCACCCACTCCATTACACGTTACTTGTTGGGGATGTGAAGGTCCACATTACCAGCGTGACTGTCCCGAATTACGAGCTGGAACAGTGCATCGAGAAGGAAAGGCTCCAATGGGGAGTGGGGATAGTAGACATCATATATCAGCAGCCGTACACAACCATCAGGTAGAGCACCAATCCATTGTGGTGGAATCATATGGTACAGTCAATAATGTCAATCTTAGAATATTTTTTGATCCTGGTGCTACAGATAGTTTCATTTCTCCATATGCATTAGACAAATGTGGGTTGGCATCCTACGAGCATGACAATTTCAACTTAGTTGAAATGGCTTCAGGGGTAAAGCAAGTAGTAGGACCTAGTTTCGACAAGTTTGTAGTGAATCGCGGGTGTGTGTTACACAAGTCAAAGTGTAGGTCACCACCCTAGGAACTTATGATCTCATCATAGGTATGAATTGGCTTGAGGAACATCGAGCTTTCTTGGATTGTTATGGGAAGAAAGTTCTTTGCTTTGATGACAAGGGAGAGGCCATCGAGATCTAGGGTATCAAACAGAAGGTGTCCCTACGTTTCATATCCATGATGAACGTAAGGCGATGTACGTGTCAGGGATGTCAGTTGTATATTGTTGAAGCGGTAAACAATGAGAAGGGAACCACCTTTGATGAGTACCCAGTGTTTGCCGATGTGATATCCCTCCTTTATGACCTATGTTGATCTTTATTTTTATTAATTCTTTATATATATATATATATATATATATGCGTGCGTGTGTATAAAAATGAAGCTAAATCATTTAGGGATGAATGACTAGAGACCAGGAAGGTCAAGTTGTGTCTAGGTCACCCTAACTTGAGACCATTAAGTATTGGTAGCTAAACTAAGATTTTACATGCCTACTTACAAGGGACTAGTACTAACTAGTGTTATAGTCTAGTTAAAAATACTTTGAAGGTAGAAAAGGATTGTATAAATATAAGTACATGGTATATATTTATATATAACTATCTCTTATTAAACCATCTAAGCTAAAATAAAGAGAGCTTATTAAAGTTATGAATCAATGGATGAGATATTAGTATGCCTAGTTATATCATGTAATAGGCAAACTATAGAAGCATCCACATACTTAATTATAAATGAATTGGTATGCGATGGAAATAACACTATGATTAACAATAATAAAATGAAGAGTTAGTTGATAACTCCAAAGAAGGACTCGAGAATTTTTAGGAAGTGGTCGCCATAGTAGAGCTTTAGACCGCCATCGTGAAGCACTCCAAGCCCTACTATCACCCTACATCATAGCTTGAGGAGGCACGTTTTCACTACCACTAACTCTAAATGAGTTTATTAAGGATAAGGTCCACTCGATGGTGAGAGTGCCGAGTTCGTAACCTGACATCTGGCCAAGTATTGCTGACAGCAGCTCGGTTAGTTGATGCCACTAGTGCACATATTAGTATCTGAGAGTTGGGTAAAAGGTGGGGGAGATCCTTAGTAGTTAACAAAAGCTGCATTTTGTTGAGAAAACAGAGGGGGAAAAGAAAAGCCGCCACCTGGTGAATACATTTTTAGATCGCCCACCTGTTCTTTTAGAGGGGGATTTCTTGTTTATTTGAGGGGGAAAAGAAAACGATTTACGGGGGACGAGATTTAGTGTATCAAGGATATTTGTTTTCATGCTGCCACGTTTTCAGATAAATAGGGGAGGGATCTCTGTGTGTACGGGATTCCATCGCAGAATACGGGGAATGCAAAAAGAAAACAATCTCATGGGGAATCCGATGAAGGGAGTCAATCGGCGTTGATTGCTGGATATTTCTTTGATATAATATCTCAACAATCTGATCGAGGGGAAAGGAAAAAGGAGGGCTTACGGGTCTGTAGCGATCTCGGTCATTTCGATCTGGTGCAGTGGAGTAATGGCCGTGTTAGGATAGTAGCTTCCACAGAACTGTAATCACTGTCGAGATCTCCATAGAGAGCGTAGTTCAGCCCTTTTGTATTGCTCTGCAATAGCGACTGGAGTGTGAGGGTAATGAATGCGATTTGCTATAGCATGAAAGTAGATCTGTAGGTAACCAGAATGCGATTTCTTTTATGAAGGAGAGATATTTTCGTCTCTTCCATGATGCTGGGAAGAACTAGCTATGACCAAATCGATCCCTTCCATTGCATGGATCTCTGCATGTGGAGTAAGTGAAAATCTGCATTTATAAGGTATGTTTTTTTGCCATAGGTCTGTTTTGTTTCTGTATAAACATTGGGTTTGGTATTATTCTTGGTTGGTTATGATTGAAGATCTCTGTCGATTGCATACCGAGAATACACTGCCCTTCGTCCTTTACTGTTTAGATCTCGCAGGATCTCTAGTTTGCCCAAGCGAATTTGTATTTTTCTGTTGGGTAAGGTTAGCTGAAAAATAAGAGTTCTTTGTATTGTGAAATGATAGCGTCGATCTATGTGATGCTGGATCTCTAGTTTGCCGTAGCTCGATCCCTGAGTTATGCTCTGCATTAATTATTTGTGAACGGTCTTCGTTTTGATTGAATTCTCATAGAGTTGTAGTTCTTTTCTTTTATTCACATTAAGACTAACATGGGGATGATTATAGTTCAACTCCCAGTTCTAGTGTCATTGTGAGCGAACTCAGTAAGTCGCAGTATCTTTTGATTAACTTTGATCAGAGCCTTGTCTCCGTCGAAAACGTGATTGTGTGATTAGATCCTTGTTAAAACATATTATCTTTTCTCTTTTCCATCGTTAGATCTCTGCTGGAACGTGATTTGGGTAAGCTGATCCCTGCTGAAGCTTATTAAATATATACCCAGCCCTGAGTTGATTTCGGCTAATACTTAGAGAACCGAGTGGAGTTTCTAGATCGAGCAAGTGTTGCCAAGTGTGTATATAGGCCATGAGTTGTTCTTCCGGAGTCATAGAATATCTTATATATATATATCTTAATTTGGTTGGTTAGTAAGTGTAATACAAAGAATGTTGGTTAATTTAATACATTCTATGTAAATAAGATAAGATTCGATTAGAATTGAGTTCTTATTAAGATAAGTTATTATCACTTCTGTCATAGTTTTGATGAAGAGCTATATACCTGAAAAGACCACTCTTAAGTATTTCTCTAAATGATAGATCCCGGAATCATGTTGATGCTACTTTGGTTACCTTAAAGATGTTCACTATTGGAGAAGAAGTTCATTATTTGAGAAGTTTGGGAAAAGTGGAAAAACTGTCTAATACTGTCTGGAATATGTTTACAGATTTCTTCCCCTTTCATCTCGGGTTTTCGGCATCGGTCTCTATTTAAGCCTTGCAGGGAGTTTGATCATTTTTCTGAGTATTTAAATGTATATACAAGTACGTTATATATATATTGGATATGTCTAATAGTTTTTGTGGTCATTATTTATTTAGTATATTTTGAATGTGATAAATGTTTTGTTATCATGATTATTATTTCATATAGAATTGTTGTATACAATATGGTTCTTATTGTTTAAGAGACTTAGGGTTATCGACCCTTTATACCACTATCATAGGATATATATATATATTATATATATATATAGCTAGGTATTGGATTTACATGTGAATAATTGTTATTTTGGTTTATGGGGAAGGATGGCCCTGTAGAGGCCCGATCCCTGTATCTCCCTTATATTTAGAGAAAGTGATTGGTGATCCATAAAAGAAGAATTCCCAAGAATTCTTTGGAGTTAGGTTTTTGATTCAGCACTCTATGAAAGAGGCTTGGAGAAAATGGAAAGCTATAATTGTGTTACATGATGTAACCTTTAAGTTTCAAAGAAATAATATTTTGCGACTTGCCTTTGTGGACGTAGCCCATGGTTATGGTGTGAACCACCTATATCTGGTGCATAATGGTTTGTAAATGTGTTCGTCATGTGTTTCTTGTTATATGGTGTATGATGGCTTGTATTTTCATTTATTGTGTGACTCTTTGTTAAATATGATGAATAATTATTATGTTATCTTAGTGACAATCTTATCACTATATATTGCCGGTTTTATCAAGC